>VXAY01003128.1:8859-23518 GCA_013399855.1 Oxyruncus cristatus | reverse complement strand
TATTTTTATTTTCTTTTTTTTTTAACTTGCCAGTTGATAAGCAGTTGGCAGAGAATAGGCTAGTGCTGTACTCTGCATGCATCATACCATGAATCTTGTCTAAACACTATAAAGTGCTTAACGCATTCTCTTTGGTAGTTAAAACACACATAAGGAAACGGCTTTTAGGGAGATGATAATGCAATGCTTAGGAACTATAAAGGTGACATAACTGAATGGCAAATTTTCTGAACAACAAACATACATTTCTGCATCAAAAGCCAGGTTTTCCCTCATGACTTTCACAGTGCCGTTTGTCCCAATGCATATCCAAATGGAGTAAGTTTTCTGTTTTCTACAATATTCAGTGGATTTCAAGTCTGGCTGTTATTGTGAGAATTATTTCTCGTACCTTCTTAATAAACATTTTATTGGAGGAAGGGATATGCCAAAAGAATTAGCCTTCAATAGCAGGAAGACAGGTGTACAAACCACGTACCAGCCACTTTACTTTGGACACGGACAGCGTAATTTAGAGAGAGCTTGTAAATTTTTCATTCATTTAGGGTATGTTCCCTGTCATCATCATTGTAATCATTTTACCATTATCTTTGAATGATTAAGAGCAATGTCTTCTTTCAGCTAATGTTTTCTCCTTCTCATTTTTGCAAAAGTCAGTGTCAATACTAGATCTAATCTGTCAGTCTTTGAGAAACACCCCTACTTTGATATGAAAGATCATCAGTCAGACAAAATAAATTGGAAGCTACAATTGGAAGCTACTATGTGGTGGCTATTGCCTGCATTTTGAAAGTGTCATGTGAGGCCTGGATGGATAGATAGACAGACACAGAGTAACAAGAGACATTTCACATACTTCAGCTTTTGAAAGAACATCTTATATCACTGCACTACTGGACATGTATAAAAGAGAAATTTGAAAAGGGATATGTCATTATGTGAGCTAGTGACAATAAAATTTATATATGTCTTTATATGTGCCTGACCTCTTCTAACATCATATTGCTGTCAGATAATAGCTTACTGGAATTCCCAGATCTTCAAAAAATAATGAAGTAAACAATGAGTAGAGAAAATCAACTATTCCTTATTAATAATCTGAGGAACTCTTCCCTCCTCAGATTTTCTGTGACACATTTGTACTTTTTTTTAGTTCTTTGTAAACAGAGAAGGATTCAGTAGTAGGAATTTTCCACATTTGTTCAAACAGTTGTTTGAAATATCCCCTTTAAATTTATGAGGTTTTTGTTTAGTATTTGTAAGAGTGCTTTAGAGCATCAGCTTTTAGGCTTTTATACGCTGTTGTACTTACTACTTAACACAAAGCAAATTATTATAGTATCAAAACCTCTCTTGTTTTCCTGAATTGTGTCATAATGTTATGGATGTTGCAACACTGTGGTGCTTCAATAAATAAATCGGAAATAATAGGTTTAATAAGGAGAAATACACTATAACAGCATCAATAAATGTAATAATATTTACTTTCACACCCCTGATACCATTCTCTAGCACTTGACCTACAGCATTAACCAGTATCCTCTGAAAGAAGTAGCTTTTCCTGGGAAAAATTAGACTGAGAGTGAGTAGGTTTAAATTAGGCATTAAAAGGAAATTCTTTACAGGTTGTCCAGAGTTATGAATGCCCCATCCCTGGAAGTGTTCAAGGCCAGGCTGGATGAGGCTTTGAGCAACCTGATGTACTGGAAGGTGTCCCTGCCAATAGCAAGGGGTTGGAAGTATATGATGTTTAAAGTCCCTTCCAATCCGAACCATTCTACAATTCTATGAAACAACTAGTGGTTTTCTGACTGGATAAAAGAGAGCAGGAGAACAATGGAGTCAAGAATTATGAAGTCTGTTCATTATTAGTGAATTTAGATTAAGTTGCTACAAGACAGTTATTGCAGAAGAGAGAGGCACAAGCTTGTAGAATGCATTTTCAGAACAGCTGTACATATGAGTATATATGAGCTTATATCTCACACCTGCTAATGAAAGGCTGTGTTCTTGTCTGTGCTTTGCTTTCAGAAAACCTACACAGTGCCTCTCAGTTAACCTCCTAAACAGCAGAAGCATCAAAATGGGCTTTTTTTTTTTTTTTAATTTTTTTCAGGGCAGGACTTCTTCTCTTCCTCAGTTCTTTCTATATAAATGTCTCCACAGCTCATGTTCCACTGTCTTTTACATCCCATCTTGCCCTGGCTCCCAGGACTCTCTGTAAATAATCCTGAAAGACTACAATCAATTATATAAAAGAAGTTTGCAGAAGGCTATAACGAGAGGTCCTCTTAGGGACCAAAAAGGCCAATCCTCTCGACAAGTAACCAGGAAAATACCTCTTACTCTTTACACCAGTTGGTCACTCTTATGTTACCTGTTGCCTTTTACCAGAAAGTTGAGGGTTGTTCCTGAGTAATTTCAAGAAGAGTAGAGTTTAATCTCTGCTCTATAATAATGGAGAAAATATTTCTCCTTCACTATTTCTTCTGGTGGAGTACTCTAAGAGGAATGCAGTGAATCATCAGGACAAAGTGGGATGTCCTTATAAAGCAGATTTCTGCATTCAAAGTTGCTCGAATGAAAACTTGTCTGAGGGAATCTCTCCAACCCACTGTCATTTGCTTACTTCTGAAATTCTTCACACATTATCTAGTTTAAATGAAAGGGGTGAATAAACAATCAGAATAGAAAGTTTCTGAGGAAAAAGTGGAAGCACTTGTCGCAATTCCACATATGCCTATGCAGAGGTCGTCTTAATAGGGAACTAAACTACATGCTTAAATTTAAGTTTTCTCAAAAACCTCACTAAGTTGGAGACAGTGAGTGCTTTCATACCTAGGAAAAAGTCTGGAGTTCCTTTCATTTTTTAATAAATCTAAGCCCATGGGAACTATCTCTATCTCTCTTATTCCACTGTGGAGGTGGAACTTCTTTTCCTGACAAACATCTATTGAAGAACTATATGAACTGCTGCAGTTCATGGCTTTCACAGATTTTAAAAGAGCTTGAAGCTAAGGAGCCGAGTGAACTACAAATATGCCAAGTTCCTATCTATGGCATTTACAATTATTTGAAGTAAGAACCAAATGAATTTGCACATTTCCTTCTGCCATTTGTTCCAAAATTTTAAAAAAAATATACTTATTAGTCAAATTTCTATTGAAGGAAAGGGAGGATTAAACAGTACATCAACACTGAAAACACACTGATGTGCAATTTAATGAGATTCTTCCTGAGTCTGAAACAGATGAGAGAATATTAATTTCATTTCACTGAAGGCACTAAAAGAGTAATTTTTTTCTTTTCCCTCTTTTTTGTGTCTTAATTTTTTTCCTAATACTCTTGTTCTACAACAAACTCTTCTCAGAAGTATGTCAACACAGAGAATTTCAAATTGCAAGTTTGGGTAAGTTATATAATACAGAATTACGAAAAGAACAAAGCACTGAGACAGGTGACGTGCAATTTACAGCTCTTAAATGAGAGTGTAGGTTGAAGTTTAGGAAACAGCACGCCAGGGGAAAGTGCTCAGATGAATACCATATGAAGGGGAAGAAATTATTTAACCATAAAAGGAGAAAGGTGTTTAATTGCTCTGATTGCTGATATATTTATACAATACAGTCTCATGCATCCATTCAAACACTTATCACTGTTAAAATACATTGGTCACTAGAGATGTAGACTTGTAGAACCATGCATGGAAACATACAGTGCAGCCACTTGATGATTATCAACAGCAGAAGCATAGATAATGTTGGGAAAAAAAAAGATATTATGTTGAGATACAGCTCAGAGACACAAAGCCCTGTGAAGCTGAATGTAACAGAGTTAATGGAATTCTTTCCTCTCTACAGCTCTTCAGCAAAATTTCAACAAGAACAAAATATTAGGAGAATTTAGGGTACACACCAATCTTAGTGGTAACCAAAATGGAGATAAAAATAGGAGAAAACCACAAATGTTTCAGGGAATGTAGAACAAAGAATTTAAACTTTCATATTTGAAGTCTGTTTCAGAATGTATGTCTTTTGAAATATTATGCATGTAAAGGGCTAAACTACCCTTTCCACCACCTGAACGTATGATCACATATATTTTTGTCTATTTTTAGTAGATTTTTTTGTTTGAGGTAAAGTTCTTAACATTTGGAGCAGGACCATCCTTCAAATGTAGAGCTGTGAATTATTTTAAACCAATTATTTTATTGGGTCAGGTTTTGAATTTTCTGTTAAGGTCAACATTCTTTTCTCAAAAGTGATTTGTCTGAGGAGAAAGAACACCTTAAATATATGATGCTTTTTGGAATGGCTTTAATTATTAAAGGAAGGCATTATTTCATATATCTTGTGAGATTTCCTGAAGGTCATTTGTGTCAAGACAAAATCATTTGGCTGACTTGCAACTTTAGACCCTAAACATACCTGTTTACAACAGAAATGAGTGGAGTTACAAGTCTCTTATGATCACATTTCTTCTTTATACCTCTTCTTTTGCATTAGTATTTCAGTTTCAGAGACATTTTTCTAAAATTTCCTGAAAGGGATGAGATCATGCCATACTCCTTATCATCTGTGATGAAGTGGTCACATACAGAGTGAAAACTTTCCACTTTTTTTGATGAACTGATTATCTTGCAATAGCTGCTGTTTATATTTCACCTAGTATGATCATAAGTCTCAGTGAGAAAAGGTTGGAATTTCTGGGACATGTGCCTGCATTGTTAGTCCTCACATCAGAGGTGTCTGGTTTTGCTTTACAAATAATCCCTGGATACCAGGGTCTACATTGTATGTTAGCTCTGAGAACAGCATAGTAAATGTTTCACAAGTCATCTTCTATTCATAGTACATTTGGGACCTTGCTCTATTTTAACCTGAACGTGTCAACGTGCTCTCTCTCTCAGGCACTGCCTTGATATTGTACAGAAACACTGGATTAAGTGTATGTGTCAGACCCCAGTATCATCTTCTAGAAAGATCAGCAGGATGTTTCAAGACAAGTCAGCCTTCAAATATCCCTGTGGACCTCCACAGGCAGCAGGGGGACAACCTGCCGCATCATGGTCTTCACCATGGGCTGCAGGGGAATTTCTACTCCAGTGACTGGAACACATCCTCGCCTTCCTTCTGCAACTCCTTCTGAACTGGGAGACTGCAGAGTTGTTCCTCTCACATATTCTCACCCATCTCTGTTACTGGAATTGCAGAGGGTATACAGGGTCTTTCTCTCCCCTTCCTGACTTATCCCATGGATGCTACCACCATAAACGATGAGACTGGACTTGGCCCAGTGGCAGGTGTGACTTGGAGCTTCTGGCATTGGCTCTGTCAGACACAGGGAAAGCTTAAGGCAGCTTTTTGCAGAAGTCACCCCTGTAGCCCCGCCTTCTACCAAAACCTGGCCATGCAAACCCAATGTGGGCTCACACTGTGGACTTTGCGGTTCAAAATTATTTTAAGGTTTTAACTTTGTTTTCCTGTCTTACTAAGAACACGGATTTACAAAGTTGTCATATTCTTCATTTCAGTTTTTAGCTTTTTCCTACCCTGCTTCCATCCACTTTCTAAGATAAATAAACTGGAAGCACATCTTAGGCATGGTAATGGGACTCTATGGGAAGAAAATGAACACTGGAGGAAAGAAGACTATATTAGCATGTAGTTGTAAGGCATGTGCTGCTGAAAGTTCCTCTATAGTTTCTTTTTCTTTTTGCTCTATTATAAGGCAAATTACTTGCAATTAGGGATTGAGGAAGTTTTCTTGCAACATTCTATGGTAGAAGGGCAGTAGAGAACATGAATCTATTGGAAAAAGTCTGTGAAGATTTACCATAATAATGAACAAATAAATAGAAAAGAAGTGAAGCTTGAATTTATTCTGCCCTTTGCTTTTATTATAATTCCCACTTCAATGCTGTTGTGCTGCTTTTGATAATTCTCCTTGTTTTTTACTGTAAAAGTTAGCTTATTCTATTATCATCAGGCTCCTGTCATTTTCAGTCTTCTCCATGGGGTCTTAATCTTGAAAAATAAAAGACTGCTGCTAACTGATACTCTTTTCATATGGTCCAGCAGCTGAACATGTTTTATTCCCCACACATATATGCTCTCTATTGTGTCTTATGGAGTCAGTTTTGGCATCAGAGTGATCTCAGAGAGCTATTGACTGCCTCCTTGTCCCTGAGCATTTAGCTAGTCACAAGAATAAAAAAAAAAAATTCTAAGATACAAAGCCTTAACATATTGTGTTTGTCATGAAACTCACACATTATAAAAAAAACCCAAATCAACAAGTCTCTATACCTCTTAAGTTATGTTTGTTTTTCTTAAATTATGCATAAGGCCCTATAAAACACTGGTATGTGTCCTATATGCAAGCCTCAGGAATTAAATGGATATTGAATTCTCCATGCATCTTTGAATACCCAAAAACATCAGCTCCCAAGGGTCACTTGTATGAAATGTCTTAAAGATCACAGGTTTTCAATTGTTCCCGTTTTCTTTATATATATATATCTCCTCAGAATTGCATGCATTCAGTTTGCTGAGAAGGGACTCTTCATTTAGGATTCAGGATTATTTCTACTTAAGACAGTTAGTTTGACTGCATTTAAAAATTATCTAAGTAATAACTATGTTTCTTGTTAGATCTTTGGCAACAATTCCTGTTTGCTTAAGTTTTAAAATTTTACCACAATGAGACATAGACACATTTTTCATTTTGTTACTCAGAGGCTTGCCCTTCTTTGTCATGTGACCTTCTTGCCATGTTATAAAAGCATCTTTTTTGAGCAATTGGCTGTCAAATTCAAATGTTAAAAAAACAAAACCAAGCAAGCAACCCAAGAACACAAAACTAAACCAAATCCAACAAACCCGCTAGAATTATGTCTATTTGATAGGCAGTTAATGTGAAAAGAAAAATCTCCGGCATGTACACAACAGAATCTACTCGTGGTAAGAACTTTTTCATCAAGTTGTGTTTCACTTTGGAAATGTCTGCTCTGTTTTGCCTGGAAGCTCCACTGGCATAGCACATGCATGGAGTAAACAGAACCTCTACCTATTTCATCACCAAAAAGGGCAAATTAGAAAACACTTATATGAACTTGAACATCTGAAAAAATGTTTGTCTGTTAGAGTTTGAGTTAACCTCAGAAAACTTTCGATTTACTTGACATCTCTTAAAATGGTTGTTTATTTGTTTAAATAAATTAAATATTTTTCTGCTTTAAGAGGGCTTTAAGTCATGTCTGCTTTGTGGCTTTGATTTGTATTTCTGTGATTTGAAGGTCTGAAAAGCTGCTGTTAAAAATTACCAAACACCTTTGGGTGCTTTCCTTCTGTTTTCTTTTTTAAGTGAAAAAATGCTAATGTTCTAATGTTTCTTTCCAGAATGACCAAATCGTCTATAGTGTGGAAAACTATTCCTTAGCAAATCATACAGTTTCCACAAATCTGGAATGGGAATTCTGTCCAGTCTGCAAAGATGAAAGAGCAGAAACACCAGCTAAGTTGAATTTTGCACTTCTCGAAAATAGCAATATCTGCAGCTCTCTAGTGGAGGATATAGGTTTCAATTTATGTATCTGATAAGCACATAAAAGTACTGCTGATTGTGAAATATGCACTAAAATATTTGATTTAAATATGCATAGAGTCTAAACATTTTCATGATGATGGGAATCTGCTACATAATTCTCTTTTGATTCAGCTAAGAATTATGGATAGGTGAGAAATATAATTAAAGAATGTGCCTAAAAGCCCTTTACAATTCAATATATCTTCCAATCTGATATTAGAACACCTTATACATAGGTTCAACAAGTTGAGCTGTGAATTTTCTTTCAACTATTTCATGCTGATCAAGAAACCAGGAAGAAAAGACAGAGGCATGGTACAGCTTTCAACTTCAGTGTCCAAGCAGCAATTTAAAGTTCTTTTTGAAATTAAAACACATTTTAGTAGGGTTTTCTTTCAGTTGCACTGTTCTAAAGAAGAGCTTTAGAAAAGAAGTATGTATGTGACAGCACTTTTTTATTTTCCTTTTTTTTTTGTACTTTGCTATTATGAAAAGCAGTTTGATTTAATAACGCAAAACACTGATTTTTTATTTGTATCAGAGCCAAAATAGCAGAGTAGCAAAGTTACTTGAAAACTAATAGTGAGACACACGAAGTCCATGTTTGTTTGAGAAACTGTATGTCTTTTGAAATATTATGCTGTAAGGGCTAAACTACACATATTTAGGAAACATTAAATTATAGATCCTAAATTCTTAAATTAAATTATAGATTAAATTATAGATCTTCTCCTTTCTGCATGTGTATTCAGAAGAGGATAGAGAGTATATAGGTAGGGCATATCTTGCATGAAAATTATGCATTGACTTAAGCAGTTTTTTTCGCTGCATATGCATATTGTTGACACACAGCAAAAACTTGTCTGTCCATTCCATATTCACAGCATTGAAGCAGAGCACTTAATAAACGTCTTCTACGCTATTGCAACTGTCTACATACCAGATTCTGAAACAGCCTTCCAACAGAGACACTAATGAACGTTCTACAAGATGGGATTTTTAGGACCTTCACAAAGTTTATATACAGTGGTCAGGGTTAGCTAAGACTATTTTATAAAGGGCATGATGGTATATTATGAAAGGTATGTGATTTTAAAGGTTGCGATGTGCTTTCAAAAATCTGGAAAAGCTACAACTTTGCAATTCAATATATCATATTCCCTAAAGTACTAACCCCTATTAACCCACTGACTGTAGCTAAAATTGAAGCAGTTATTCTCAACCTTGAAGGTCTAGTATTGAAGACTGTTTATTTGACTTAAAGGAAGAGTCTCTGCACACAAGTTCTTTCCTGTTTTCCCACAATATCAGCTGATCTAACATGAGACGAATCACTTCTGCGACAGCAGTGGTTTTATTATAACCATAGTACATAATTCTTACAATATGTGAAGTTTATTGTAAATCAGCTTTATTTTGCAAGTCAGAATGTGTCAGCAGGATTTACACATTAATATCTGTATGCCCAAGTACACTTTTTGCAGAGCTTCAGTGGTCCGAAACCCCTTAAAAGGATGTGAAAAATTATTGAGCTAGATTTGATGCACTTGAAGTGATAAGACCTACAGTGCTTTTCTCCTTAATTTACTTTCTAGACTTTTGTCACCATTTGATTTCTAGAATAGACTATTTTGTAAGGGTACAATTAATATATAACCTAATGAACATAAATATTCGTGCACATGCACAAATGCCAGATCATTAAACCACATTACCAAAATATTAGCAAAAAGTATACTCATTCATGAAAAATCCACTTGTTATTCAGGACCAGCAGATAATCAGAAATGCGGTGCATAAAAACATGTGCTTACATACAACTAACATAGGAATGTACATATCGCAGTCAGAAAGAAAAATGTGAAAAGCCAACTTCCCGCTGAACCATGCTAAAGAACTCACGTTGAAACTAATGCGTACATCTGTATAAAGATAAATCATAGCCGAGTCATCAGGTGTAATATTTTAGAAAGTTATTGACTTCTCTAAAGTTGGTGGTTGTTTTTGGTTTGTCTGGTTTGGGTTTTTTTGGTAGGTTTTGTTTTTGTTTGTTCGGTTTTTTTTTCCTCTTTTTTTTGTGTTTTTGTTTGTTGGTTGGTTGGTTTGGGATTTTTTTTTGTTTTGGTTGTTTTTTTGTTTTGATTTTGTTTTGTTTGTTTTTGGTTTATTTTGGTTTTTTTTCTTTAAATGGCACTGCAGAGTATGTTATAACACAGACCAAGATATTAAGGTTTGTATTGAAAATGTTAATTTCTGTTGCTTTTATATCTTACTAGGTTAGTTGAAGAATACTTAATCAAAATTATATAAGCCTCTAAGTCTATATATCTACTGAATCAATGTGTACATCTGAGTTACTTGCTTTCATAGGTATGACACCTTGCACATATTACAGTATACATTTAGCAACCTCAAATCCCAACTACTATGGATACGAGAAATGCACTATATCTCTATCAATTATTTTTGTAAGAAGTATAATAATTAATGTAGGTGTTTTGAGCATTTTTTGAGGGTTTTGCAATGTCTGTTAGTTGTGGTTTTTAGTTGAGCCAAAAGCAGTATTACTTTGTTTATGGACATCCCGTTCTGTAATTAGAAGTATTTTTAACTGAAGGTAGAATTCTTCCAAATAAAGCCTACTGTGAGCCTAATGATATGCATACCTTTGACTGGTTTTGTGTATATCTTGTTTTTTAAAAAAAAGGAAAATAAAACAAATAATTTCTGTAAAGAATTTTGGATCAAATTCTGTAATTTTTCTACACTGTGGTAAGAGTTCAAAAGAACCATTGCTAGTGAAATTGAAGTAAACAATTGTTTGCAGATGCACAATTGATAGAAAATCAAGTTAGTTTTATAGAAGCACTGAGTTTCTATATAGTAAAGTAAGAATAAACTGAACAAATTGATAGATATTGTGAAAATATTTCAAATTAATATGCAACATGACTCATTAATGTGCATCAAATATTCACTAATGATAACATGTAATTTATATTTTAAATTAAACTGATACATTAACACTGTCAACAAACTTCAGAATTCAATATTAAATATAATTTCAGCAGTCTGGAGTGTTCAAATAGTATTCCAAACAGTTTAACGTGATAGATTTTTAGGGACAGGCAAGAATAAAAAGTCACTTGAAAGCGTTTTACCCTACCAATGCTCCTACCATGATTACGTAATAAAAAATTTTGCCATATAGTTTCAAATAAGCTTTTGTGCGTGACTCAGTTTCTGTCACTGCAATCCATGTATAGTTCTGTATTGATCTAAGTGTACAAATTCAGCTCTTAAATGCAAGATCTCCTAAGAACCATAGTAAAAATCAGGTAGGAGACATGGCTTAGGAATAAACAAAACCGGGATGATTATGCATAGATAAGTGGTTGAAAAGTTATACTTGAAATACTATGTCATGGTCTGCATTATATATCTATGTATAAAATTATTTTTCGCAGTACATTTTCTACTTTAAGTATTTAATTTTAAATTAGAAGCATCAAAAAGCTTATGATTATTCTGTTGTGACTTTTAAAAATTCTAATACTGAGACTGAAGAAGATTAAAAGGTTTCATTTTTGTGTTTCTACATTTACCTTCTGTTTCATAATATAGTGTTTTATCAAGGTGTCTGTAGAGTTAGATTACACACCTGGTTAAATCAGAACTAAATTAAATTAAATCAGTGGACAATTGTTACCACAATTTGAAAAGTAATTGAATAAAAATAATAGGGAAACTTGGAAAAAAAAAAAGAGAAAAAAAGACAACTCAAGAAAAAAAGTGTGTGGAATCAGTACCTAAGTGTAATTTTCTTATTAGCAGTGTCACTGTGGACAGCTGTACTTGTTTGTGCACGTTCATCCACATCAAATTTAGACGTTACTTTGAGACAACTGGTCAGTTGTCCTGACAGCAGGATAACACTTGTGTTTTGAAACTGCCGATCTCTCAAAAAACATTGGAAGAATTGTTGTCAAAAAGGGTGACAAATAGAAAGACTATTTATGTAAATTTGGAAATATAAAGTAACCCGAACATGACTATCACTGAAAAGCATAGCAGCTTTAATGTTATAGCTTTATATTTAAATGTTATTGACAGAATTTGACAAAACCTTCCCTCAGTGCTGTGTCCATCAAAATGCTTATTATAGGTGTACTTCCACACAAAAAATTTATTTAAAAAGTTTTTGTTGGTCCAAAGCATAAAACCTGTATTTCCTTT
The DNA here is from genome assembly GCA_013399855.1 of Oxyruncus cristatus. NCBI lineage: Eukaryota > Metazoa > Chordata > Aves > Passeriformes > Cotingidae > Oxyruncus > Oxyruncus cristatus. Next base: position 11,695 of record VXAY01003128.1, on the reverse strand, counting down.
GCATTGAAATTATAAAAGAAAACCACAGAGTTCTTTAGAGTTATGTCTTATATTTTTGCTGTTTTTAAAAAAAAATTACTTACTTTATATTTTGCATCAGTTTCCTCATCAAGGCTCAATGTTCAGGGATAATTTGAATTAAAAGAAGCATCTTCAAATACAGTATTTTTATTCAAAAATGTGGCTTTTGAAATCACAGAATCAGAGTGGTTTGGACTGGAATGGACCTTTAGTCCAACACCTCATATGTTTCAATGGAATATTGAAGAGGGGGATTACAAAGAAGTGTCCAAGAAAATACCACTTGATTTATCCTAGGAAAATGATTCATTGTTTACAAAGAAAATTCTCCCTGGGGCTACATTTCTGTTTTTATTAGGTGGAAAGACCAGATGAAAGGCAGAAAAAATTGCAGTGGCAATCATTAACAGTCCACTGTAGAAAAAACACGTACATCCTGCAGCTGGCTGCACCATGTTTTTTATGGACAGGCAATCTCTTGGGGTGTGTCTACATGTAGATGTTTGGGATAGTTAAGGGGAATTAACTATAGCTATAAAATTGAAGATCAGAAAACATTAAAAAAACAGGTGTTTGTGTATGGCTATGGGAAAGCAGAGGTATAATTTAGTTTTTTATAGTTTGACTAGTCACAGGGAAACTAAGGATAGTAGGGGATAGGATGAAAATTCAGTATTAAGTATGAATGTATATGCCTTCACAAATTAAAATGCATTACTGTTAAATTGTGTAGGAGGAAAAATCATACTTTCCTGCACCTCACTGGATTTAAATAAGTACACACATTTAACCACACAGAAAAGTAGTTTACTAAATACAGTTATTGTCAGAATTATTTTGGAATGAAAGATCATACACATAAGACAAAAAAACTATGTGATTCTATGTCCTTTTCTCTGCAAAAAATACTTTTAAAAGGTCCTCAGAATTACTCTAAGTATTACAGGCCCAGCTTGTGTATGTTTTTCTACCTGGCAACACAAGTAAAGAACAGAGTGTAACACCTAGTGAGCATTATTTCTGTTGTATTTACAATCTTTGTAATGGGATGATTGTATCTACCTTCTCCTATAGCAACTTGTCCTTTCCCACTGGTTCAGAAGCCTGAGTTTATTCCCTTAGGAATAGAATCATTTTCCAAAGGACTGCATTTACATCTCCAGTGAGAAATCAGAAAAGACCTTAGAGATAGTACAGTCCAAGATGAGATAATAGGAAGAAAGCTACTAGTATGCCTTCAGCATAGGTAGCTGGGAGCTTCCATTTCTTTGCTACTTTTCCAGTGAAATTCAGGTGACTTGTGAACTGAAGAAATCACTTTGACATGAAGGTTCAAAATTTGGGAAATCAAAGGCTAAGTGTAAAATTCAAAACTTCCTTCACAGATGCAGCTAGCTGGTAGTGATTCATTATCTCATTGAGAACTATTCTTTTTCATAAAAAATGGGATTTTCCCAAAGGTTAGCTAATTGAGTAAATTTCTATAATATCCACGTAATACTCTTTCAATGGAGAAAGAAAACTTGAATCCCAAGTATCATGTCCTTTTTAATTATTACTCCTGAAACCAATAACAAATCAAATGAGTTTTTACCATTCAGTTTACTTTTTCAATACATACACATATAAATAACATAAGGAGTATTTTAAGGAAGTTAATCCGTATTACTGTTGGCCACCTACTACTATATTTCCTAATTTATAGTGAGAAAATAATAACATGTTGAGTTAGTACCTGTTTCAGTACCTGTATCACATATTCTGAATTATGTAAATAATGTTCATAGGTTGGATAGAGATAATATTTCTCATAAAAGTGCTTTTATTCATATGACTGATTCACTGCGTCCTGGAAAGAAAATAGCAATTATGTCTACATATGGACAGTCAAAAATTCAAGTTATTTTAAGCTATATCTGTGGAAAAGAATAACCCTAGGTATATCAGAAGATAACTTTGTTTTTCTCATTTCTGAAGGATTTTTATTAACAGAGCAAATCTGTAAAAGGACACATTTAGATTTTTTATATAAGTATGCAAATATTTTCACTTGCAAGCATTATAATACTGAAAGAAGTATTCGAAGAATTGCAGGACAATGAAGAATCAGAGAGATTAATGAGTCCCTAACTTTACATATGAGTGTCTAATTTTACATTCCTAAAATTTTAAGGATAAAGGCACCCCTCTACAGTCAGAGATCCTAAACAGATTTTAACAACTATTTAAGAAGGATAACATTTGCAAGAATGTATTTTCAGTGCTTGGTGGTCTTTATGCGAGGGATGATTTATGTAAAAAAAAAATCCAATTTAATTCCTGACAATACAAACACCGTAGGGAAGCCAAAATAGATTTAGTGTAAATACTAAAGCAGTGTCAGCCAGAGCCAGGGTGACTATACTGATGAAAACTCCATCTGTCTCCAGTATCTGTAGTACAGCCAGTTGGAGTTCACTAAATAGATCTTTAAGTTTGAACACAATTTATACAGTTTCTAGTCTAAACACTGCAATACCTTAAGTAGCTTTCAACCACTGATTTCTTGAATCTTGGACACTGGAATTGTCAGTGCATTGAAAAGAGCCCTTAAAATGAAGGTTTCTATGAACGGTTGCACAAGTGAAAAAGAAGTTATTTATCTGGTTAACTGTTATTTGCAATAAATTGTGTCTTCTGAAACCTACCTTTCATCCCCTTGTAGAAATTTGTGATTTCACAGGAGAGAGGAACCTGGGTATTGTTACCTCTGTCTCATGCAAAAGATGAGGAATTTTAAGGAAAATACATGTTAAATGTGTACTACTTAACAAAA
>VXAY01003126.1:423796-471735 GCA_013399855.1 Oxyruncus cristatus | reverse complement strand
AAAGGCAAAATTAAAAAAAAAAAAAAAAAAAAAAAGGTAGTTTTACTGAGCAGTGTTAAGTCAGGAAATACAGAGGCTGAGGCTCCAACAGCAATATTAACTTGGCTGCAATACACATCCTGTAAGCTCTTTTATGACATGCATCTCATAATGTAAACAGGAATAAGCATGTAGATTAATGTATGCAGAGAAGGAGTATAAAAGAGTATTTTTCTGAGTTTGGCCCCCTTGTCCCTGTGTCAGCTGGCTCTTGCACAGAGCCTGGGAAAGCCTGGCACTGCCTTACGCCGTGCTAGGCAGTGCGTCCAGCACGGACTCGGCTGCACCCGACTGCTGATGGAGTAAAAATAACTGCAGTGAACGAGTAATTTGGGTTTTGTTTCTGTCAAAACAATACCAGAGTAATGAAGTTCGTTTTGTTCCTTAAGGTCTGTGGGAGTTGTAGGATGCATGATCCTTAAGCGTTCCCTCTTGCATTATTCCCCACTGGCATGTCTGGCCCTGCTGAGGCTGCTGTGGTTGTAATGAAGTGCAGTGGCATTGCTTTGGTGAGGCTCAGCTTTCTACTTGTTCTACCTGTGTGTTACAGTAACAGCTCTCCCGGCTAATTTTAACTAGATCATGTACAAAAGTGATCACGTGCATATTGTATTCTAACACAGATCTGCAACGGACCAAGCAGTATTGCTCTTTGTATTATGTTGTCTTAATTAAAAACTGGGTTATTAATATATTTCAGTGACTTGATAAATTTAGCCTGAAGGTCAAATAGTCTAATGTGACCTTCACCATGTCACAAGACATTATATCTCATGCAGTTACCACTGTTCTGAGCTGGAGATTTGCATGCGATGTGGTGTCATCTAGGGCAGAGTCTGTGGTCCTTCAGCAGCAGCTTCCAGCAATGACAGAGGTGGTCTGGGTGAATTAAATTAATTTATGGGTACTCTCCAGGAGAAAATAATTATCCTTTTCTGTCTAAAAAGGGCTCCTAATCCAGTATCAGCACACTGATATTGCTGCCTTGCTGTGACATTGTGAAGCTCTGCAAGGGAAGTGGGAGCAGCTCTAATTCTGCAACCTAATACTTCTTCTGTTATACCTGCCTAATTGCAATGGCTCCTCTTTGGTGCAGCCTCCCAAAGATGCTGCTAGAGCATTGTTGTAAGCCACAGCATTGTGCTTTAATTTCATTACTGTTTGATTTGGCCAGCATTTTATTCACTTTCTCTGCAGTGTTAGACAGTTTGCAGAGGGGTTTACTACCTGGCTTGGTTACAGCACTTATTGTGTGCACTTAAACTGAATTTCTCTTTAAATGGAACTGTATTAAAATAATTTGGCAAAACTTTGAAATTACAGTAGGGCTGCTTTTGATAATTGACTTCCCCCCCAATAACTGTGTTTATTAAAATTATCATGATTCAAAGAGTCAGAATGGTTCAAGTCAAACAGAGTGTCTAGACTCCATTAGGTTTTGGTTTTGGCCATTTTTGCTTTTGTGAGAAGGTAGGCACCGCTCTGGGGTCCCACTATGGTGAGGGACCAGCAGTCCTCTGTCAGCTCTCAGAAGTGGAATGGTACCTGTCAGGATTTGTGCTTGGGGGAGTTGTCAGAAAGAACAGCATTGAAAAAATGAGAAAAGTGTAGAAAATGGTCTCTAACTACATTAAAGACTTGTGAAACTTCTGCCATTCTGCAAAAAAACCCTGTAATTTTACACAGTGGAGCCATCCTCCCTGACTCAGACTGGAAGAAAGACCTATTCAATGTTACATTTTAATCATATACAACACAAAGACTTTTGCTGTGCTGTTTAAAATCCAGCTTTCTTTCAGGCTGTGTTCTGCCGGGATGTTTTCATCCAAAACGGACTGCTGAGGCTGACAGGAACAGTCTGAAAAAGCAGCTCTAACCTTCCTTCCTGACACTTCAATAGTGACACCCACTGTGGGAAACTAGGGCATAAATGCATTAACACTTGTCACTGGGAAGAAAATCCTCTCCGTGATGGGGACCAGAAGAGAGTGATTCTTAGATTCATGATACAAATTGGTTCATTATTTATTTCAATCAAAGTCTGTAGGTGCTGCTACAATGAAAAATTAAAGTGCACTTTGCAGAATACTTGTGAGCTGACACTCTGCCAACCCCAAAGCCTTCCTGACCTACAAAATGAAAGAGAGCTTTGATGCTCGCTGCACTCTTCACAAAGTCTCAGACAAACAGGCTTTGCCCAGAATTTTGACAGAGTTAGGACCTACTGAAACAGATGCCACTGTTCTCTGTCGCCTTCCAGGGGAAACATCCTGCTGTTGCAGATCTGTATGAGGGCAGCCCAGCTGCTTGGTCTTCTGTAAATACGTTGGACTTCAGTAGGTATCCCTTTACCAGTGCCACCATCCTGTTGCACGTTGTCTGTAAGTTTAGCAATGCTCTCATCTTCCCAGATGGGTAAAAGACAGCTTGTTCCCTGCTGGAGCAGGGTTTTCCCACTCCTCCAGCTGTATGCAAATGCAACACTTGTATAAATCAGTAATTGTGAAGGAACGGAGGGAACTGAAGGCGCACAGTGCTGCTTCTCTCTCTGTTCCCAAGGCAAAAGTGGTTGCCCGGCAGTGAGGGGAAAGTCCAGGTTTAATACTGAGCGGTGTATCTTACTGAATGTGCTGGTCTTAGGATCACAGAATGGTCTGGATTGGGAGGAACCTTAAAGGCCATCCAACCCTCCTGCCGTGTATGGGACATCTTTCACTAGACCGGGTTGCTCCGAGCTCCATCCAATGTGATCTTAAACACAGCTTCCCTGGACAAGCTGTTCCAGTGCCATGCCACCCTCATGGTAAAGATTTTTTTCTAATATCTAATCTAAACCTACTCTCTTTCAGTTTGAAGCCACTCTCCCATGTCCTGTCATTACATGCCCTTGTGGAAAGTCTCTCTCCATCTTCTTTTGCAGGCTCCCTTCAGGTACTGGAAGGCTGCAGATATGTCAGCCTGAAGCCTTGTCTTCTCCAGGCTGAAAAATCTCAATTCTCTCAGCCTGTCTTCATAGGAGAGGTGGTCCATGCCTCTAATCAACTTGGTGGCATCCTCTGGACTCACTGCAACAGGTCAATGTCCTTCCTGTGCTGGGGACCCCAGAGCTGGATGCAGTGCTCCAGGTGGGTCTCATCAGAGCAGAGCAGAGGGGCAGAATCCCCTCCCTCACCTGCTGCCCACCCTGCTTTGGATGCAGCCCAGGACAGGTTTGGCTTTCTGGGCTGTGAGTGCACATGGCTGGGTCATGTCCAGCCTCTCACCCACCAACACCCCCAAGTCCTCCTCAGCAGGGCTGCTCTCAATCTGTTCATCCCCCAGCCTGTGTTGGTACCGGGGTTGCCCTGACTCTAGCAAAGGACTTCACACTTGGTCTTGTTAAACCTCATGATGTTCCCATGGGCCCACTCCTTGAGCTTGTCCAGGTCCCTCTAGATGGCATCTTGTCCTTCAGGTGCATCAACAGCACCATTCAGCTTGGTGTCACCTGCAAAGCTGCTGAGACTGTGCTCGATCCCTTTGTCTGTGTCATTAATGAAGATATTAAATAACACTGGTCCCAGTATGGACCCTGATAGACATCACTTGTCATTAATGTCCCTCGGGACTCTGAGCCATTGACCATCTCCTCTGGATGTGACCTTCCAACCAGTTTCTTGTCCATCTAACAGTCCACTCATCAAATCCATCTGCTGCCAATTCAGAGAGAAGGATGTCATGGGATACCATGTCAAAAGCTTTACAGAAGTCCAAATAAATGACATCTGTAACCCTTCCCTTGTCCACTGATGTAGTTGCGCCATCATAGAAGGCCACTGGATTGGTCTGGCAGGACTTGTCTCTGCTGAAGCCATGTTGGTTGTCTCCAATCACCTTCCTGTCCTCCATGTGCCTTAGCACATCTTCTAGGAGGATCTGTTCCGTGATCTTTCCAGGCCCAGAGGTGATGCTGACAGGTCAGTAGTTCCCAGGTTCCTCCTTTCTGCTGGTCCCCTTTTGCAGTCACCTGGAACTTCTCCTGACTGCCGTGACTTTTCAAATACCATGGAGATTGACTTGGCAACTACATCAGCCAATTTCCTCAGGACTCTGGGATGCTTCTCATGGGATCCCATAGTCTTACGTCTGTTCAGGTTCCTCAGGTGGTCATGGACTCAGTCTTCTTTTACAGTGGGAGGGACTTTGCTCCTCCAGTCCCCATCCTGCTGTTCATTTACATGAGAAGTGTGGGAAGAGAAGTTGCCATTGAAAACTGATGAACAAGGTCTGTTGGGGTATTTATTTCTCAGTACAATCAAAGACCAGTAAGAGACTTCAAAATGGCATGGATTTTGAGAGAGCTTCTGTCCAAAGTCTGTACCAAAGCACAAACCCCAAAGGCTTTCCTTACTTAATGCTACTCTAAGACTCTGATGCACATGGTGCAGCTCCTTCATGTCCCCTGTGCTGGGGGAGGAGGGTGGGTGGGACCTGTGGCAGCCTGCTTGTTGTAGTGCCTGGCTGTCAACCCATCAGCTTTAATCAGGGCTGGCAGGAGCTCTGATGTCAACTGACCTCCTGTTAAAGACTAAAGTCCCTGTCTCATCTGAACTCAGTTCCCTTCATGAAGGATTTCAGATGAAAAGTGGGACAGGTATTAAACATTAACCAGCTGTTCATCTTTAAAATACTAATCCTGGCTCTTAGCTGTTTTCCTAGTGTGCTGGGTTTGAAGGGCTTGAGACTTTTATGAGTGATGAGTATCTATCTTGTGGTCATCCCAGATCTGCAGTGCCAGTTTCCAGCTTTCAGGCCCTCCTCACAGGTGTCTCTGCTAGGATCATGCTCACTATGTTGATCTGGGAATACAAATACGTGGGTGGGCTCGCTTCAGGCCACTTCTCAGTTTGCCTCCCAGTCTGCCAGCAGCATAGATCATATTCCTCTTCCCTTAATAATCTTCCCCACCCTTTATTCTTCTGTACCACTGAGCAACCTTCCTCCATATGGGTTGTATTTGGATCTGCCACTTCTTGGGATGAGGAGCTGAGCAGAGAAATGTCTTTGTTGCTATGATGAGGCTTGGGCTGCGAAGTGACATGTGGCACATCATATTCCAGCAGGAATCCATCTCCCCCCTCTTACGGAGTAACAGACATCCTCCTGTTTCTCTTCTGAATAAAACTACAAGCCTTTCTGTATGGGAAATCTGTCCCATAGCTCAACTGGAAATAAATAAATGCAGCAAACAAACTGCACCAACAAAGTGGTGCCGTTCCAAAACGCAGTTATTCCGGCTGGTGCACTGTCACTGCTGTGTGGTGTGGGGCTGTGGGGAGCAGGGTGTGATGGGCTTGTCTTGGCCTGCAGCCTTGTCTTTCAGGCCACGTCCACGTGCTCATCAAAGGATTTAAACCTCTATGCAGTGAGTAGTCTGAAGTGGGGTGAATCACAGCTCCTGGATATGTAGGGTGGAAAGGGCCTGCTGGGTCACCTAGCCCTCTGCTTTGCTTTCAAAAGGATCCTTCCTAATTAAAGCAGGACTGGTGATTGCAACATGTCTTATTTGGGTGGTTTAATAAATTGCCGTTCTCTCTGTGAGACATGAAAGTGCATTTACTAATGTGGCTGTAAATGTCTCAGCTGTGAGGTCGTTATTTACTGCACTATTGTAATGCAAATGTTTGTGGTTATGTTTGCATTGATCACACAGACATTGCACACATTTTATTTCTCGGGGTATTTAGGCTAGCTTTTTTCTCTTTCCTGCTGTATCTGTTCTGTTATGCACTGTATCATAGAAATCGTTTGAAGTGTAATTGCCTGTCGCTCAAGTGCCGTTTTACAATGTAGGGCTATATCAATCAGAAGATTCTTCCTCCTCCAATTAGTTTTGATATTTGGGGGTAGATAGCAGTGTTTGTCTGGAGAACATGCCACTAAATCATTTGGTATTTTATGCATTTATTTACTTTTAAATGTATTTTATGTGAAAGGTAATGGCCTGTAGTTCAGCTGCAGAAGAGAACACTTACTGTCACAGCCTTGTGCATGGATGCAGCCTGAGTGCTCCGGTCTGATGGATGTGCAGTCACTGTTTGTATGCTGCCAAAGAGGTGGCAACTGCCCTCTTTCTAATGTGTGTCTTGGGGGCGTGAGGTAAGAAAAGGTTTAGGCATCGCAGTTGCAAGTTTCCCAGGTAAGCTATTTTTTGAAGCTTATTTGTCAGTCTGAAGCCCTGTATGTCCTACATGATTCTTTCATGGATGTGGGCAAGCATCAAAAATGGTAGCTCAGCTTAAGAAACACTGGAAAACTGTTTAGAATTGATATTTCTTGCTTTGAGTGGTCCCCTAATAGACTGGCTTTTCAGTGTGTATGGAGACTGGAAAAATGGAGTCTGTGCGTAGGAAGCCTTGCCTTGAAATAGACTGCTTTGTGATTAATGATTTTATCTGTAGCCTTTTAATACCTCCTATAGATGGGACGATAGCCCAGAGGTAATCTCTCTGATGGGATGCAGGGAGCATTGGTTGGAAGGTCTGATGTGGCATCTTTCAGTGTCTCTCTTCAGTGTTCATTGGGGATAATCCTACCTTGGGGTCAGGATGGCCTTGAATTTGATGGAGCTTGGATTAGATGCCAACTGATTTAGGCCTCTAATCTATAATGAGTAAGCTATTAGATTGAGTCTTTTAAGTACACAAAGAAATATATAAACAAATTAGGAGATTTTTGAGCTTTGTGTACTATTAGTTAAGAGAGTGGACATTACTTTAGCCAGAGGTTCATACTCACAGAGATCTGCCTGGATCCAGTGCTTTTTGTTGTGGGTAGGTAGGAGGGAGCTGTTCTAAAAACTACTTAAGCTGCTAAGACTGATTACTTTATTAGTTTTTTATTTGTAATGACTGAGTCTGTCAAAATTGAACTTGAGCTTTTCTGTGGAAGACCTAATATTTGCCTTAAAACCACCTGGTTTCATTTTGGTCTGTAATTGCCTGGAGTTTGCCTGGCTGCATGGACTGCCAAAAGTGGTTGGTATGTCATTGTGTACAGTCTGGGTGTCAGTGTGTGTTTAATTTCTGCTAAGAGTCAACATCCCTTATTTGTTGGGGAGAAAAAAGAGATCCATCGGTGCCCATTTCTGCTAGAGCCAGAGAAAACCTGGAACAAAAACCCCGTGTCTTTTGTAGTTATCTTTTTCTTTCAGCTCCCACTTCCATTTATTTTATGAAACTGCTGGCACTGCAGGGACAGTTTGCTCTTGCTTCGCTGCACTCGGAAACTTTGTGCTTGCTGGGAGGTGCAGCTGTACCCTGCCTTTGGCAGTTTGCATTGAGGAGCAAACTACAATTTCAGTTTAAATGAACACTGTTTCTCTTAAATAAGAACTTGTTTAAATAAAATCAGGTTAAAAATCAACTAAGAGTCTTTATGGAAGAGCTTACATGGCCTGGCAGGGGTGTGCATGAGCTTGCCAGCATTTCGGAGCAGTGACCCATTACAACAGCATCCCCATCTCCTTCTCGAAGCAGCCCAGAAAAGAGCAAGTTCTCAGTTTCCCTTAAATCTGGCCAGATTGTGAAGGGAGAGTGAGAAAAGTGCTCTAGCTTGTGTTGATGCAAAATGAATGTATATTTTTTCAGGGACCTGTTTGCTTCAATGAAGAGTGTGTAGGGATAGTCCTATGTGGTGCTCTGAGAAAGACTTATAAAAACATTCAGGACAGTAAGGACCAGCTTATTCTGGCAGCTGGCATGGTTTCTTCTGTCTACCTGGTGGGTCAGGTATAAGCTGCTGCTCAATTCAGGCCACTGTCTGAAGTGATGTTCTTGGGGACTTGTGTGTCTATGGGCAATGGGCACAAGCCTGGAAGAATGAACCCTCTCCCTGTGCTAGCAGTCCTCTTGCTGCTTATTGCTCTGCATTGCAGGAGACCAAATTGCCATCCAAATGTGAGTTCTACCTGCCTCTTAGTTTTCCTGATCACTTTAGTACTTGTAATCCTCCCTTTCCACTCCTGTTGCTATGAAGAAAGGCAAACCAGGCAGGAGACACTGATTACGTGCTTGAGAAAAAATGAAATGGTGTTGGAAATGCTGCCAAAACTTGAAGAGGAAAGGGAAAGGATGAATCTGAGGGGAAAAAAAAATATTTTCTGTTACTTACATTGTGTGTATTAGAAATGGATGGAAAATTATTTCAGACAAAGCTGTGAATTTTGTTTGTCTTCCTAAAAACACTCCTTTTTTTTTTTTTTTTTTTTTTTTTTTTTTTTTTTTTAAAGCTTCCCTGTGAGTATTATGGCCAACCTCATTTCACAGCTTGATCTATTCATCTCAGTTAAATGCAATGGACAAAATCTACACAAAACAACTGCTTAACATTATAAGCAGCTTGCATAAACATCAATTATTAAGGTCACGAGAGCTCCTAGAAACCAGACTAAATGAGTGCACTGTTGCATTTCTTTTTTCAAAACATCCATTAATTAATAAGGGGCTTAGTGCCCAGACTGTTTCTCCCTGCCTGCCTCCATCAGATTTTGCTTTCATCAAGTGGAGGGGAAAGTGTCACTTCTCCCTCTTCCTCCTCCCTTTTCTTTGGCTGGAGCACAGAAAGGTGCCAGACTTCATCCTTCTCAAGCCCGTCATTCACAGATGTGATATCCAAAAATGCTCAGGCGGGTTGTGTTGGGGGTGTCACAACAGCAGCACACCCTCCAGAAAGGCCAGGGGCTTCATTTCATGCCTGGACTGCCCGCGTGCCTGCCACAATAGGAGCAGGAGTCTGAAGTCAAGCTGCCAGGAGCTGCAGAGTAGTCACACTGACGTATTTGGGCAGTGCAGTGAGTGCAGGGTGCTCACAGGAGAAACATGGAAGAGAGGGAGGCAATGAGGGGAATGTAGTAGTGTCTAGAGGTCCTGTCCCCCCTCTGGAAGCACCTCAACCCCTTGGTTTGTGTAGGCGTGGGCATCATGTCAGGTGTTGGTCCCCTCTACATGACGTGTGGGTATAGGCAGCACATGATGGCCATGGAGGCCTTGGCCATCAGAGCTGTAGGAGCATTTGGTGGGAGCTCCTCTCTAGCCCTTCCCAACACAGGGAGGAATTGCAGGGGTTTGATGGAGAAGTGGGCTGCTCTGACTGAGGGGCCCAGCCCTGCTTATAGGCAAAGTCAAGGTGCGCATAAATATGTGTCAGGATTGACAGTGGGAAATGTTTGCAGCAAGGAGTTGAAGAAGAAAAAAACAGGGATAGAACAATGTTAATTTTTTTAGTGAATTAGTTCAGTTGTGGTGCTGGATGTCGCAGGGGCAAATCAGACTAACTGTGAGGAGGGAGGACACTGCAGTGACCAAATGGGAGATGAGAACTGTGATGGTGGGTGCTGGCAGTGTGGGTGGTGGGGGAAGGCTGAATCTCAGAGAGCTTATGCAGGACAAAGCAGCTCAGATGGGAGAGCTTACTCATGGGACTGTATGTTTAGGGGAGAGGATGCCTTCAGAGACGGTCCTAGAATGTCAAAAAGGCAAGAAGCAAACTTGTGTATTAGGGGACTGAGCCTTGGTATCCTGTAGAGAGCAAATGGCCTGAGATTTTCTTTCCTGGTTTGTACTTGAAAGTAAACCCTCTAAGGCAGACACTTCTCTGTATTTGTCAGGAGTCAGTGTGGAGATGGGGACGAAGATGGAGAAGGCTGATGGTTTGCAACTCTGCTGTCAGGGGTCGTGGCATCTGCAGAAGAAACTCAGATGGCTAGGATCTGAATTACTGAGCCCCAGAAAAAGAAACTCATCACTTTTGGCCTTGCTGGGTTTAAGTGAACATCATCAGTTGACTGAGGGAGGGGATTGTCCTGCTCTGCTCTGCACTGCTGTGGCCTCACCTTGGATATTGTGTGCGGTTTTGTGCACCACAATATAAGAAAGATGCTAAATTCTTAGAGAGAGTCCAAAGGATGGCAGTGAAGATGGTGAAGGACCTTGAGGGGAAGCCATATGAGGAGTGGCTGAGGGCATTTGGCCTGTTCAGCCTGGAGAAGAGGAGAATGAGGGGAGACCTCATCCCACTCTACAGTCAGATTATCTTCTCGTAATGGGAAGAGGAGGGGCAGACACCGATCTCTTCTCTATGGTTACCAGTGACAGGACCTAAGGGAATGGCCTGAAGCTGTGTCAGGGCTGGTTTAGGTTGGATATTAGGAAAAGGTTCTTCACCCAGAGGGTCACTGAGCACTGGAGCAGGCTCCCCAGGGCAGTGGTCACAGCACCAAGGCTGACAGAATTCAAGAAGCATTTGGATGATACTCTCAGGCACATAATGTGACTCTTGGGGATGGTCCTGTGCATGGCTAAGGATTGGCCTTTGATGATCCTTGTGGGTCCCTTCCTGCTCAGCATATTCTGTAATCCTGTGATTCTGTGACTGTATTTTGCTTGGTGCCCCTAATGAAACATAACGCAAATACCAAGACATCAGATGTGGCCTTCTATTAAAAATCTTCGCAGGTACCACAACTGCTCTTTATCTGTGAGGAATCTGATTTCTGCAGCCACTAGAGAAACAGTTCAAGGAGATACAAATGTTAAAGCCATTATTCAAATATTTCGGATCTGGGGCCAGTACCTAGTTTTAACTTATCAAACATCAAAGAGGTTCTTCGGGATAAGTTTGGAGGGAGAACCTGCCTCCACCATGCTGTGAGATAGGACACAAAGGCCACGGTGCAAACATTCCCCCAGTAGGATAATGCTTATGGGGAATGCCTTGTTAAAAAGAAAAAAAAAAAGAAAAAAAAAATTGTCCCATGCTTTATTCCAGCATGGTTTTTGAAAATTACTCATCAGAGGCCGCTTTTGATATATAATAAAAAAACTCCAAGCAACAAAGGGGCTTTAAAAAAAGCAAAGACTTGACATATTTGTTAATACTCAGGGTAGCAGTGCATTAATTTTAAGGCATGCCTTTTAGGTTTGGGGTTTTTTTTAAAATGAAATGAGGACACTAATTAAAATTAATCCATTTATAAATCTTTCCACATCCAATTTTAAAGTGTAAATAAAACATTTGCCTTGTCTGTCTCTTTTCTCGTGATAAGACAATACACACCATGTAACTTTTAACTCTTTAAGGTATTAAGCAGATAAAGCTATTGTAAGTGATTTACTAAAAGATACAAAAAAATTGGTTGCACAGTCGAAATAGCTTTTAAAGAACAGGAAAGATGGCAGTGGGAATGTTGGGACTGCCTCAAAATGGGTGCTAATGCTTGCCTTTGGGATCTGCAAACCTCAGGAGTTTCTCACCCCGGCTGCCTCTCTATCCTCCATTCCCACCCCTTTCATGAAAATGAGCTGTCTGTTGGCTGCCTTCCTTGATGTGCATTTTTCAGAGTGTGATAATTTGCATTGTAAAAAACCCGTAGATGAATTTACTTCAGTTTTGCTCCCAAAGTCAGTCAGGATTTGAATTGGTGAGGTTGGGAAAAGAGAGGTGGTAGGCTACTCCGCGAATATGACATAGTTGATTAATTTATGTGGTTGAAAAAAAAAAAAAAAGAAAAAGGAAACGGGGTGGGGGGCTTATGGCAAATAACCTCTTTGAACTTTGAGTTCTGTGACACGTGAGACTGCGGTGTTGTCAATGCTGAAGGTCTTATTCTGTGCCTTGTTTAAAAAGGCAGCTAAACACGACCTTGGGTCTGTGATGGTTGGTAGCTCCTCAATGTATGCTAATTAGTAAAGACTGTGAGAAAAGTAGTACAGCTGCTGAGGGAACTGTATATTCTGACTTTTTAATGTGTTCCAGATATTATCAATTGTGCCTACAGACCTTTGGTGCAGTTATGGCTGTGTCAAGGGTGCCTGTGTCTGTGCAGTCATCTACCACAGTAAAGCATTTGCACATAGAGTGCTGGCAAAACTGCTAAACTCACCCCCCAAACAGCCATATGTAGGTGATATTTTAAACTCTAACGTCAGCTGTGTGTCTCTGCTCTGTCTCAGGCCATGCCAAAGCGAAGAGATAGCACGGGGCAGGTCTGTTGTGTGTGAGGATGCTCCCCTCTGCTTTCATATGCAGATATTTAATAAAACAACTATGCATCTCTGCTTCTTGTCATTGCTGTCCCTGGGAAGTTTCACGTCCGTTGCTATCTTATATCAGTTTCCTGCGCTTTGGTCTTGATGTCTGTTCTTCATAAACCTTCCAAACCTGAAATCTGCCCAGCACTGACCCCACCCTGGTTCCCAGCCCTCTTTGCCAGGAATAAAGCTCAGCAGCTGCAGACAAAGTGAGGGTAAGAGGAGAAAAATTGCCAATCCTCAGAACAAAATGTGCAAACCAAAGTTGTTCTGGCTTGGAAAGGAGCAGCTTGCTATGGCTCTCCTGCAGGTACAAATGGGCAACGAGTAGCTATTTGGTGAATTAGCAGGTTGAAAGTCTAGATAGTTGTTTCCAGCAGTGTTTGTACTCTAAATATTTATCCACGGTGCACAGGACCATTGTTCCACCTTTCCCAGAGAAGTCATGCCCAGATAGGAGGTTTGATGCCTCTTTCCTCCCAGGGCTAATGGGATTTAGCTTCATGATAGCAAGTTTGCAGCTCTTAAAGTGAGTTGCTGAGACCTACTGTTTTAAGCTGTGCTTCTCGTAATCAGTCTCCTTTTGTGAAAGCATACAGAGACAGATGTTGCAATTGCAGGAGTTAAGTTTGGTGTTTGCTTGAAGTCTTCTTTCTCAGTGGGACAGCCATGGGAAGTGGGGGAGTGCAGGAGGACACGGCTGGGCACTCACCCTCCAACTCCCCAGAAAATGAGGGGATTTCTCATGGCAGAAAGCAACTTCTGCATGGAGCTACGATGGGATTTTTGCCCTGTGTGCTCAATGTTCTATTTTACAGTGCTGTGCAAAATGACTTCTTTGCTTCCAACTACAGATTCAGAACTGCTAACCACCCACTGTACAGCTGCTAATGCACAGATTATCTCCACAGCCAACAGCTTTAAGTAATCAAACAGAGATAATTTTACCTCTGTGACCCAAAAAATAAACACCAGAATCAAGAAAAATCCTTTTGCCCACACAGTCCTACCCAGGCTTTCAAGGACGCAGTTAAAACTTTCATCAAAGCCTGCAGAGGTGTCAAGGTCACCAAGTTTGTCCCATCTTAGGTCGATGGTGTGGGGTGCTCTCAGGAGGATCATAATGCTCTGTAACCTGATGAGACCATCTCTTGCTGCTGCTGCTGCTGCAAAAGAAATCAAATGAGTAGAGCATACACTGAAAGTTGTGTATGCAGTCCTGCTTTCACAGGAAAAATTGTGGCTTGGAATGGCTTTTGTTAATGACATCAGCCTTTAACTTTCTGTTCTTTGGAAGAACAGACATTTCTCACAGCTATCAGGGGTTTAGCACCATTAAGGAAACACAACTGTTACATATCGTAACATTGCATCTGTGGCTTCTTTCTCACTGTTCTACACCAGCTTTGAGAAAAAATTCTAGCCCGAAAGTCATATCAGAAAACATTTTTGCGCTTTAAAAGCCTGTTTCTCTTTGCTTTTATTTCCCAGATCAGCTCATTGTGGCTGTGACCACTTTCTTAGAAAAGAAGTCTCAGCTTTTTTTTTTTGGTGTTAGTAAATTCTAGCTACTCAGAGCTTCTCTCATTTTCCCTGCCCTTTCCCCCTTTGTTCTAGTCAACTCTTTTCCTTATTCCTGCTATTAAGGATACTTAGCATGTTGTCATTGGGAAACAGCACTCATTTCCTCATGGAAAGAAGCTGCTTAATGTTTCATGTGTTACAGTGAATAATTAAATAAAGAAAAATATCTTAGCCTACAAAAAACTAGCTGGCAGATGAAAGGAAGAAAGCATTTGCAGTCTGCTGGGGAAAAGTGACACTCTGGCCTGGTGTCTTAAAAGTACAAGGGTAAGGTTGAAAAATGAATATGTCTGACATGACATTCAAAAAATCTGGATTTTTCAACTTTCCATGCATTTATAGCATTAATCTTTAATTGTCGTATTCTTGAGCGACTGGTTGTGAGATCAGAGCTGAAATTGGTGGGGCTGAGGAAAAACAGGCTGGTAAGTGGAATGAAATGTCTGCAGGGACCATGACCTTGTGAACTGTCAGGGATGGAAAGGCTGTCAGCACTCAGGGAGCTTGGCAGCCTGATAGTGTATGGCATGAGCAGTCTTCATGTAAATAAGGGGTTTTATTGGCCTTCATAGTGCTTTCTGGGCTGTATGGTCATTGCCCCTTTTCTTTTGATTTTATAATTAATCTTAAGACACAGCTGCTGGGCTCTGTGAAAGTGAGATGAAAAACTGGGGAAATGGGGCTTCTGTGCTGAGAGCTGGGAGAGGGGTGACTGCTCCCAAATGATCTGAATGGGCCATGGAATTTTTTACCTTTTCAAATAAAACCAGAACTGAGCTGTAATTTTGCAGTGACCTTTGCAATTCTACAAAATGAGATCAGACACTTGCCATCCTCATGGCAGAGGGAGCAGCTTTCAGGGTTGAGTTACAAATGGGGATCTGCATGGAATATCTTTTTTTCTTTCTTTCTTTTCTGCCCCCCATCTACTTTTTCCCCTCACTGCATGTATACTCTCAAATGGATAACGTGCTTTAGCAGAATTTGCTGAGACCAGAGACAGATGGAGGATTGTGCAGAGCAGTAGCTCCCTGTGCCATTGCACATCCCTTTGAATTTGGTTAGTGTTACTCCCATCAGCTGGGGTAGGGTCCTTCACATTCTCCTTTTTCTACCCTATATGCTGAGATGTGGAAGCTGGATCACATAATTTTTATCTGCATCTTCCAATTGTCTTTGCATTTTCCTTTCTGTCTGTGATCTGCAGCTCTGGCTGCAGTGGAGACACAATGAGCAGGACTGCATTGATGGCCTTGTACCACTGTGAGAATTGTTGATGTGGATCTGGTGTGCTTGATACACACCAGAGTGACTGATCTAGCAACCAGAGAACATCTCACAGCCCTCCAGCCTTCACGTGCTCTGCTGCTCTGCCAGCGTGACTGGCCTGACCTCTGCTCAGAGTGAGAGATTGGGTCCAATTCAACTTGAAGCAAAGTGGGGTGAGGCGTAGGGAGCTGTTGCAGCATCCCAGAGAGTATCCAAAATGAGGAGAAAGGGGACTTCTTTTGGTTCCAAAAAGACTGTTAGAAATTCTTGTTGAGGGTTGGGCTGCAGCAGTGCTGTTAACTCTTCTGCTGGCTTATCTATGTACTGCTGAATGAGTGGCCATTTAGATCATGTCCACCCATTCTTCCCTTTACATTGACAGAATCTGCACCAAATGGCTCATAAGACTTCATAAGACCAGAAACAGTTCGAGGGGAAATGTGGTTTTTGATTACTGCCTCTTGCATCTCATCTGTGGCAGCTCACCAGTTTGTGATTGGCTGTATAGCAGAAAGGATAGTACCATTTTAAATGTGCTGCTTAGACTTTTCCTGTAGACTTGATTCAGGTAAATAATGACACATCTACTTTGAATTGCATGAATACTACTGCTGAAATTAGCGACACTCTTCCTGTGGTTCATTTAGGATGCATGGTTGCAGCTGACCCAATTCCTGCTGAAATAAGTGGAAGAATTTCCCAGTGTTCTGATAAAGCCAGGTCAGCTCCTAAATCCAGTTAACCCTTCATGTGCCTGCACTGATGTCTGCTTACCACAATACTATAGTTTGGGAGTGGTACAAATTCTGGTATGCACTGCACTGACCAGAATTCTTTTCCTGAAAAGAGGAGCTCTCCTCAGTCCCAAATGCTCTGCAGTTTATCTTCTGATGCTCTCTGTTACTATCTGATTTCTCCCCTGCCTTGACCACTCTTGATTTCATTTAGCTGAGTCTGCATTTTCTCTGTGCACGAGTGACAAGTAAAAGGAGTCACTGCACTCAAGAGCCCTTGTGTCAGTAAGAGGGCAACAGCAGCCAGACCTGGAAATCCAGTAACCCTGGTCCCACTGACCTGAGGATTAAACCCTGCTCACTGAAACATGAGCCCAGGCTGCCAAATTGCCCGTGATAATCTTTAAAGAACTGGGAATAAAACCATGCCTGCATCTATTTCTTTTGCAGCAACTTTTTAGCTGGAGGCTCATAAATGGCTGCAGCAATGTGAATAAAGAGCCCCCACAAGAGACCTGGAAGGCGCTCAGCTGTGTTACAGGGTCCTATTCTTGGGGTTTTGTTTGTTTGTCATCTGGATTAAAGGGATTAAAGACTTAACCTTTGTACAGCCTTTCAAATAATAACATGTTTGTGCTCGTACTGCATGTCAGGGAAATGTTTCTCCCCACTCCTGATTTCATGATACAAATGAAGATCTGAGAGTAGTCATGAGAGATCAACTTCTCTAAAGTTGTGTCTTGTGCTTTAAACACCAACAAATTTAGCTCAGTGCTCCTGTTACTCTCCATCTCGTGGTGTTGGTGGGTCCAGGGCAGGGTACCTGCTTCAGACCCCCATCCCAAGGACTGGGGACTGTCATGTTGGTGGGGGGCTGCAGTCTGAGCTGCCAGATCCTTGTCCAGCCGCCACCCCTCTGGGCCTTGTTTTTCGTAATCAGAAATAAAATTTGTGCTGCCAGATGGGGCCCTGCTGCATGTCAGTCTGTCACAAGACAGCTGGCTGTGGCCGTTCCTCACCTCCTGCTCTGGAGTGGCTCTTTTAAGCAGGTTTCAGAGGTTTGTAGTTTACCCTACTAGCCCTTTGAGTGAGTGGCAGTGGCTTTTTTGGGATTCTTTTGGGATTCCTCCAGGATTATTCCAACAGTGACTAAAATTTCTGAAACCATCCAAGTGATTTGACAAATTTATTTACGTGTGCAAAAACAGACTAAGAAGGACTTGAGAGCTGCCTTTACTTTGAACATTTTTTTATCTAATCCCTGTACATATTCCACATGTTATTAAGGGAAGACCCAAGGCCTCCTTTGGGACCAGCTGACCCCACCTGCAGGTATATCATCTGCAAGCATGGCCAGGACTTGCTCTACTCAGCGTGGTGCAACACCTGCGCGGTCTGGGGGCTGCCCAAGAGACAGTCAGGTGGGCATAGAGGTGTGGGTGGCCCAAGCTTGAAGACCTTGTCCTTGGAGTTGTTCCCTAGAAACAGTGCTGAACCAAGAGACACTGTATGTGGGGATGGGAGGTTTTGGGATTGGATTTCTTGGGAACGGGATTTCCTGGGGATGAGAGTTCTTGGGGTTGAAATGTGCGAGGAGAAGGCTCCTCTGGCAGTTTGATCTCTGGCAGGGAAGATGACCCCCCCGACTGCCTACATGGCTAAAAGCAGTCCACCAAGGGATGCACAGCTTTGTGGGCGTTGTTTTTGGAGCGTCAGCAGTGCCATAGGATTCTAGTAGATGCAAGTGTCGGCACAACACTCTGTAAATAGTTGGTGGAAAAAATAAATAAAAATCACTTTGTTTCTTTCTGTTCACAACGGACTGGATATAACAAAGATAATATGACTTTATCATCTGGATCAGGTAATAGCTTTGCCATCTGTACTGTCATCACATTTAGTAACTTGCCCCCTCCTTCAAACTACAGCTCTTTTCTAGGCAGAGCAGCCAATGTAAGTAGTACTTTTAAATCTACAAGACACAGAAAACTCACAGATCTACAAATCTATAACCAAGAGGCTGTAAGATCCATGCTCAGGACCTGAGTAACAACTGCTTTCCCTCCAAAGACAGCACACGCAAGTGTCAGCCTCTAATAAAGGTTATTACCATCAAGGACTCTCCTCTAGGGAAATAGTTTCAAAAAGAGCTGCCTGAATATTGCCTAAAAATGTACTTGAAAGAGAATCCTGAATCAAAGTGATGTAAAAACAGGAGTATTTACTTTTCTGCTTGACCCTGGAACACAAAAGTCACTGAGAGTTAACCACTCTCTACATTTTAGAGGGGATTTTATCTTGCAAGAAATTTGCCCTACCTTACTTAAATTTAGAAGATGTCAGTCCCCTTGTATCTCCTGCACACCAAAGAGAATGCAGACTGAGCTTGAGCAATATATGTTAAATTTGCCAACAGTTTTCCACTGCAATAAATACCTCTTGCAACATAACACTGAAATCTGTGGATTGCAAGCCTGTGCTTTCTGGAGTATAATATACTTCATCCACTCCACCAAATGCCCATAAGGAAATTGTAAGTGAAATCAAACCACAATATATGAGAGTGAACTTGCACAGACAGTTGATTTAGGACACAAGCACCTCATTCTGGCTCCTCACTCTACAATTTTCAGAAGCAATTCACAGCAAGTACATAATAGTCAAACAAGTTGGGTTGGACATTAGGCTTTGTGGTGGGTAATATGAAGAAATAAATGGAAATGTGGTTACAAATTTGAAACTTTATCTTTGGAAACTCTGTGTAGCATTTCTGAGAGCTCCACTTGACCTACAACTGCTGGGTAGAGGCAGTAAAAGTGATGTAGAGGCAGTCAAAATGAATTAATTTAAAAAGTCTAAGTGAATATTAATAGGACCTGCTATATTCAACAATTTACAAGTGTGTCTGGCATTTATAGATGAACTCTGCTGTTTGTTACATATTACATTAAAGAAGAATACTGAACCAACATATCAAAATGTCAAACTAACACAACATTTTCCTTTGATCTCCTTTTTTGTTGAAATGAATTATTGATAGCCTTTTTCATGGCTGGCAGGAGAGATTTCTGATTTTTATTTGCGTACTAGATCAAATCTCCTATTGCTTCTGTAGGCAGAGCTCTTTACAACAATATCTAGATATGATATGTGCAATTACAGAGCTCAGATTCTTTCTCGCGGGGAATGTTCTCCCCACCCACCCCGTGCTGCTGTGATTTCTTAAGCTGATATTTTCGTTGGAAGTCTTTAAACAAATACATAGCCCACCCTGGAGCCAGCGGTCAGGACAAGGGTGCAATGGTTTTGTGTGGGCCCACAGACCACACTGGAGGGATCTGAGCTGTTTTACCCAGGATCTGTGGAGAAAAACCTGCCTGTCTATTCAGTGATGTGGCTTGGGAGGGTGTTTTCCAGAGCGAGGTCACATTTATGCTAGGTTTCAGAAAGCCCAGGTGGGGAGGCAGGGTGTGTGGTTCTTAAAGTTTTGATGTCATGGGGGGATAACGAGGTCCCTATTATCCATCATCACCTGATTTTGACACCAGCAAAGCCGTGGTCCCAGCAAGAGCTCTCAGCTGCTCCAAGTTTCATGGTTTGCAAAACTCTTTTCAAACATCACCCCAATTATGGTTCTGGCAGTCATGTGTTTCCCTAAGGGTCCACCTCACTCCTGGAACTTGGCAGCCCCCAAATCCATTTGCTACGCCCTGCCTACCAATGCAGAAGTGGTTTTGGCTTGTTTTATTTTAAGGTCAGAAGTCTCTGTCAGAGAAATGAAGAAAACAAACTCTCCTCATGGTGTCCTGTTTTTCTGTTTGGCATTTTTAATTGCATCCAAAAGATGCTGCTTGAATTTGGCAACTGTTGGGGCTCTTCCTACAGTGTCTCTGGGTTTACTTAGGCACAAGGAAGGATGGTGCAAACCATAGCCACAAGGCTCATGAAGGCGTTTAGATTTGCATGGGCTTAAATTGTTTCGCTTGATTTAAATGAGAATAAATTGACTGGAAGTGTGGAACGGAGGACAGAGGGACACACTTATCTTCTTACACTCCCCCACCCCCAAGTGTGTTTTTGTTGCTTGCGTCCCATCACAGATTTGAGAAACCCAGCTCCTGCCCTGCGATTGTGGAAGGGGGGACCAGCAGCCCTTGTCTTTCTGCGCCTCCGAGGAGATGTGGAGCCTATGAGTGCCTTTCCCTGCCTTCTGCTGTCTCTCAGCCAGCAGGTCTGCTCGCTTCCTTCATGCTTTAATCAGGTTTTTTCTCTCCGTTCCGCTGACCCACTTTAGGCTCTTTGAAGGCACGGCGGAGCTCCCCGGCGGCTGCAGCTCTGCCTTCGGGGGACATGGACGGGCGGAGGAGCTGAGCAGAAGAAACGGCAGCAGCACTCAACCCATGGGAGAAGGGTGGTTTTGGAAGCACAGGTCCCCTTGGTTTGCTCCCCTGGGTACCTTTGGGCACATGTTTTTCTCTCTTAACTGCTGCGTAGGGTGTGTTGTTGTTTTTGGTTTGGGGTTTTTTTTGTTGTTGTTGGTTTTTTTTTTTAAGTCCTTTTTTTTTAAAGGAGGTTTCATTTCAAGGCTACTGGAGCAGTCTGCAGTGGGGTTTCAGACACGCATGCTCACGCTTCGTGCCTTAATAGCACCTGACATAACCTGGTCATTGGCACAAGGAAGGCACAGATCATCCATCCCCCACCGCTCCTCTGTCCCCGCTCCCATCCCCTGTATGTAGGGCATCCTGTATCTCTACCTGAATCCCTTCATGAGCCTGTGGAGAGCCCTCCCTGCCTCCCCATCTTGTCCGAGGGTCTCAGTTTCGTGTTCAGATGCTGAATTTGGGGTGAGCGTGCCCCTCTGTGTGTGGGCAGGGATGCCGGCTTTGCTCTGGCTGCACAGGGATGATTGCAGCTCTGCAGTAATAATTATGTTAGCCTGGCTGAGGAGTGATGGTAAGGGAGAGGATCTGCATGGTGGGATGACTCAGGGGTGGGATGACGCAAGTCTGGGGCCTGACTTTCTCTTTGCAGGCTGCAGAAACTTCTCTCCAAAAGGCTAGGGCGGGGAATGATTTACCACTGGGTGCCAGTCTCCATTCTCTCTGCTTGGCACTGGCCCCACTTCTCACTGCAAAGGTCTCCAGAAAAAGCATGAGTCCATTTGTTTTCACTGTTTTTATTGGTATTTGGTGGTTTCCTGCCTGGCTGAAGGGTCTCAGGTAGTGTAGGAAAAAACTAAGGACCTGTCCTCATGAGATGCTGTTCACGGTGAATTCCCTGACAGCTGGCCTTTGGGAACTTTAATTACAAATTGATTATATTTCCCTCCGTGTCCCATTAACCAAGAAGAGTAGTTTTTGGTTTCCATCCAAATTTGCTTTAACCTGGATGAATCTTCCTGTGTAGACATGCTTTGGGGTGTCAGAGGATCTGCATCTGTAGAAAGCTGGTCTGGAGCTGTGGCAGCAAAGCCGCCTTTGACTGACTCGTGCTAACCCTTCAGCACAGGAGATAGCAGCTTATATTTTATGTCATGGCTGGTAAATTCAGTCATGTGGGCAGGAGGTCACCAGTCTGGGGACTCTTTGCAGCTGCCCTTCTGGTAGCACTCGTGGTCTTAGCCTTCTGATGCTGTTGCTTGATTTGTGGTCATGATGCAGAGACTGTTCAAAACCCGTCCCTCCTTCTCCTAAATGCTTCTTTAGGTCCAAGGATTCAACCCTATAAGGAAGGGCACAGAAAGATGGACTTACAGATCTGCCTAATAGTTGGTAGGTAGAAACCAGCTTGTTCTAACCTGTGGCATTTCCCATACGTGTGCTTTGCTGTTCGGGCTCTGTGTATGGACAGCTGTATGCAGGTTCTGCTGTGTGGGAGATGCCATCCCTGTGTATTAAAGCAAAAAATGCTTCAGTATCTTTTCTACAGATTATATAATTTTTATTTTTGTAGCCTCTCTTGTTGCCTATCCCTTGCCTCCCTGTACTTCTTCATGGGGGTGTATTTCTAGCACTGAACCTCTCTCTTCTAAATCCCATTGCTGGTTTCCTCATGTAGATTTCTTATTCACAGAACAAAACAGGGAACTTCTGAAGATTAGTGTGAATTGTATGTAGAGTGAAAGTGGGTAGGTAATGGCTCTGGAAGTTTTCCCACAGGGTTATTTTGGTCCTGGCTCTCTGGAGCAGAGCTGCTGATGGGGCTGGGCTGCGCCAGGGCGCCTGGTGGTTTGTGGTGCACACACAGGCTCTGCAGCAGACCCCGGCTTCATCTTTCTCTTGAGATCGCGCCAGGACTTAAGCTCTGCAATGAAAGAAAGTGTAAAAACCCTTCTCCCACACACATGGTAGTAATACTTCACGTATATTTATAGAAAGGGCTGGTATTTTTTCCTGTTGGTATTAAATTATTGTAAGAAGGATTGAAGTGTTACTAAAATGCAGTTCTTCGTCTCCTCAGAGCATTTCTTCTCTGCTGTCTAATAACTCTGTGTGATGCTGATGTTGGATGGTCATTTTTGGATCATCGTATTCCTATGGGTTAGGCACAGGTCTTGGAAACCCCTCTGCATCATCATGCTGCCCCTCTCAAGGGATTGTCAGTGGGCTTTGTGTGTTTCTCAGACACCGGTTTGAGAGTCGTGTGGGGCTAAGCTGAATATCAGAGGTAAGACATTGCATTGCTTTTGGACTGATCCTGGTTGGACTCCAGCAGAGCCAAGCCCTGAGACTAGGCGCTTTGCACTGCCTCCACAACAGGAAGAAAACAGTAGGAGCAGCTCAGCACTTATGCCAGTAATATAGTGCTTTAATCTTTAGTAATTTCTCCAAGAATTAGCTGTGTATATTTTTTTTTCCCTGTGCAATAGCTGACTTCTTGGAGGCAGGCACCAGATTTCTTGCAGGGCGTGTTTTCTGTGGTTTTATTAATTTAATCAGTGTACAAGTGCATAGGCTTGGGATCATCTGACCAAAAATAAATGCTGTCAGAGCTTTTGCTCTTGCATTCAGTGCATAAAACCTGGCAGTGCTTCGAGCAACCTTCAAGATGATGTCTGGAAAATCCAATCAGTTGTTCCTTGAAAACGGCATCTTTTTCTCTAGTGGCTCAAACATGCATTCATTTATATAATATAGGTGCCAGAACTGAAATTAATCCAATGTACAGTTCCTACAGTGACAAAATATTTGGATTACTTGGTACCAGGTTGCCCCAAGATGGCACTCTGTGTGCATGTCATGCTAAAATAATAGTATGGTTCCAAAGGACCATCTTTACCATCTAAACACCGCATACTTCTCCTCCTGGGGAGGTAAAGAAGCTGTAAGCCTGACAGGTGTGCAGCAAGTACTGTCACACCACCTTTGAGTGATGGTCACTAAGGGCAGCAGGAGGTGACGCAGGCAAAACTAGGAGGCTCATCGCTGAAATGGTTGGTGACCAAAACATAACCTGATATGTTTTTATCCTTTTACATGCTTTTTGTGTATTGATAAGCTGGTATAATTGCCAGATTGTCATAATATTTCATGCAATTGTTTTGCTATTCCTTTATCTCCTCGCATGCAGGGTATCCTCCTTTGACACTCTAGGCAAAATCTGACTGCTGAGGAAGCAGCATTTCCAAGGGGTAGGTCCAAAATAATAAAATAACTTCCTCTTCCCCCTGTGATAGTGGAAAAAATGCAGAAATACTCAAAACAAAAGTGACGGGATAGAAGGGAAAAGATGGTACCTTAATTTTAAGTTACAGATCGTAGAATCCTAGATTGGGCTGTAAGAGACCTTAAAGATCATCTTGTTCCAAGCCCTGGGCAGGGACACCTTTTCCTAGACTGGGTTGCTCAAAGCCCCATCCAAGCTGGCCTTGGACACTTCCAGAGATGGGGCATCCACAACCTCTTTGGGCAACCTGTGCCAGTGGCACAGCACCCTCACAGTAAAGAATTTTTTCCTATTATCTAATCTAAACCTACTCTCTCTCAGTTTGACGCCATTCCCCCTTGTCCTGTCACTCCATGCCCTTGAAAAATCTGATCTCTCCATCTTTCTTATAGGCTCCCTTCAGGTACTGAAAGGCGTCAGTCACCCCAAAGCTTCTCTTCTCCAGGCTGAACAATCTCAATTGTCTTAGACTTTCCTTGTAGGAGAGGTGCTCTATCCCTCTAATCATTTTGGTGGCTTCCTCTGGACACACTCGGATGGGTCCAAGTCCTTCCTGTGCTGGGATCCCAGAGCTGGATGCAGTGCTCCAGGTGGGTCTCACCAGAGCAGAGTAGAGAGGCGAAATCCCTTCCCTTGACCTACTGCCCACCCTGCTTTGAATGCAGCCCAGAATGCATTTGACTACATTTTGGAAATTTTTAAGCTCAAGGGGATTACCCAAATGTATATTTTAATGAACAGAAGATTGTCAAATACGTGTTTAACTTTGTTAGGTGTCTAAGTTGCATGTGAGGGGCTTTTTTTTTCTTCTTGCTGAGTAATCTTTGTGATTCTGCTTTAATGATTTTTCTTGTCTATCTGAAAAATGGGGAAAGAAAATTTAAAAAAATTTGAAGTTTTCTCTTTATGCTCTTCCTCTGTAGCTGTCATTTATAAATCTTTAATGATGTACATGCTTTGAATAAACCATATATTTTTAAATGATTTGTGAAAGAAAAAAACCTTTCACATTCTTGCATTGTATTTCTGTAATAACTTTTATCAACCCGTGACTGAAAATTTGTCTCCATTTTGGAACTTTCTGTAATGGAATGAGATAAAATCTAATTCTGCACTTCACATGCTCCATGGGCCAAATAGATCCTTCACTTAATTCCATTAAGTGGATTTTGCAGAGGAAGGAGTAATTTACGGGAAGCACTTGGCCCCAAACCCTCTTCAAAATTACTGGCAAATTAGGTAGGCACACACATGGAACTGAGTCCTACAGCAGCCTCCTTCATATGGGTGGAAGATGGAACCTTGAATGGCAGGATGTTTTCTGGAGAAGGAGGGATGTTAGCCAGAGGTGCTGCTGCCCTGCTGGATTCGCTCAGGAATGTCACCCACCTCTGCCTTCGCGTGTCACCTGGAGGCCGCTGGCTGCGCTGATGCAGACACTGATTGCACTGCTCCACGGCGTTGACAGCACGCATTAACCTGGAATCTGATGTGGCATGACAAGACACCAACTTCTGCTCTGGCAGTGGGACTGTTCAGGTGTAGTGCAGTCTGCTAGAGTCTCCCAGGAATTCTGAGTCGTGTCCGTGTGTAATGGCCTTGTGCAGTTAAGTAGAGCACATTGGGTGAGATGAAAATCAAGTCCAAGAACAGGCTTGTTTTTGTCCCCTCCCTCTCCCTCCACCATTGCCGCTTGCACACCACAGCGGAATGTCTTCCTCCTTCCCCATGGCTCCCCAAAACACACAAGCCCTCCTTCCTGCGTGGTGTAACTAATCTGGTTTGCTGACTGGGATCTGCTGGGGCCTTTAAAGTGATGCCAGCTGCTACGTACTAAATGTAGCATGGCAGCGTTTCAGAGTGAAGCTAAAAATCCAAATCCAATAAGCAAGGAAATAACCATAAAGATGAAGCCCTGGTTTCCATTCTGCCCATCAGCTCGCTGCCTGATGGGGCAGCTTTGGACTAAAAGTTGGCCATGGACCATGTGTTAGAAGTATGAAGACCTCTTTTTTTTTCCCCCTTTAAGCTCAAATCTATGAATAGATGAATTTTTTTTAAATCTTATAGGAAAATCACATTATTTTCAGGGATGAGCTTTCAGGCAGTTTGGATTCCTTTTTCTCTCTGTTGGGATTAGCAAACAGCAGCAAAACTCACACTTCTCTTCCTAAATCCCCATTTAAAATGGAAGGGAGGTTACCCAAGCTAAGGTTTTGTTCTTTTGGGTTTTAACTGAAAGAGAGTTTCAGTGTGGGGGTTGTGATCCCGTAAGGTGCTGGCTTTCACGAAAATTAGCAGAACGATTTTGTGAAAAATATTTGCATTTCAAGCAAATGTAGATTAGTAAGACTTTTATGGTGGAAAAGACTGTTATGGTTTTGTGAGGAAAACAGGTTAAATGATTTCTCATTTACTTTGTGGAGAGGAGAGGACTTTTCAAAAAAGGCAGAAGAACCCCCAAAACACAGCTACTGAACATCATGTGGGGGAAGATGATGTGACAAAAAAAAAAAAGAAGAGGTATGGGGGAAAACATCCGCAGTGATGGAATGTGTACCTGATGCTTGCTTTTGTGGAAGAATGGAATGGGTGCTGGAAGCTCTGTAGTTCTCTGAAATGGCAGAGTGATGTTTTCTCCTGCCAGTGCATCCCGAGGGGAAACTGTTCTTACAAGGTTTCATCAGTCCAATTTTCATTTTATTTTATTTTTATTGAACAGAAAAAATAAGGAAATTCACCAGTGTAAGGAGGATTAAGAGTGGATAATCCATTTTTGTGACTCATTCTGATAAGAAAAGAGCTCATCAACTCCCTGTAGCCTTGCATCTGAAGACAGTTTCTGACAGATTGCACAAAATATGTCCCTGCATTTTCAGGACCTTGAGACAGCATCTTGCAAGCAGATAAAACCAAATAAAACCTGACAAACAGTCTTTGTACTGGAGAGATGAGAAGAAAAATGCGGATAATTTCTGTTGGAGGATTTGAATGTGAAGCTATGGGGAAGGACATTGAGTTAAAACTTTAACTCCTTAAATGTTCTCTGAAGCATGAAGGATCTCAGTTAATCAAAGCTATTGCATAACTGGTGCTGGGGAGTGAGAAGTTTAATTATACTGCCTTACATAATTGTTACACGATGACAGAGGCAGCATGATGAAGTGATAGAGATTTAAGTGTACTTTTTAATACAGTGAAATTAAAAAGTGAAGTGTTGATGCATTTATTCATCCCTGTGATGCCTTAAGCCCTAATAGTTTTTTTTAGTTTTCTAATTTTTTGTAAGCTTTATAAGTTTTATAAGTAGTAGAAGTAGATTTTAAAAGCAGCAGCCCTTGTTCCCTTACCCTGTAGTACAAGTAGTTTACACATTCCTTAACCCCCTTACCCCGTTCTATGCTCCCCATATCAAATCTACCTCTGAATTCAGTAGAAATGTTTAGTCTCTTGTCAAGGCAAGGCCTAGGCTGTTTGGGGAACAGCCATATCAGGGCCTGAACAATAAAACGGGGTCAAGAACTAAGTATCTATGTACCCTTTGTGCTCTGAAGATGGTGATGGTGATGAAGAGGTGGTCCCAAAACGCCCCCAGACTCAGTTCTCAGGGGGTGGGTCAGGAGGTGGACCAGAGCAAAGGCTACGGGGCGGACACACTTGGGATTGGACGGATGGTATTATAAAATGTAACATCACAGGCACAGCCGGCGCGCGTCTTTAACAGCTATTGCCTTGACACATTAAACCCTTTCCTTATCTCACCCTAATTAACTGCTTCTGAGTTATTTCTTAATTCCAAGTCTGAGCAGGCATCACCTGCTTTGTACCTGGGTCTGTTTCATGGTTTCTGCTTCAGCATGGAGTTTTTTAGTATAGTATCATTTTATTCTGTACTTGTACAGCCCACAGCTGTGATGATGACTTCTTCAACATAGTGTTCATCGAGATAATAAATAGTCGTGTTCATTTTCAGCTTCTCCTTTGATCTTGGAATGTTTTGGCCAGCAGACCAGTGCACGTGCATCTATAATTTATCATAGTTGTGGAAAACCCATTTAAGCCGGATGATTTCTTAAGTAATTTATTTAACTGTGGTTATAAAACTGTATTTTCTGCCTTGGTACAATGAACTGTTTGCTTTAAAAGCTAAGCATGCAACAGGACAATTAAGTATGTTGTTTTAAATTTGAGAGAGCATCTACAGAAATGCTGCTAACAAAAAAGGGAAAGCGAAATGGATGTGAACTAAATTTTTGCTTATAATGTACGTAAAAGAGAAACTTCTTTTCTGCCTCACTTAAAATATCTCCTGTGAAATACTCCCTTCTCTCCTTACTTTGAAGTCCCTGTGTGTCTACTTGGTGTTTGCCAGCACTGGAGGGGTGTCAGGGTTGGGCCATTACTTGCCCCACTGCTGCACACTTGGGGCTGGGGGCTGCTGGTGGCGGCTGGGCTTTGCTCCAGTCCTCAGCTCCATCTTCCAGCCTCTGGTGGGGGACACACCGGGGCCTGATGGCTGAAATGGTGTGTCCTGAAGTGTGATGTTCAGTTTATCTAATGAAAATACTCCTCAGGGTAAGTCACCACCAGCTGATCAGGCCTAACAGAAAACCAGACAGGAAAACAGCAGCTTCTAGAGTGGTCATGGTTTGACCCTTGTTAGACTTTAAAAGGCTTGTTTCTAGCCACAAGCAAACTACTGCCCCTTTACTTTTGCTTTGACAAGCACCTTTCCTACAAAAGGACTGATGGTGACAATGATTGTTGTTGAGGTGGCCTATACTGTGAAGGGGTTTTAAGCTAAATGATGATGGACACTGTAATAGCTCCAAGGAAATCTGGTGTGAGACTCCTCTGCCTTGTAGCCCTTCCCCCCCTCCAAATTCTGTAATTTCTCAAAGTATCCGAGTTACGGAGGAAAAGCTGGAATTGATTTACAAGATGACTTAATGTGGCTTTCATCAGAAACTTACG
The DNA here is from genome assembly GCA_013399855.1 of Oxyruncus cristatus. Taxonomy (NCBI): domain Eukaryota; kingdom Metazoa; phylum Chordata; class Aves; order Passeriformes; family Cotingidae; genus Oxyruncus; species Oxyruncus cristatus. The sequence goes on along the minus strand of VXAY01003126.1, from coordinate 443,399 downwards.
GCTATTGAGTATTTCTGACAAAGTCTAGTTAGAGGTTTAGAGCTTGCTTTGTGAGTGTGTTTATTAATTGATGTCTGCCTCTCTTTCATGGCTTTGACTATTACTTTTTAACTAGAAGCCATCACAAAGGATTTAATTGTAATGATATTTTAATTATTTTGTCTTAGAAGTATTAGCAAATGCCTATGAAATTGAGTGAATGTAAAAATTAACATCAGATCCTCTCAATAACAGGGAATTAATGCAATGAAGATCTGCAATATCAGGTTGTATCTGTGGCGTAAGATATGCAGAGATCCATGTCTGACGTACACCAAATCATGAATTTTTAGGGAAATGCTTGTCCATGTATTTTCAGCTGCCATCTAAATAATAAAAAGAAAAAAACCAGTAAGTTGAATGTTCATTTGTGAGCTTCTTATGTAAGTTTGTGCTTCTTATATCCTTTTGAAGGACTTAATGAAATCCTTTTCAGATAGCCGGAAAAAGTAGGACAGGAAGATAGGGTGTCAGGTAACCCTCCAAACCACCAGCCTCATTTCCCACATCCAGGGTAGGTACTGGGAACACTTGATTGGGATTAAGATGCCATTATGATTTTCAATGCTACAATCCTGCGTCTTTGCTTTGGAAAGGAGTGTACTGTAGTATCAAGGCTGCCTTGTATACTGCTTATCTTCATTTTTCTTAAATATATTGCAGGGAAGTATGTGCCAATTGTAAAACTGAAAGGAGAGGCTTAATCGAGAGGCACTGGGGCCAGCAACAGTGTTGGTGTTGGGCGTAGGACTTGATGGGTGGAATGGTTCAGCTCCACATCCTCAAACTCTGGAAATGCGCTACAAGAGGAAGGAGCACAGAGGAGCTGCAGCAAGTGGCAAATAACCTCATCCAGTGACCCACCCCAGGAATATGTAACAGTGTGCATTTGGATATATGATGTTAGATGCAGCATTTAGGCATTACAGGATGGGGATGCAATAAATGACTGCAAAGAGCAAATAGTACTGAGCCCTGACAAACTCTGTCAATTGACTAGCACACCAGAACCATCTCCTCCTCAAAGGCACTTCAGCTTTTCTTTCCTCTTTGTGAATTACTTGACTTTCCCCAGAAGCAAGAAAATAAGTCTCTGTTTTAAACACCAGCTTACTGAGCTCAGCCCTGAAAATTAAAATCTGTCTGCAACTGGGACTTGTTGGCTTCTGCTCTGCAGTTCTCTGGGGGAGAACTGCTCACTCTCACAGCTGGTTTCCCTGGGGTTTGGCTGAAAATCTGCTGCTGCTGTCGCCTTGAGTCTGTGTGCATCCCAGGGGTGGATAGCATTCGGTGTCCTGCTTTGTGCCTTGCCTTGCTGGCATTTCACATGGGAGGTTTGCAAGTTTTAGATCAATTAGAAACCAAGACAAAGTAGAACTTAGGTTCATTTCAGAGCCTTTTTATTTTTTTGGGAGTGACCATTTGTTTTTCCAACTCATGAGTTTCCTCCCCCCGTAAATGTAACCAGAAAGGAGGCGGCATCACTTAGTGAAAGAACATTTAGGTTAAGTTTCGTTTTGCCGGAAATGTTTTTCCTTAGTTGTTAAAAACAGATTGAGGTTTTTGACAGCACAATGTGGTGTCCAGCCCTTGTGTGGGTGGCAGGGAACACTTTGTAGGGGGGGTACCAGATGTTTTCATCTGCCTTAGGGAACATCTTTGAAAATACTCAACCTTTCAGTGTGTTCTGCTGCTGTACAATCTGCAGAAACTTAGGTGGATCCCAAACATATATGCTGCCTGTGGACAGAGATGGTGCTCTTGTACATCAAGAGCTCAGTAGGAAGCCAGAAGATCTTCTGTCTTTATTCTGAGCTCCAGGACCGGTTGAGTCTCTGAGTCATCATCTCCAGTGTATCACTACTGCAAGTTATTTGAATTTGATGCGGGTCTGTAACCAGGGCAGTGGCACTGTGGTCACTGGTGGGGCTGGCTGTCATGTTTCACTCATGGATTTTTTTGCCTCTGATGGCACTATGGGAATGGTTGTCTCTGGCTGAACGATATGATCTCTGTCTGCTTGGTGATTGGAAGTGTCTGCTTTGCTCTTGAAGTCAGAGCACAAACTTTTCTTCCACTGATGTTTGTTTTACGCATGCCTAGCATGGTATAGACGGGTATTGAGTGGAACTCCAAGAACATCTGTTTTCCTGCACTGTGCTTAGAGGTCAGTATAGAAAAAAATATGTCTGTTCTTAATGAGGACACAGCATTCCATAGGAGTGCTCTCAGCCATTGTGGGAATTGTGTCTGTTTTCTGCTGGGTATCTATTTTTGCTCCACAGAGATGTGTGGACCAGAATGTCAACAAAATGCTGGTCTAGAGGGAAACCGGGAGTTCTGAAATGCAGCTGTCCATCCTGGAACAAGAACAATATATTTAGGCTGTCCCTGATGGATGGATCCTAGCTTACTTAGCCTGTTCTTTTCAAAACTGAGACGAGAACATCTTTTACTAGCTTGTTCCACTGCCCTATCCTTGCAGCTTTTTTTTTCTAATGTGTAGCCTAAATATTCCTTGCTGGCAATTAAGCTGATTAATTTTTGGTTTACTCTCAATGGACATGTAGTACAATTGACTGCTGTCCTTTTTATAACCTTACATGGCTTTGAAGAGTGTTATTGTGTTGAGACCTCTCTTTCTTAGAATAAATACAAGTTAATATTTGAGCCTTTCCTCAGCGGGACACCCACCCTTGCAGTAAAATATCCAAAGTCTGGAATATTTCACTTGGTCGCCTAGTAGGTTGTCTGGGAAGCTTTCTTACTGTATACAGTGGAGGTGATTCATGGAAATATGCTGGTTATAATTGTGATGGCTATCTTTATTTCTAAGAAGTTTCTTTCTGAACGTCTTTATAGAGATGACTTTACCAGATACGAGTACACATGTAAGCAAAAAAAAAGTCTTCTCTAAGACAAAGCGTTACTGAAGATCCTTTCCATACAATAGCAATTTGAGTTCTTCTTTTTTCCTGTCAAAATATAAAATGGAAAGATTCAGAGAATCTTGGACACTTTTTCTCCCTTCTTACATCGAAACCCTACTGTAAAAATTGTGTCTTTTCCAGAATACCACAGAGTAAATGTGGGGGCACCCAGAGCTGGAGTTGCTCTGTGGATTTGAATGACTCCAGACTATTTCCTTGAAGCTGAATATTTGACTGTGTGGGAGGGTTTTCTAGTTACGCTCTCCTAAAAGCAAAGAAAAAACAGTGGGGAAGAAAACACTAAGTAAATTACAGTTCCAAATTTATTCAATAGATCACAGCTTCCATACCATGCATACAGATTATATCACTAATATTTCCCACAAAGAAAGGAGGTAGTGCCGCAGACCTGCAATTAATACTTCACTTCAGCAAAATATTATGATGTAGCTGTCCCGATTCTCCATATGTACAAAATCAGCATGTTCCAGGCATTATTTTGCACTCTGCCTTAGTTTCTTGGGAGAAGCGTTGCAGCGGAAACTGGTACTTAGTTTATAAAAAGCGCACTCGGTGCCGCATGGAGGGATTTTTGTGCTGTGTGATGTGGTGTGGCGCGTCCTCTCTTCAGATTATAGACAGTCAAAGTTAATTTCAAGTGTGATGGCAGCTTGGTGGCTGCCTGGCCTGGCCTTTTGATCAGCTTCCCATGCTACCCTCTCCAAAGTTTGGGCTGCTGGTGCATAAAACATGGCATGGGCATCTGCCCGCCTGGGCTGCTACTCTTGCTCCCCCCATGGAGGGAGCCTGGGCATCGGTGTGGAAGGATGTTCCAGTCACTCGTGGGTGCCTGGACATCACAAAAGGGTACAGCCTGGATCTACTCCTCCAGCCAAGACAGGTTTAAGTGTTTTGGGTATAACAAAGAGTAGTCTTAACCTAACGATGTGCAACTGCAGAAGACAGGAAATAGGGTTTTTTTCTTTTCCAATTACTTTTCTGCAAAATATTTTCAAGTGCTGCGTTGCAGACAATAAATACATTGTTGACAAAAGGCTAAGAGGCAGTGCCTGGGCTTGGTACTGCCTGGGCTTGACACAAGTGCCTGTGAGAGCAACACAGTTGGTATAATAGCTTATATGCAGACAATAACATATCTGCATCTGAGACAAAGTGCTTTGTATATTAGGATTTCTGCTGTGCAGGGATGCTGAGAGAAAGCTTCAAAACAGCTGGGGTGCTTACAGAAAGCTTCTGTTAAATATAAGGGCCGATCTCTGGATAATAAAACCAGAAAACCCTCAATATCTACCAAGGGGCACTTAGTGCATCTGCTTGGCTTGGCCTTCCCCCCCTCTTTAGAAATGTGAAATTGTACTTTATAAATCAGGGGTTTGGGGGATTTTTTTTTTTTTTCTTTTCCTTTTTACCTCTACCTGTTGGCATTACCATCATTTTAGGGATGCAGATGGTCATCAAACCACCATCCCATTCCTCTCTGTGCACCTTCCTGTGTGTCAGGGCCCCAAGAGGGATGTTTCACATGCATGCAGCTCATTTAGGGAAGTACTTGGAATTTGAAGACCTACAGGGAATTGACTTTTATTTTCTCTCCCATGGTAACCACCAGTTTTTGCTTGGCGCAAATGACTGACTTTCATAAGAAGACACATTTTTTATGGAGAAATAAGTGGTAAAAACCCCCAGAGCTGCTGTGCATTTAGAGACAAGATGTGCCTTAACTAAATCATTACTTCTAGAAAAGTTGTTTAGTCAAGCTGGCACCCAGCTGCCTTTACCCTGACCAGCAATAGTCTCCCACCAAACCACAGGACTCTGTCTGGAATTTGTTTTCTTAAGAAGTAATCCTTGCAAATCCTCATCTCAAATTGCAATTTTCTCTTTCCCTAGTTTCTCTGATTTTGCTAAATCCAGGTATCCTTGATATCCCTTGCCTGTTATATCTCCCCTGTGCCTCAGCCAATTCCCTAAGATCTAATCTTTAATCCTGAGGGTTTTTTTCTTTAGCCTGTGGTTTTGCATTAGTTAATCGGTGTTTTGCACATGCCTGGTTTATCTTGCAACACAATTTTAATTTGGATCTAGAGTGAGCATATTGTTGCTTCTGCTGAATGAGCACAGATGCTCTGTAAGTTGTTCTCTGGCAGCCTGAGAGAGGACAGCTCTTGTGTGCTCCCCCCTGGCACTCAGTGTGCTCTGGGTTGCCCACTCATGGTCACCTTTTCCACCAGTGCAGAGCCACCTCTGCATCTCTTCATGTTGGCACAGGGGACATGCTGTTAGAAATGCAGCAGTGACTACGGGGAATTACAGAATGGTGCAATTTAGGACAGTTCAGAAATTCTCCTAAAACTTTGTTGGGAAGTTGGATTGAACTTGGCACAGAAAAGCACCTGGCAGGGGCTTTGCCCAGTGCAGCTGAGTAATCCTTAAGATGTCTCCTTCATTTGTGTGTTGATATATAGTATTTTCGGCCAGTGTCCAGGCAGCCCACCAAATTCTGTTAACAGTGTGATCCTAAGGGGATTAGCTAATGACTTTCCATACTGATTGGGTAATGACTTTTTGGAAAGTGAGAGCTCAGCAGAAAACAATCCTGGCAATTACTGTCTGCTCATGTCAATACTGCAAGTGCTGCAGAGCAGCTACATGAATAAAATGGCTTAACTTCTCAAATTAAGTCTGTGTCTGTCTCACTAACCTCCCTACAGAGTCTCCTACTCTTGTCTGATACAGGAATATCTTTTGCGCTTCAGACTCTTTAGGGGTGAGAGTGGTTATAACCTCCCTGAAGAGATTCTTGGTCTGTCTGCTGCGAGAGCCTGAGTCCTGCTGTCATATCAGGTGCAGTCTCACGATGCAGCCCAGCCCTGCTGTGGCTGCTGGCACATTCATGTCCTTCCCAGGCTGGGCAGATCTGTCTGCTCCTCTGCACCAGGAGTGATACTCAGTATGCTACTGAAAACAGACAAAAAGCTTTTCTGACTTTGGAGGTCTGAGTTTCTGCCCTGTGCAGCTTGTCCGGGGGCTGGGCAGGCAATGCTACTGGCTGGGAGGTGGCTTGACTGCTGGACAGGCAGAGGTGTATTCCACAGCCACGCTCTTCACTCAGCTGAAACCTCTCTGCCCTGCAGACATGGGCCCTGGGATGGAGGGTGATGCTGCCAGGCAGATTAGGAAAGACGAACAGAGATGGAAGGTTCAGGGGGCAAATTCAGCCTTGTTCTCATGCCTTGTTCTAAACTCCTGCTATCAAGAGTGCAATCCAGTGGGATGCTGCTGGAGGGGATGCAGAGTAACCCAGCTTTTGTGCTGGATGAGTGAGGATGCTGGCATGATTAAATTCACCTTCTTTAGGCCTTTCATTTCTCTAAAGGAAAATCTCAGAGTGCCCAAATCCCAGGAAAATAGGGCATTTTAGGCACCCAGATATAGTACAGGCATTACTGGCAATGCAAATGTTTTTTTAAAATGTATGATCAAGAGATGAAGTCTAAGCAGAGCCCTGAATGAAGGGCTGGAAACAAGGGGGGAAACAGTTGCATATGTAAGCCCTTACAGTTCAGAACAGGTCAGAAAAAGGACAAGTTTCCAGCCAGGATTCTGATAGCTCTTCCAAAAGGTGGAGCATAACCTCACGTTGACCCTTAGGGTATGCAAAGGAGAACACTTATGCTACAAGAACAACTCAAAGGAAAAACAAAAATATACCCAAGAAGAGACTTTAACCCTACCAACATAGGGCTTTGTACCCTCGTGGAGTCAAGAAAGGATGTGCAAGCACAAGCTTCCTGGCATTTGCAGTAATTTTTACTTTTTCTAATAATTTGTTTTGCCAACATGACAATAGTTAAAAGATGTGTTAGCAGCTGCATCTGCAACTGCATGCTTCAGCCATTGTTATGCATAATTACTCAGTGTTTTATCAATTCTGTTATGCTCCCAGTAGTCTGGTTTGAGAGCCAAAGCACATCATTGAGATGTCTGCTTGGGTCCCACCAGAGGCACTGAAACTTGGCTGACTAACTGCTTTGTGCTGTTTGTTTTACCCCCGTTGCCTGATGCTTGATGTAAAAACCAAGTAAACCCATCCAACCTGTAAATGAGATGGCAAAGTTTGTAAGAATAGTGGCCTGCTTACCACAGCTTGCCTTCAGATGTACCGAGTTTATGACACACATCTTTACCAAATAATTAGGAAGAGGAAAAATTGCAGATATGCAGTATATTGGAGCTAAATCTGGCTGCTTCACTCTCTCCCCAAGTACTGCTGGACTTAGTCTTAAGCAGTGTGGGTAAGGCTGGTTATAAAGAGCAGCTGAATATTCAAAGTGTTGGGTACATCCTGATGGTGAGCTTAGAGAATCACGTGATTAAGGAAACTCTACTTATGCTTGTTTTTAAAAATATTTGCAGGGTTATTCATGCTATGTTCAGGTGTGTTTTTCAACGGGGAGTAAGCTCACCTCTCCCACAGCTGCTTGCATCCTCCTTCCCAGTCACTGACAAACTTCCTTGCAGAGGGTAACCCCTGTCTCAGGTTTCAGGGGAAATTTGTTCAGTGAAATGCAACTATATTTCTTCTTTATTTTGGCAACTATTTATCTTTCCACTCATCTTCACCTGCAGTACAGACGTCAGGAGTTTTTAATGAAAACTATTTCTTTCTCCTGCTCCTCAAAAAGAAAAGAGGTGGCAGATCTTTCTCTGGAGACCAAAATTGTATGTTTCAAGCACGCAAACCCAGGAGATTATAATGCAAGCTGATTTTCAGCCTTTGAGTGTAGGAGCCATTGCCAGCTGTTGGCTACAATAGAGTGCTGTTGTGTCCCCTCGTTGTCGCTGTCATCTCCAGTGATGCTATGAATGGTGCCAAGTGCATCCCCTCACACCCTGCCTCGGAGTGGGGGGGACAGCCCTTCGGACTGTCCCCAGGAGCAAGTCCCCACCACTGTCACTCGTCTTCCTGTGGCCCTGGCTGAGCAGAGATGCCTCACAGGCTGCCCCTTTCACTGTGCTCATTGTCAGTCTGCTGCTTTTGTCCTTTGCTGGTCCATGTTGTGTGTGTTCCTCCAGCTGTTCGAGTTTCATGCCTCTCACATTTTTTCACAGGCTGAGTCATCACCACTGCTCCTGAGCACTCCTGCACCTTCAGCATCTTGAATCTTGGTCTAAATCTTGCTACTTGGGCCAATTTCTGCTGTTTTCCTTAGTTGCCCTGGTTTTGCAGATTATAAATTTAAATGAAGAGGGCTCTGATTTTCTACTCTCCACTGCTCCCGGGCCCTTGTTGCATAGTAAGCGACTAGCTGACAAACACTGCGTGTAACATCATGCATATTCCTGCTGACATTGCTGACAGCAGAGCTCATGCATAAAGAAAATTATGCCATAAAGCATAGGTAGCTCTGCGGACTTCTGCTCTATTTAATGCCCAAGTCAGAATATTGGTCAAAGCTTCTCTAAGAACGAGAGATGACATTTCCCCATCTGCTCATGCGAGGGGAGGAGTTTGTTCTTTAAAAAGCAGAATAATTGTTAGAAGACAAACGAGCAGGCCAAAAGGCAATATGCTCCACAAGTAATTGCTCCTGAGTTGCAAATATGTTCAGTGAATAGGGGCTGTGTAGCAACGCTGTTGGGAACATGTGTGAAAGCTTTTTAATGCTGCTGGCAAAGCAGAATGGTGCTTCTTTCTGACCACGAAGTAAAATGAGAACGATTTCACAGTAATTTTAAAATAAGGAGTAAGCATAAAGTTTTTTTGCTTCTTATCTAGCCCATATTCTTCTGAACCATTCCCGTTTGTTAAAGCAGTGACCCAAGGATGGGGTCTATAGATACAGTGGTCTTGTTCTATGTAGCTACCTTTCTGCTATTCTTTGGCAAATCAAATAATTGTAGAATAGTTTGGGTTGGAAGAGATCTTTAAAGGTCATCTAGTTCCAACCTCCCTGCCATGGGCAGGGACATCTTCAACTAAATAAGGTTGCTTAGAGCCCCATCTACCCTTGAATGTTTCCAGGGATGGGGCATCTACCACCTCCCTTGACAACCTGTGCCAGTGTTTCACCACCCTCATCATAAAAAATACATTTCTTATACCTGGTCTGTATCGACACACTTTTAGTTTAAAATCTCCACCACTTGTCCTATCACAATGGGCCCTACTAAAAAGTCTGCCCCCATCTTTCCTACAAGTCCCCCTTTACTGAAAGGCCACAATTAGTTCTCCCTGGAGTCTTCTCTTCTTCAGGCTGAACAACCGCAACTCTCTCAGCCTGTCCTCATAGGAGAGGTGCTCCGTCCCTCTGATCATCTTCCTTGTCCTCCTCTGGATTCACTCCAACAGCTCCATGTCTTTCCTGTGTTGGGGAACCCCAGGGGTGGATGCAGTGTGCCAGGTGGGGTCTCTTGGGGGTGAAGTAGGGGATGCTTTGGATGCAGCACAGGAGGCAGTTGGCTTTTTGGGCTGTGACTGTACATTGCCAAGTCCTATCCAGTTTTTCCTCCACCAGCACCCCTAAGTCCTTCTCAGCAGGGCTGCTCTCAGTCTGTTCAAACCCCAGCCTGTGTTTATACTGGGGTTTGTCCCTGGGGAAACCTCATGATGCTCCCATAGGCCCACTTCTCGAGCTTGTCTAGGTCCCTCTGGATGGCATCCCATCCCTCAGGTGTGGCAACCGCACCTCTCAGCTTGGTGTCACCTGCAAACGTTCTGAGAGGGAACTTGATCCCCCTGTCCATGTTGTTGATGATGCTGTTGAACAGTGCTGGTCGCAGTGCAGACCCCCGAGGGACTCCACTCATCACTGATCTCCATTTTGACATTGAGCTGTTTACCTGTCACAAGATGTGACTTTGTGGCAAGAGCCGCCCCTCAGTTTGCTAAACCACCCTTCTGCTTTCAGAGTGGAGAATCTGCAGGTACATCATCAGCCAGTATCAGTTTCTGGCCACTGACCACATGGTAAGACCGTTCGCCCTCCTTTCCATGTCAGAAGTCTCCTGCTCGGAGGACACCATCACCCAAGTGGACAGAATTATGATGGTTCTTTCAGTGTTGAAGTTTCTCTTTTATACTGTGCTTCAGTGTTTGATGCAGCAGGGACCTGCAGCCCAGGTCTTGCCCTCACCTGCCTTGCAGAGCCATCCACGCCAAACATCGGAAATGTCTGATATGAAGCAGAAGTTGTTAATGGGAACCATCCAAAAGGCAGGGTGTAATCCCCCTCCCTGTGAGGGCTTTGAAACCAGTGTAGCAAATATGTCATATTGCCTCCTGATATGCCCTATTAACTATGTTTCTAGGAGAAACATGGGCAGTTTTGTTGCTGATTTTATTAACTAAGTTTAAACTAAGTTTCCTGTTGCTCTGCTTATGCTAAAAACATTCGGATTAGAACAATGTGGGGGGGGTTGGGTCATATATTTACACATGAATGAAGAACCACATGCACAAACATTTTTAGCATTTTACTTCAGAAAAGACAGACAAAACTCCTTATGTTTTTTTAAATTCAAATCTGTGCTTGAGTTTTCATGTGTTTGTTACACATTTCTGGGTTAGCGGTGTAAGTGAAAAATCCTTTGTTTTTCTACCTTTGCTGTCTCTTGACTAGTATGTTTAAATTTGATAATGCATGATGATAAACCTGTGGCTAATCTGGATGTTTCAGCTGCCTCAGACCACACGCAGTGTCAAACCTACATTGAGGGCAATCTGCTGCATCATCTGAAGAATCTTACTCTTTTTACCTGAAGGTGCTGAACATGATTTATTGGGAAGATCTGGGCTGCGTGTCCTGTGTCCCTGTCCACTTATGCAGGTTTATGTGTTTCATGACATCGTGTGCCACGTGTTACGCAAAGGAGTTGTCAGTGAGCCATCTGTGACCACATCTTTCCATCGCTCAACACCTGGAGCAGATTCTTTCCAGAGGTTTGTTTGACGAGAGACACGTGTTTGAAGGTGGTGGTAACCCTAGTATTTAATATTTCCTAGTATCTAATGGCACTTTGTGTCAAGCTATTTCAAATGCACTCACAAAGACAATGGATTGCAACCTGTTAGATCTGCAGAAGAGTTATACTAGCGAGTTGGGACTATCAATGTAATGCACTGGGTCCTCCGGGAATGCAGGCACCTGGCAGTGGTGCCTTTTTCAGCACCAAATGTTCAAAGCAGGAATTTAAAACACTCCAGCATGGTGCTTCCTTCTGGGTAGAAGATATTTGTCCCGACCTGCCTCTGTGCATCTACTGACTGCTGTTTGTGCTGTCGAAATGCCAGCTGGCTCCGGGCATCCACGCTCAGTCCCGCGCCGTGAATGAACAAGCACCGTTTGGTTGGATCCCATAAATAGCTTTTGTTCATTCATTGAAAATACAGTCATTACAAACACACTACTTTAATAACTGTATTTAATTAATGGTGGGTTAGTAAACGATGCGTGGAGAGGAGGTTAAAATGTATGAAAGGCTGTTGCTGTGCAGCTCTTAATTGAATTAAGTGTGTATTAAACTGGGCCTCTTCCCTGACCCTGGAGAAACAAGCTGGATGCACTGGAGCATATGGATGCTATTGATTTCAGGAAGTTCTGGTTAAAGGCAGTACAGAAATGCTCTGTGGCCAAAGTCTAGATTCTTCTGCATATATAAGAAGGCCAAGGCAGTGTTAGCATAAAAAGATAGGGAACATGGTATTTACTTAAGGAATTCATATACCTGTAATTATTATCACAAGTCCTTTCCCAAGCAGTGCTATTAAAAAAAAATTGTCCTACACTCACTTAGCCTTATTTTAGAATCATTAGCTCTTTTTATAGCTTTTGTATAGGAGAATAGGTTGTCATGTCTCTATGTGTATGTCTTTATATGTGGAGGTATATGTGTGGATGTAGATGCTTAGACACGGCGTCAAAAGTTTGTTTTTTAATCAGCTGCCTGAGGCTGTTTTTTCATACTACTTTTAGAATGTAGACTAAAATTTTCCCATCCCCAAAATCCATCTATATACCGAAAGAAAGATATTCTGAAGAAAAATTGGAAGGAAAGTGTCAGCAGTCTGGGTTTTGGCTTTTTTTTCAGCAGTCTGTGTCCAGCAAGATCATTCATAGCAAAAAGGAAAAATAGTCCTCAGGGAAGGTTTGTAAGAGAGGAGAACGAAGGCAGGAGCTGCCATGTGCTAGGCATGGTATCCTCATGCCCTGGTAGAAACTCATTTCACGTTTGAAATGAGTTTATGTAAAACTTATGTTCTTAGCATAGGAAAGTCATGTGCACAGGTGGAGTGAAGGTTGTCTCTGCTTGCAAATGGGAAAATTAAGGAGAAGTTGCTATTGAGTTTGCTGGAAGCTTTGGATAAACACTGCTGCTCAACATGATGGAGTAATTTTTTTTAAGCTTTTGGAATAAAAGCTTCTAATGGAGTTTTTAATGTATTTTGAAGGTCAGCATTAAATACTGCAAATGGACCTTCTCATGTTTTATGAGTGTGTGTTCCCACTGTGTTCATGTGCCCTCTTCCTGCAGAGTCCTTCAAATGCTGTTTTACCTTTGCAGCTACAACCTTTACAAGTAGTTCCCTTTGAGTCAGCTTGATTTTTATCCACACGGAAAAACAGGAGTTGGCTTTGGATTTTACTTTTTTTTTTTTCTCAAGATGCACAACTTTTGTGCTTAGGAAAAGCAGTTGGCATGAACTCCATGGGTCAATAGCCCAAACAAAAATTTTGCAGAGAAAGAACTTGCTGGTTGGTATTTGTTTTGTAGATGCACAGCTTTGGGGCACAAAGTCTTATCAGAGATGTTTGATAACTGCATCCCAAAATGCAGACAGCTTGTACTCAAGAGTTTTTCTCCTATTGCATAGGTTGCAGAATCAAAAATAATATAAGATGAGAATTAGGAAAAAGCTGGGAAGCTCTTATTGACCATTTGACTAAGCCCTCAGTTATAGCATTTAGTCAGAAAAGCAGTGTTTTCCTTCAAGTCCTTAGAAAAAATCTGTTTGAGCTTAAAAAGGCAGACAGTGTGGAGAATTTTACTCCCATGTTTGTTAAAAACATTTTTTCTAGATTTACACAAAAGTAGGTCACACTAAGGTGCACTGTTTCTTTTTGTGTCTAACAGACAAAAATGTAATAACAGAAGTATGTTCTAATGAAGCAATTAACAGGGAGATTTGTAAAAATATATGATGAATGTCAGGTTTCTAGGAAAACAGCCAGTTTGGGAAAGGATCAGACTTTTAAGAGATTCAGTTAATTGTAAGAATATTCAAAAATCTTGAAGTGAAAGAAAAAAGAAACCCAAAAAGTAGTTTACAAAAATGTGTAAAGAAATTTAGTGGGTTTTGAGGTCTGACAAAACTCAGGAAGCAGTGGAAGAAGTGTTTAGGGACAACTGCTGAAAAAAGGGTATGGCAGCAGGATATAAAGATCATTACTCTTGGGGATGTTTGTGCCCTCTGGGTGCGATGAGTCCAGGTCCTGCTCGTGCTGGGGTGAAGGGTGAAGTTTCAACCCATGTGAGGGCTCTGTGAGTTCTTGGGGCTTTGTATGCCTGGACCTTGGTATGACACCTGGGCAAGGAGATCTGATGTTCTATGCAGGCCTTTGTGCAGGACCCAGGTACTGGTTTTGTGGACGAAATAGCTGCTTTAAATGTCAGTGCTAAGGCTTGTGACACTGTGGCACAGTAACACACTTCTGTTTGGTTTTGCTTTGTGAGTATTTTGCCTCTGGTGTTTTCCTGAGAGACATGTGCCTGGTGAGAACTAGAGCAAGCTGAAACTGCTAAATCTTGCCTGCGTGGTAATGTTAATCTCTTTCATGGACTCCTGAATTGATACTGTTGCTCTCCCACAATATAATTTAGATGAATATAAATTGTCTGAAAGAAATCCTCCTGGTGTTGCTGCTTGTTACCCTACGACATTTGGGTTAAAATAGCAGGAAAAAAAGAGTGGCATAGCTTTGTTGTCTGATACTGTTAGGAGTGAGTTGCTCTTTACTGCTTCAGAGAGCTTCTCACAGCTGTTGAGAGAAGTACTTAGCCCCAAAATGCAAGACTTGTATCCCCCAGGGCTGGTGGAGAAGAGGTTGTGAATAATTTGACTTGAAGTCAAGGTGGTGCTCGGTGGAGCAGGAAATTAGGAGTGCTATTTTTAAATGCTGAAGAACTTATTAAAAAGCAGTAATAGTTTTCATTAGACAAAGAGCTTTGAGTTTGGGAGGCTCGTGATTTGAGGTAGCATCATTCATCGAGTAAGTGTTTTTTGAAGAGTGCCAAGTAAATCTGTCTTTCTGGAAGGGTTGGTGACTATCAGGAGAATTAAGTAAGGGATGCGAAGCTTAGTGACATAAATCTCGGCGTGCCAAGTATATCTCTCTAAATTGGCAGCTGGTGTTGCCACACATTAGCATTTAGAATAAAATAAAAATGACAAATTTGTCTAATGTGAGAATAAAACTAACACAGAAATTCTGCTCAGTGTGTATCTTTTGGTCCTCTCTCTCCTTTGCTCTGTGCCTGGGACTTTCCAAGAATCTGGAGGATGAGAAAGATCCTGTTCCCTTCCCTTCTAACGCCAGATGGAAAATGGCCTATGGACATAGGCTTGCAGCAGAGGAGGGATAATTCAGACACTGGAGAAGAAAATTCTGGAGTCACTGGGGGAAGTGACCCAGAAGCTGGAGAATCCACACCAGTAGAGATTGTCATGCAGGAATCTGCAGGGATGTGCCATCTCTGTTCAACCCTATTTCAAGCAGGGAGAATGAGCAGAGGCCCGTTGAGGTACCTTCCAAACTAGGTTAGTATGTTTTCTGTGACAGAAAAAGGGCAGTCAGCCTTTGAAGATGGTCATACTAGGTTAAAATCAAGAAAGCAGGAGTCTTACCTTCCTTTGTCCTTGCCCAAGACAGAAAAGCATGTTAATGCAAAGAATATTTGACATTAAAAAATTATGTACAACCAGAGCAGAATAAGGTCCAGATCCCCATGGCTGCAAAAAGTCGCTTTGATTTTTTTCCAGACCTTTGGGTTTCTTAGCAGCAAGTTCTCTGCCTAAGGGCTCTTCAGAGAGTGGGTAGGCTAAAGCTGGCAGGTCTTGAGATTCATTTTATATTTTTCTGCTGAATGTAAGTCCAAGAAGACATGTAGTAATCATGATAACACATTTACAGCTGCATTGGAACTCCCTGACACTAAACAGGTCATAAGCCTCAAAAAGTAACTGTTTTCCACGATGTTAAAATAGCATTTATTCTTTAGGTTTGTAAGACTTTATAGTTCACTAGAGTGTGGACAAAAGCTCCCTATTTGGTCCTTCATGAAGATTTTTCTATTTGTTCTTGCCCAAGATACCTCTCATCTGCAAAACAGAGATGACTTTTGAGTTCTCATGCTCTTTAGCACCTGGTTGTGCATGTTTGCACAGAAATGCAAATGAGAGATTTCCGTGCACTGTTCAGTTGCTCTCATTCAACAAGTGGTATATATGTAAGTAAAACTAAAGAAGATTTTTTTTTCCACTCATTATTCAATGGAAAGCTGATTAGTGAGACCTTTAAACCTAATATCCCCAACAGACAGTTCACAGCACTGCTTGAAACATGGTTTGTAGCAGGCAATAAAAATTAGAGGTGACTTGAGAGCGAGCCATTTATATTATGTTTGGAGGGGAAATTCAGGCTCAGGCACATGGTGGAGTTTGTATTAGGTAACAGTTCATAGAGGTCAGCAGAGCTGTGATGTCTGGGGCTCAGTGATTACCTTTGACAATCAGCAAGGGGTCAAGATCAGGCTATTGAAGGGCTCCTGCCCTGCTTATTGCCAGGGAATAGTCCTGTGCCTTTCCCTTTCTCAAGAACTAATACTTTCATGTGCACTGTGTGCACCCACCAGCCCTCCATCCCCCGGAGCAGTGGAAAGGGTCCCACCCCAGACCATATACTGACTACATCCTTGGGATGAGAGAGCATATGAGGACACCATGCATTCCCAAAGATGCAGCAGGGGGCTTGCTCAGCCGTGATGACCTGCTTGGGCTCTTTTTTTGCAGCTAGATTGTCAGATTTTGAATTTCTACTTTCTCACCATTCTCATGACAATAAATGTTTTGTGTCGCTTCCAAGAAAAAAAAAATTGCTTCTCAGTGCCAGATGAGGTTTGCTTCTACTCTAGCGACTTGCAAAGTAAGTCTGAAGTTTCCTGAGGCTGCCTATGGTTTTTAGAAACCATTGCTTTTAATGTGAGGGGTTTGGTTTCTAAATGCCCTTTGAGGGCGTTGAAAACTCTGCCTTCAGCCTCCAGAACCACTGCTGTGGTTCAGACTTGTGAAGCTCTTCAGGCATGGAAAATGTAGCAGGATGGGTTTTGATTGCAGCCTCCCAAAGTAATGATGGTACAAAGAGATGGTGGGAGAGAGGAGGGGTGGGGGAAGACATCTGGTGTGTATGTTGGGCAGGCTGGAGGAAGAAAGCAAAATGCCTCTCTGTGGGCATGGTCCTGCTCTGGATTCACTGCATGCCAGCTGAAAAGGGCAGACTGGCTGGATTTCTGTCTGCTCTCTTAAATGAATCTCTGCTCTGCAAAGCCTTTACTACCTTGAATGTAATGTACTATCATTACAGCTTGCACTCCCAAGGTGTCTGAAGCAGAGGCAGACTTGTGACCACTCACTTGATCTTCATTAAGGTGCTTTTCAGTGATTTTGCCTGAACGTACTGAAGCTGCTTTGTAGTTTCTTGTTTGTTGTCCTGAGCACCCGAGTTGAGATCTGAGGGAAGGAGTTTGCACTCCTGCAACTCTGTGCTGCCCTGCGGGGCTGCTCAGGGCCCAGGGGCGTGAGTTGGTGTCCTAATGAGCTGCGACCACATGGATAATGAGGCAAAAACTAAATCTTGCACATCTCCTTTCATCTTAAAAATGTGAACTGCAACATCATTTATCTGAGTAACCTTATTTTCAGCATTTTCATCCCTATTCTTCTCCAAATGTTGTACTACTGCTTTGGAAACTGCTCTGCTTTATTTTTATCCCTCTCATATGACAGTCCAGAAAGCTTGCTTGCATCCTCTTTTTTTTCTTTTTAAATCAAATTATTTTTTAACTAAAGATTAGCAATTTCAAGATGCAGTTGCAAAAATATCGTGTGCAAATGCGGGGGAAGAAATTATGAGCAACTTGCCTATCCCAGGAGAACTGCAAGGCTTGAAACCCCAGGGATCAGTAGCTGAGAGGGGTTAAACAAGCGCTTAATTCTTTTCTTTTAAAACTATTGTTACCTAGTGTATGAAGCCTATTCAAAATAAAGTAATCTTGGCATATTGTGATTTTAAGAAATCCCATTTTATTTCTGCTACTTTCCTTAATGTATTCCTGTTACAGTTTGCACTTTCAGGCTTTCTGTAGAGGCGGGGTAAAATTTTCATTTGTGTGTTTTGTCAGTGGAGGATAGAGAGCCCATAAATTAGATATTCCATGTGGGAAAGTCTGCAGTGGCAATTCCTGTGGGACACTGCTCCTCACAAGTGGCAACATCTCCTGTTCTGGCCTTGCTCCTGCAACGCAGGTTGGGTTTTTTCCATTGGGGCGAGGACTGGCAGGATGAGGATGTGTGGTCACCAGCCTCTTCTTCAAGAACAGTATGGACATCCAAACTCTTCAGCTTTTTAAGGCTGAAGGCAGGAAAAAAGCCAAAAGAAAAGAAAATATTTGGAGATTTCCTAGAATAGTTCTCTGTAACTTTCAGAGCTCTACAGGGGTTTAAACATGATTTTCCAGTGAACATATCTCTTTAAAATACTGGGTTTTCCCAGTGGATGAGAATTCAAATTTTTTACCAACTCCTCTTTATTGTATTTTCAAGGTTTTCCATTTTGAGGCTGGGCATCTGGCTTCAGTTTTCCTTTCATGAAAAAAGCACCAGCACATTTAAATAATTCAAGGGAGAAATTATATGCACTCAGCAAACAGATGTAAAAAAAAAAAAAAAAAAGCAAGCTTAAAATCTAGGCCTCCAAAGTCACTTCCATGTATTTCCTTTTTAAAGAATGTATTTTTAATCAGGTAAAAAAAAAAAAAAAGCAAGCTTAAAATCTAGGCCTCCAAAGTCACTTCCATGTATTTCCTTTTTAAAGAATGTATTTTTAATCAGGTTTTAGAAACAAAGTGCCATGCTGACATATACTTACTTACCCAGTGTTTCATCATGGGACAGAACAAAGAACGTGAAACCAAAGTTACAAACTATTGTGAAATAAATGCTATGATACCAAATTGGTTCACCTGACAAAGCCCAGAGTTACAAGACTGTTTGTGGTGTTGTTTCTCAGATGATGTGAAGATAACTGAATGAGTTTCTATGCTTTTCAACAACAGGAGTTCATACAAGGGCTCTGGTGGCTCCAGTAAAAATAAAAAAGGGAATTAAAGTAGAATTCCCTTCTCCAGGCGATAAGATCGCTGTTCTAATTGTAATTTGTAATTATAATTTCTGATTTGTCTTTTTTAGTCTCACTCAGCACATTCTCCTATGAAGTTGTTTCAGGGGTGAAGTTTGGACTGTGGTGTGTCTCTGCCTCTCTCTGTGCAGCACAGCTGTGGGATGGCTCCTGCCCTGGCTATCCTCTAAGTTGTCAGCCAAAATATGAAGTAACACAGTAATCTGAAGGGAGCCTTGCGTGCTGTAGTAGAATAATGGAAGAAAAGTGGGTGAAGACAGACCGAAGAGGACCTTGCCCTCCTGAGGTTGGTGTTGTACAGGTCAGCCCAGCTCATTTTGAGGCTGCTGATAAAGCTGCTGTTCCCACATGGTTTTGTAGTGCCAACACGTCATTAGTTTGAGTTTGAGGTGTTTCAGTACTGATTTAGTGCCTGGGTGGAGCTCTGAGATAGGCTGATCTCTGGCAGCTGCAGGTTTGCTTGAGACACCTGGGAGAGCATGGACAGTGGAGGGTCTCCATGGTGCTCTCGCCTCTCCCCCTTGGGAAATATTTCCACACACCACAGTTTCCACTGGGATTTGAGCCAGTCTAGGAAGATCTTTGAAGATGATTGAAAAATCCAGTGAGGGTCCGAGATTGCTACCTTCCATTGGCCCTCTCTGAGGGCGGATCAGGTCTAGTGGAGCAAATCCTCTTCTGCCATCAGTGTGATTGTTTCTGGATTTGTCTCCTGTCCTTTTTCATTTTGGTGGAGGGGATGGCTTAGGGTTTATGGGGTCTTCTTAATCCTGTGTGTGACACCCTGCTCCTCCTCCACCCACCCTGCCCACAGTGGACCATGTTAGCAGCTATTGGAAAAGAGATGCTATTTACTCAGGTGCCTGCTTGCTAGTTGCAGAACAGGTGAATAGGGGACCAGCAAAGCAGGGAGGGGTGGACCTGCTCTTTCTGGTGCTGGGTGGAAAGAACAACACTTTGTCATGCTCTGGCTTTTTGGGGTTGTCAGTGCTTACTGGCAACTCCTCTTGAGCTTTCCTGCTTGTGAAGAGTGGTTCTTACTGCAATTTCAGTGTTTCCTTGTCTCTGTTGTTCTTCTTGTTGGCTCTGGGTCTTCCCTGCCTGTGGGTTGCTCACAGTAAAACATTAGTCATCACTAAA
>VXAY01003126.1:402016-423740 GCA_013399855.1 Oxyruncus cristatus | reverse complement strand
TTTTTTTTTTTTTTGCTTTGATACATAGTTCAGTGATATGGCTATCAAATCCCTCTCTTTGGCAGCATCTTAGAATCTCGCTTGGGATGCTGTGATGACTTTGAAGCTCAAAGTGTTTAAGAAAAGGGTTTTCAAATACTAAGAGGTGGGTTGAATTTTCTGGTGCTGAAATACATGTTGAATATTGGTCTTTGGGAATATTCTGGTGACAATGTGCACATGTTTCAGCTCCTGATCCCAAGTATGTTTCTAAGCACATGATAAAACAGATGCATTGTAAGTCTGTTGATATGAGCAATATTATATAATTGCTTAAGTGTTTGAAGGGTTAGTACTATAGTTTTCAGTATTTGGATTTTTGCCTATGCTGCACTTGTTTTTTTCTTTAAAGAAAAATCCCAGAAAGTGTATTTAATTTATAATATTTGAGCCCAACATTGCAGCAGCACTATATTTAGTTTTAAAAAGTCTGTTTGGTTTAAATGAGGCTGATTTTGAAGCTCGAGCTTCATGGTTGAAGATTAGGGGGAAAAACAGGGTGTGTGGTTGTTCCATTTTGTGTCTTTTTCCTTTAGTGGTTATATCCTGTTGAGAATGATTATGATGAGAGCTTATGTGGGAGAGTCAGCTTGTTGGATGTTCTTAAATCTTTGTCATGTTTGTGAAAGCCTGCCTGGCTTCTTTTAAATATGATCTGCAGTTGCACACATCTGAACAACATAACACATGAAAGATCATATGATTTTTCTCCACGTCCAGTGTGGGGTTAATATGCCAATACTGCATGGGATGGTAAAGATTATTATGTGTGTTTGCTCTGAATGGACTTGCTCTTTGTTCTTCCAGCCCAGTAAGAACATTGGCTCAGAAACCTGAATATTTAAAATGCCTGAAGGCAAGACTTTGCTCTCCAGGCTTTGCTCCTTGTCTTTGCAGAGATGATAACTGCATAAAAGCAAATCATTAGGTAACACATCAAGTCATTATTTATAGACCATGGCATTTATTTATGTATTTTTAATAGGGGCTCAATTCAGCACTGAAGTCTTTTAAAGCACCAAAGAGATACACAAGAAGGACCATGATGGCAGCTTCTGTGCTTGGAACCTTTTCCCCAGACTGTGTGAAGTTTTAGTGAGATTGTATGTAGTGTGAGAGAGTAGAAAATGAGTCTCCTGACCAATACACAGTGGTAAGAGTGAAGTCAGTGTCTGCACTATGTGTATCTGTTGCTGTATCTGGACTCTGATTAAGTTTGTGTGGAGACTTCCAGGAAGGCAAGCATCTCCTGAAGTTACCCTGAGAGCACAGGCTCTACTGGGTGGGTGTAGGTCCTACAGTTCTGGCAGAAAATACTTCATAATTGCCAAAAACATGGAAAACCCCTTTACAATCTAAGAAGTTGAATTTGCTCCATCTCTAGCTGCACTCTCCCCTCCTTTTTCTTAACAGATAATTTTCAGTCAGCCAAAAAATACTTTTTTTGAAAGGAACTGGACTAAAGAATGCAGTGTCCAGTTATTTCTGGAACCAGAGGACCATCCTGGTCTTGGTTGTATGAAACCTCAGAAACAGCTGTAAAATTCAGCTGCCTCCAAAAGCCCGATCACACGTTGCCTGAGGAAGGTCAGAAGAAGCTTGGGAGGCTCCCAAATCCATGTTCTGAGAAGTCTGGCTGCAGAAAGAAATTGTTGCTGTGGTCAGTATTGGGGCCAGTTGTGTTTAATATCTTTATTAAGGATCTGGACAAAGGGATCGAGTGCACCCTGAGTTAATTTGCAGATGACACCCAATTGATCTACTGGAGGGTAGGAAGGTTCTGCAGAGGGATTCGGACAGGCTGGATCAATGGACTGAGGCCAACTGTGTGATGTTCAACAACGTGAAGTTCTGGGTCCTGTCCTTGGGTCACAACAACCCCCTGCAGTGCTCCAGGCTGGGGACAGAGTGGCTGGAAAGCTGCTCAGTGGAAAAGGACCTGAGGGTTCTGATCAACAGTGGCTGAACATGGGCCAGAATGTGCCCAGGTGGCCAAGAAGGCCAATGGCATCCTGGCTTGATTCAGCAATGGTGTGGCCAGCAGGACCAGGGCAGTGACCACCTCCCTGCATCAGGCAAT
The DNA here is from genome assembly GCA_013399855.1 of Oxyruncus cristatus. NCBI lineage: Eukaryota > Metazoa > Chordata > Aves > Passeriformes > Cotingidae > Oxyruncus > Oxyruncus cristatus. The sequence continues at coordinate 421,621 of VXAY01003126.1, read as the reverse complement.
GGTGAGGCTGCACCTTGAGTCTGGTGTCCAGTTCTGGGCCCCTCACAAGAAGAGACATTGAGATGCTGAAGTAAGTTCAGAGAAGGACAAAGAAGGTATGGAATACTCTTGAGACCATGCCATATGAGGAGCAGCTGAGGGAGCTGGGATTGTTTAGCCTTGAGAAGAGGAGGCTCAGGGGGGACCTTATCACGCTCTATAACCCCTGAAAGGAGGTTGTGGCCAGGTGGGGGGTGGCCTCTTCTCTCAGGTAACAAGTGACAGGACAAGAGGAAATAGTGTCAAGGTATCCTAGGGGAGGTCAGGTTGGTCACCAAGAAGAACTTTTTCATTGAAGAGGTGGTTTGGTTAAGCATTGGAACATGAGGTGGTGGAGTCACCATCCCTGGAAGTGTTCGCAAATAACTGGACGTGACACTTGGTGCCATGGTTTAGTTGACATGGCGGTGTTTGGTCAAAGGTTGGACTCGATAACCTCGGAGGTCTTTTCCAACCTAAATGATTCTGTGATTCTATGATTCTATGAAAGAAATGGATGCTGTGGTCAACATCAGCAGCATCTTGTCTCTGAGAGGTGACAGCTCATTGCTTCCAGTGAGTTTCAACCACCAGGGTTAACCTTCAATTTGGGAGAGAAGAATTCAGTCTGGCATGTGTGCTTTGGGAGGCTGCAGTAGTTCAGCTGGAGGTTAAGAGGACAGAGGCAGCAATGAGGGGGTTATGGTTCAGTGGTTTGTGTCCTTCAGAGGTCACAGATGAGCCCTTTTTGCCACAGAAAACTCTGCATTGACTTGAGAGCAGGAAAAGGAACTAAACTAAAACTGCAGAGTGCAGAGACTGACCCTCCATCTGTGGAAATCCTGCTGTTGCCTGCAGTTGAAGAGATGTCGTGATTTTGGAGATGGACTCCCTAAGAAGGTGATGAGTAGATGGCTCCATGTGTACTCTTGCCTGTCAGGGCTGTGTGGAGGAGAGCTGAGCTCTGCTGATGTGTCCAAGTGCTTCACAAGGCTGGACTGAGCCTTCACGGACAAAGAGTGAGGTGTAACTATGCAGTAGTGAAAGTAAATGCAGTTATGGCCTCCAGGTAGATATTGGTGGTAGAGATGTAAACTGTTGTCTGAACATCCTTAGGTTTTTCTCCTCCCAGCTCACTGGGAAGTGAAAGAGAACATTGGTGATGATGAGTCAGTGTTACGGGATCTGGCAAAGCTGTGATGGGAAGGATCTTCCTTGAAAGTCCCTTCCTGAGCTCTACTTGGCACAGTTGCTTGGAAGCGCTGACAGTAGGCTGTTAATTATTTCCAGTGCTCAGATCAGACTGGAGATGATTAGTGGATTTTGGGAATAGTGATATGGAAATATGTTTTGTTAAATCTGGTAACAGTAGTAATAATTTTGCTGGTCTTAATTCAGGCTTAAGAGAAAATAGAAAATAGCTCTTTTTTTTTTTTTTCTAATTTATTTTATTTTATTTTAGCCTTTCCAGTAACACAACGAAATCACATCAGTCCACCTTCCAAGTTTATTCTGTTTTAGCATTTTAAGCTGTATGTTTTCTTGGTGCTTATCAAAACTTAATTTAAACAATTTGTTAGGGGCATTTGTTTGTTTAATATAGAGTCACAGTATTAGAACATCAGATGTTTGTGGTTTGCTTGTAATACTAGATTCATGACTCCTGCAGACAATGCAGTCCAAATTTAACATGTTATTTACATTTTCTTGTTTTATGAAAAATTATTGCAGAGGTCTTTCCCACAGGAAGATCTTGAGAAGAGTGGGAGCATTTAAAATAATTGCAGATCTACAAAGCCTTTTTTTGTCCCTACTTTTATGTAAGTTGTTTTCAGAAAGAACTGGAGTGTGGAGTCATTTTCTATAGGAGTGTTCAAGATGTTACATGAAAACCCATTCCTTTGGGAAGCCTTGCAATCAAGAAATTTGGGGTTTTGGCTACAAAGGTCTAGGGAAATGAGTGTTTATTTCAGGTTCATGCAGGAGTATGTGGCATTAGTGAGGGCCTTTAAAAATTGGATTGCTTTTAGGTGCCTAAATGTAAATTTGAACTCACTTATATGTCTGTAATTTTGACTAGTTTTCTGTGTGCATATGTGTGTGAAAGAGAGCTGTGCTATTTTCAAACATGGAAAAGGGATGTTTCTTGGAATCTGCATACTTAAAATTAGATTTCCGTTGTGGTTTCACAACTGTAAAGTAAATCCAGAAAAGCATTACTGACTTTAATTATGTTACTCCAGATTTTTGCCCCTATAAGTAATGCCAGAAACAAATTCTGAATACTCTGAAAATTCACAATGGTGCTTCCCAGCACCAGCTCTGAACTGTTCAGCAAGTGGAAGAGATCCAAAGGATGATTAGGCATGATGGTGTACAGAGGATGGTGAATAATTGCAGAATTGGATGGGCACCATTCTTCAAGAAACTCTTTAAATATAGTTCTTCCATTGTTGAACAAGCTTGCAGTAACTCAGTTCCTTAAGCAAGCTTGTTCTGCTCTGCTGTTAAATCAAATAGTCTTTAAGGGCTTATAGGCAGATAAGTATTTTTGACTATCTGACAGCTATAGAACTTTGCTTTTATACAGTCTGGGACACTAGATCATGTGAGAATTGGGTGATTTTAAGTCTTGTCTGAAATAAGTTGCTTCATTCTGGTTTCAATGAATGCAAAAGGGCAAGGCTGTCTTCCTTCAATATTTAAAGTACATTCAGCATAAGAGAATATAGGAAAGATTTAAAAATTAATTTAGAAATTACAAAGCTTTCCCATTTTCCCACCTGACCTGGACATGGAGAAGAGGCTGGCTGCTGGAGACAGTTTGTGTAAAAAGAGGGTGAGGACGAAAGAGAATAATTTGATCATACTAAAGGGCTTCTGTATCAGTATCAGAAAGAGTTTTAGATTTAATCCTCTCATTAATAATGGATGGCCAGACGGATGCTTCCTCCCATGCTGTCTCTCTTTAATTCATCTGAATGATGGTGGAAAATACAGCCCAGCCGTTTGAGCCAGGCTGTCTCACCAGTTTAAAAGCTCACTGTGTCTGTCCCCAAATCTCCTCTTGCAGCACAGCAGTTTTGGCAGGTCGGAAAGTGCACTTGGGAGGTTTCCTTCCAAGCTCAGCAGGTCAAACAACCTGGTTGTTGCTTAGTGCACAGACGACCCAAAACCACAAAGCGGCATCATCTCAGCCCTGGCTCGGCATTTTGTTGCCATCTGCCACACAACTGGCTTTGGCTTTCCCTGCTTTCAGACAGGGCTGCCTCTATGATGGCTCACCATCCCAAAACTACATCACACTTGCTGTCCCCAGAGGACACCAGCCTCTTGAACATAGGCAAGACTGCAGTGACATGCAGTGAGGGAAGGGCTTGTGCTGCCTGTCCTGGCATGGTGGCTGGAGCTTTTGGTCAACACAACACTTTGGAGTTTTACTGTTACCTACTGACATACAGCAAATATTTTTTCAGCTTTCACCCATTCATCTTATTTTAGTAATATCATTAAACCCCCACCATGTTCCTGTCTCCTGTCCAGTGTAACTACTTTCTGGAATATCATGGTCTGTGATTTCTGGTGTAATTTCACTCAATACCTTTTGGAAATGTGTCTCTCTGTATGACCTTGCTTATGTTGTATGGACATAGAAATAAAGAGGAAGGAGGAATAGATGGATTTAGGGCTCTAGGAGCTTCTACCAAGGGGCACTGGTTGGTTTTGTGAGAACTGAGGCAGCTCCTCCCGAGCAGTGCTGCCAACAAGGACACATCCTATGGCCTTGGAGGTAATACTGGTGCTGGAAGCCCCTGTAGACTTTACAGTGGTGTCAAAGCCACAGTTCCTGGACTGACAGCAATCTGGTGTTGCAGTTCTGTCACCTTGTGCTCAGATGATATGGATCAAGGGTAGATGGAATTAGGGGAGCCTTGCTATCTTCTCATCCTTGGTTGGGACATAGAGCCCCATGTGGTACCTGATAAGAGGGGCATGTATGATGCTTAAAAAATTGTCCAGTGGTGCTGTGGCTACAGGAAGGCTTCAAATGAGGCTGTATGGGATGCATTCCTTTTGGTAGCTCCATTCCCTCTGTATAAAAATGGGCACAATCCCACCTCCTTAATGAAAAATTTTCCTAATTGCCAGCATTTCGGATACTATGAGAACAGCTGGAAATGAGTAACTCCTGTAGAGAGCCATTTGGTGGTAAGGTTTTCAAAACAAATATATGGCTAGGTTTTTACCTAACTGTTCTGCCCTCTTTTATAATGTAATGTTTCCTGCAAAAATTCTCCATTTCTGCATTTGGCTGTTTGAGTGTCCTCTTGGTGAACTGTTCTTTGTTCTCAGGGCTTGGTTGGCCTGATACTGCAAATGTCCTGGCAATTACTAGGTTTGATTTAGGAAGTCTAGATGTTTCCACAGGTCTTTTGATCTTTAATATAGTCGACATAAATACTTCAAAGCAGTTAAGAAAGCATTCCAGGGAACCTTTCTGCAAGAACTGATATAGAGTTTTTCTGTGCCCAGTTTGCCTGATTAACTGGTTTAAATCAGGTTCTATCTGATCAAATTCAGATACTTCTGTTCTACTTAGCCACACATTTTTCAGGCAATGGAGCAGAAAGTGGACTTGAAAGATGTCACACATCTAGTCTGAAAATAAAGATCTACAGCAGGTCAGATAACCATTTCCTCCTAAGAGCACCTATTCCTCTCCTTCGACCAGAAATGGAGCCCACGGTGACAAGCTCAGGGTCCTCATGATGAGGATTCAGGTGATGTAAAGTAAGAGAAATCCCAGTTTTCATGTCCATGTATTCCCGTTGGTTACGTGTGTGGAGGTCAAACCTGAGGCTGTGGTTTGACTGTGCAGTAAATCCAGCTTTAGGGCTCCACGGCTGGATGAAAAGCACTGAGGCCATGAAATATAAAATGCTGACTGCTATAAAACTCACTGTCAATTCAAATTTGTTCAAAATCTCTTAAAACCTCACAGCGTCAGATTTAAGTTTTTATTGCCAGGTCAAATATCAGAAGTCTTCCTGTGGCTGGCATAAAGCTGGCCTGTGAATGTGCACTCTGGCTAATTCAGCAGAAGCATAACTGTGCGCCCAGATCTGATTTGTACCACTGGCTAATCCAGAATAAACCAGGTTTCCTACTTTCCTGAAGGATTTCAGACCTTGGAGCATTACAGCAAAACCATCTTTCAGCAATACCGTGTCTTTTAATGAAAAATCTCAATTCAGTTCCAAGGTGGTGTTTTCCCCATTGTTACTTTTTTTGCTATTAGTTTCTGACTAAGAAGTAGAAGAAATGAAAGCTACACTTAAATAGCAATTAGTAGATGAACGTCTTTTGCTGGTAGTGGATTTATTTCTCTGCTGCTGAAATGCCCAGATGACGTTAGGAAAACAAGTACGATGCCTACATCTATATATAAAAAGATTAACTGTATATGTCAAACATAACCTTTAAAGCAATTATAAAGTGATCTCACTCAGGGGCTGAAAAGAATTTTTGGAATAACTGTATGTATGTTTTTCTGGAGGTTTAGGCTAGGCTGAAAATGCCAAAGGCTTTATCCTGGGGGATTGTGTCTTGGCTGTTTGCACAAATCACCTTTTAAAAATCGGTAATGGGACATTTTAATGACCCTCTATATTTCCTTTTCCCCCTATGAGAAAGTGATTATTGGAGCTCTTTACATCATCCCTTTGAGGACAATATAGGAAGAAAAAGCTCAGATCGTCAGGAAAAAAAAAAAAAGTTTATTGCTTATGCACTGAGTATCCAGATATGCTTTTTGATAGTTCCAGCCTAACTTATTTAAAGAAAATACTCTTATTCTTCCTTAAAGGGAAAGCTGTTTGAGGTGTGGCTGAGGTCACTTGGTCTGTTCAGCCTGCAGAAGAGGAGACTGAGGGGAGACCTCACTGCAGTCACAACTTCCTTGTGAGGGGAAGAGGTGGGGCAGACACTGATCTCTTCTCTGTGGTGATCAGTGACAGAACCCAAGGGAATGGCCTGAAGTTGTGTCAGGGGAGGTTTAGATTGGATGTTACAAAAAGGTTCTTCGCCCAGAGGGTGGTTGGGCACTGGAGCAGGCTCCCCTGGGCAGTGGTCACAGCACCAAGGCTGACAGAGTTCAAGAAGCATTTGGATGATACTCTCAGGCACAGGATGTGACTCTTGGGATGGTCCTGTGCAGGGCCAGGAGTTGGACTCAATGGTTCTCGTGGATCCCTTCCAACTCAGCTTATTCTGTGATTCTGTGATAAGCAATCATTTAAGGCAGCTTTTTTTCTTCCTTAAGAAAACCTAAAAGAAGCAGCCTCTCTTCACCTACATCACTTATGTTTAACTTCGTATTTTCAACTTAAAGGCTGCAGATAAAGAAAGTAAGTGTGTTACTTTCTGATCCATAACTAAAAACTTCAACTGAGGAAGGGAGAAGAAGATAGCCAGTTTATTTACGTGGGTGATATTTCAGTCTTTGAGAGCACATCTTATGGGAGCGTGCTGGGTGGAAAAAGGGCAAGGTAAAAGCTGATTTTTCTGGCTGTAAATATTCCAGGGATGAAGGTAGGAAGAGCTGATAAATACCAAGAAGAGCAGAGAGCTGTAGCGGCTATATGTCTGTGGGTATAAAATGATTTTAGGAATACATTTAAGCTGGAATACAGACCATTTCCAACTATGCAGTGTGTTGGGACAGCTTTCCAGCAGAATACCAGAGACGTAAATCTTCCTTACTTCTAGTTAAAATCTGATGAGTTTTTTTGAGTAGGAGGTGAAAAAGTTGCTGTGGTATTTGGGGCCCGGCTGTGATGGTGGCCAGGATTTTTCTGGCTGGCAGCAGCTGCTCTGCTCCCTGGGCGGTGGTGTCACAGTTTGGATGGAGGCAGGCACCTGGGCTGGGCAGGCTGCAGCCGAGCAAAGTGGCTTGTTGTTTTGTGGTTGGACAGAAGGGAGTGGTACTTGGCTGTTGGCATTGATGGGTGAGAGGGGACCCAATTTTTTTTAAAGGTTTTTGCATCAGCTTCTTTTTGATCCCCTGAGAGCATCTGGCTCAAAAGCTTCACTTTGTGCAAAGGACGGTGCCTGTCTTGTGCTGTGAGTTGGCTCTGGGTACAATCCAGGGGCTCCTGCAGCAGTGGAGGGGTAAGCCTGATAACCAATACTCAGCATGGTGAGAGGCTTTCTAAAGTGAGATCCCATGAAGGGTGATCCACTTTGTGGGTCCTCTTCAAACTGAGTGGTCATGCTGTCTCTGCTTCATCATGACCCTACTATTTGAACAGGACTAATAGTTTCTGTATTGCACTCAGTATATTAATTGAGATTTCCCACCCGAGTATCTTCCTAGATGAGATACTCTGTACCTGTAAACATCCTATCCGCAAAATCTTAGTTCACTTACTTTATCCTTGAAAGAAAAAAATCTCAATGGACCACACTTACTGAGATGTAGGTAATCTGGCAGATTTAATCACCAGAGAGTGTGAATCAGCAGTCTCAGAAGGATGCAGAGGAACCAGGACAAAATCTCTTTGGAGGAAAATTGTCCCCAGGAACAGGGACTCCTGTTCCCAGGACAGGGGACTTGGGGCCCATTGGGCTGCCCATTCCCAGTTCTGGCTTGGTTTACTCCAGGCTATTCTAACCAGTACCAGGGTGGGCATAAAGTTAGAACACTTTGTACATAGGTCTTGTACTTTATGGAAAGCAGTGGGGTGGTTTGGCAGGTCTGTCACCTACAGAAGGTAAGCAAGGTGATGATGACTCTGTTAAAATTTTCTCACGTGTGTCTTGAATCTATTTTGGTGGAAATCAAGAGTAAAAATAAATTTCTACTTAGAAGTTTCCATTTTTATCAGGCAGATCTATTTATTCCCTTGAATAAATATGATGAACTGTTCCTGATGAACAGTTTGCCACCTTTCTATTTTCTGCTTCCATTGGCACTGGACACCTGAGCTGCTCTTCTCGGCAGTGCAGAGGTGTTCAGCTCAGCGCTGCGCTGTCAGTTTCATCTGGGAGGAGTATTTCCTATTTATGCTTGTCTGGAGTCATTTTTCCAAAGCCAGAAGGTTTTGTTTGAGAAAATCAAATCCCTTGAAAGTACTGTATAATTATCTACATGATTAATTTAAGTGTCTGCCATGGCTCTGCAGTGAGCTCGCAGGCGTAGACAGACAACCCGCGGCGTATCAACGCCTGCAGTTTTTCCTGTGGGGAGCAGGAATGGGGTTTTGAAGGCTGCCTGCCCCCGGCGGCGTGGAGGGGGCCGTCCGCTATCTCCGGAGGGATGCGTGTGCATGGAGGGAAAGAGCCCTCCAGCAATGTTGCTAAATGAATGATGGATGAGTTTTGCATGGAACGCAGATGCCTTTGAACGCTCCAGCCAGCCAACTGCAGGATTGAAGCTGAAGTCAACATCAGGTTGTGCCCCTGGCCAATGTTGACAGGAGATCTGGAGACTCTAGAGTTAATGCTCAGCTGCTTTCAAGGAGCCCCAAGTTCTCCAGGCTGGAGACTGGGGCAGTGCTTTTGGTCTGGGGATAGTTTGAAAAGGACAGCCTGTAACATGTCCACCCAATGTTACAATTGGTAACCAGCTGAGAGCAAAACTCCTTAAATTATTAGGTCAAAAAGGGCCTCAAAGAATGATCTCATCTGATCTTCTCTGGAGCTTAAATGGTTTTGAACCCTGTGTGGTTACTGAGAACTATACTGATGCTTGCTGTTGAAGCAGTGATAAGGATGTTATTGTCATAACTTACTGGATGGTACCCATTAAATGACCCACTCACTGTGCTCTTGCTAAGATGATGTTGAAGGAAAAAAGCAAGAGGGAAATGGAGAGATCTAGTCTCTCCCACAGCCCAAGTGAGATTGGCTATAGACATTGCTCCTGGCAGATACTTGTCCAACCCCCTGCAGCTACCGCAAATGATGGAGACTACAGCCACTCTAGATGGTGTTCTGCAGTGCTTTGATATTCTTTATCCTTATGTTACCTAACCAGTAGCCTAAAGCTACCTTGATGTGGTTTGCACCCATTACTCCACCATGGGCAAGGGAACAGACTGTTTTTCTCCTCCTGGTCACTGTAGGGCATTTCAAAGTACATGAGGAACTTTAACCTGTGCTCTCTCCCCCCACCTGCAATGCCTTCTCCATTTTGAACTAGCAGGCCCTAATTTCTTGAGTATTTCCCAGTAAGTCACACTTTCAAGACTGGCAGTCACGTCAGAGCTCAGCTCCAACTGGGCAGTTTTGCTGCTGAGACCTTCCCAGCCCTGTGTGAAGCTACAGATATATTTCACATGCTTCATAGGCTTTGTCCCTGTTAACAAGTTGTTGGACAATGACCCTTTCATTTCCCCAACAGCAAGACTTTATTGATGGGAATGATTCCCTACTAACTCTGGAAGTGTTCAGGGCCAGGCTGGATGGGACTCTGAGCAACCTGGTCCAGTGAAAGGTTTCCCTGCCTGTGTCAGCGCGGTTGGAACTGCATTCTTCTGTAACCCAAGCCATTCTGTGATTCTGTAGTTCTGTGAAACTCGACATCTTTTCCCAGAGACTTGCCACCTATCTAAGCCAACCTGTCTAAGTGTGGTTTTCCTTTTGTAGTGCTCTACTTCCGTCCTTGCAGAACTTTATCCTAATTTTTAGAGAATGTTTTTCTGATTTTTCCCAAGATATTTTAGATGCTAATCCCGTTCTTCAGTGTGTCTGCAGACACTCCCAGCTTTGTGTAATCTGCAGATTTAATATGTGTACTCTCTTTCCTTGTCCAGGTCACTAATGAATGTGCTGAGCAGAACTAGATCCAGCAGAGCTCCACTCACAGTGTCCTTCTGTTTTCACAGAATGTCATTAATATCTACTCCCTGGGTGTGGATTTATGGTAGACTCATTTAATCATGTTTCCTTAGTTTATTTATGAGAAAGTTGTTGAGACAGTGACAAAAGCTATAATAAAGCCCAGATAAATGACATCCAACAAATTCTCCATTATGAAATTAATTTGATTTTATATTACTTTTTTCTTGTCTCTTCTGTATCTGCTGCTTCTTATATTTTTGTTCTTTTCCCCATACCTGTTTCTTTGTTTGACTTAGAGTTTTTAACATGATTGAAGCTAGACTGAATGATGTAGCATTCTTCTGCTGCTTCTCCTTCCGCTCTTAAGGACAGACTCTGCACTTGCTGTTGTCCTTCCTTCTGGCACCTTACCTGTCTGAGTTCTAACAGGTGACCAGCAGGGAGGTATCTGAGATGGTTTCACCTGATTTTGTAGGGAATTTAAAAGGTAGTTTGTCCCACTCTGCTGGACAGAAAATACTTGACTTGAACAGAGGACTGATCTCACCCTGGAACAGGCAGAGAAGAGGATAGTATACCTCTGTACTGGTATTGTGTCGCATTGTATACTAATCCCCTGTGCATAGTTGGCAATTTTAACAAGGACTAAAGGAAAAAGCAAACCAGTGTTGCCTTTTTCAGTGTCATTTTTCAATAACTTTCTCTCTGAGTAACACTTTTCCAAACTGTCTTTGTGGTATTAATATGCATATAAAGGGTATCTTTTTTTTTTCTTTTTTTCATCTTCTGCAAGTTTCATTTCATTTTTGTGCCCTGATGTTTCTATTATTTTTGCCCATGTGTTCACATTATTTTTTTTAACTCCTGCTCGGTAACCTTTTAGTGTTCTTTCTTCTTGTCTTTGAGGAAAATGAAAAGCTCGTGATGCTGCCAAGTCTTCTGATCCTTCTGTATTGAGATGCTATTGTGCCTGTGCCTTTTAAGAAGAAAATATTGTTTCTTCGAGAAACTACAGCTCACCTTGATTTCTTTTTCCTTTAAGCTCTTCTGCATGAATTCTTACCTAGTAGGCTTTTTTAACATACTAAAGCCAGTAATTTCTGTTTTGCTGTCCCCAATCTCTTGATTTTACAGGCATTCTTACATGAATTTCTTTCCATCTTCTTGCCCCCAACATGTTCCTCTCTGGAGGCTCTTCCCTCCTGATAACCTATCTGTTATGTGAGAATGTTGTTCTGAGGGCACCAGGACCCTCTGTCTCATACTGCTCTTCTTTCCTAGCAGATATCTCATTCTTGTGCTCTCCCATTGCCGTGGAGTCAATTGTATCAGGTTCTTTGTTTAGGGTTTGTTGTGCCCTCCTCCATGTTTGTTTTGTTTTGTGAGGGGTTTTTTTCCGCTTTTATTATTGACCAGATAATTTAGCAGTTCTTTCTACCTCTGTGTTCTGGACCTCAGAACAAGTATATAGATCATCCTCGGTATGTCAAGAGTGCCTCTGCTTTTTCTTTTTTGGTCCACATATAAGCCCTGCATCTTCAGATCAATATTCCAGATTGAGGTCTTACTACAGCAAGTTCCAGTCATGTCAGTTAAACCATCACTTTTGTCTTAAATTAAATCTGAGATCTTAAATAAGACCTAAGTTCTGTGTTAAAAAATACATTCACCAGTGTTGCATTAAATATCTAAGATGCTCAGAGGATTTAAGCCTGTTTCATGGTCAGTCTGTGTCTTTATTATCACCTCTTCTTTTTAGACCTGTGCTAAGTCAGAAATCCCTCTCACTAGGCAGTGGGCCATCTCCTTCATTCCCAAGCTGATGCTCATCCCTTTTGAGCTGTTGGTTTAGCATCACCCTGCTGGTGAAGATGCTGGTGTCCTCCTAGGAGCACCACGTGTCTCTGATCTGTTGTCCTTCCCTGAGCTTTCTTGGGGTCAATCCTGTCTGTTTAAGCAGTGCCATGCAGCCAGGGAGGTGGCAGAAATTTCTGTTTCTGGGCAGCAGCATTTTGCAAGAGTCTCCCTGTACACTCACGCTCTTGGGGTTACAAGCTCTTCCTACAGCTCTTCTGCCAAAGCCATGCCTTGCATACACATCTGCAGGAGTAGGCCTGCAGGCTGCAAGCTCAAAGCTGCAGCTTTCTCCTGCCTTCCTGGTGCACAGCTCACTGAGCAGCATCCGTTGCTAGAAAATAAATCCCTGAAAGAATCTAGTCAACCAGATTTGACTCACGTCAGGGTTTTTTCTTGTTTCATAGATCCTAATGATCCTGGAAAAAATAGCCTTTCTCACCTTCTTGCTTGCTAACCCCCAGCTCTTGCTGCTTCCTGGCTGCTTGTGTGCCTCACTCTCCAAACGGCAGGAAATTGGGGAATTCACCCGCCCAACTCTTGTCCCAGGGGACTGGGTAGTCACCTCCCTTAGATGCTTTACAGGGTTGATTCAGTCTGCTGTAAGCCACTGCTGCCAGTAAGAGGAGGGAGCCCATTGGTGTCCTCACTCTTCATGTGTGCTGCTGCCCATCCCTTGTGCAGCTTGGTGGGGAGCTAAGTCAGAGAAGTGACTGGTTTAAGAGTATCCCAGCCCAAAATCACTTGCATGGAGGAGGCAGAGCTGCCTCCAGCAGTGGCATCAGCCAGGTTCAGTCACTGGTAGTCGCACTTTGCCCTTTCAGCAGTCCTTGGAATGGGTTTGGCTGGAGTGTCTCCTCTGCTCCACTTCCTGGAGTTGTGGCAGGAGCATCCGCCCGGCTCCTCCAATTCCCGTTTTACCGGGAAGGGCAGGAGCTAATGGTGACCTTTTATTCCCTTGGTGAGGAGAGCAGCTGGTGCCCTCAAGTGGCAGATCGCAGAAGGAGAGCGGTCGGGCCGTGCGAGCCGGCCCTGGGGCTCTGGGCTGGGGCTGTTGAACGCCTGCAGTGGTTTTGGCAGTTCTAACCATGCTGTTTTCCCCTTGCAGGATAGAACGGTGTGGTGATCGTGGCAGAAAGGACACTTTGTTCCCAGCGGATTGGGGGCCCCGACGGCAGGCATACCTGGACAGCCAGAGACACTCTCCATTGCTTCACCCACTAACAGCCAGTCCGTAGGGCTGGCTGTGCTGTGTCCGCCAGACATCCTGCCTGGACTGTGCTTTTGGTCAGTCAGAACCGCCCCCCTTCCCCAAATATATCTCCCTGAGATTAGATGGAGTTTGCTTTGGATCTGCAGCCCTACTCCAGCATGTCCCTGAGGGCTGCAGGAGGCCACGGAAGACGACCAGGGAGCCGACTGGGGCCAGGGCTGATGCCGTGAGGGAATGCACGGGGACAGCGATGCCCATCACACAGGACAACGCCGGGGACTTCCTCCCCCTCCTGTGCCAGTGGCTGCAGAACAGCCGTCGGGAGGGGGCCGAGGGAGCCGAGCAGCAGCTCTGCCGTTCGGCCGTCCAGAAGCTGAGTGAGTACATCCAGCTCAACTTCTCCGTGGACGAGAGCACACTGCAGCCAGGGAGCTGCGGGACTCTGGATACAGAGATCTGCACCATGTACCTGGCCCAGGAGATGCGAAAAAATGAGGTTCTAGGCTTGAGCTTTGGGAATATCCCTGCTCTGGGGGACTACGGGGAGAAGCGTCGGGTAGGAAAGAAGAGGAAGGGGCATAAGGGGCCTGTGCTCGATGTTGGGTGCATCTGGGTGACAGACTTGAAGAAAAACAGCCCGGCCGGGAAGTGCGGGAGAGTGCGCCTGAAAGACGAGATCCTCTCTCTGAACGGCCAGCTGATGGTCGGCGTGGATGTCACCGGAGCAAGGTAAGGGGGGGAAAAGCAGCCACCAGCACCTGCCTCTTGTGGCTCATGCTGCAAGTCACAGCTGGTACTGATGGAAGTCCAGGAGCAGATGTTTTGGCCTCTGCTTTCCAGCCCCTGAGAGAGCTGTGGGTTCATTCTTAAGGTCTGCAGAAAATAAGTAACGAGAGCAAATCGATAATTAGCCTACATGTGCTACTCACACTTCCATTGGCAAATTTTCAGAGGTCATTGTGTCAAAAAATAGTATGGCATAAACATCAGAGAGGCTCCACTAAAACAGGAGTCTTCCTGGATTTGTATAAAACTGTTTCCTTGAGTAAAAATGAACACAGATGCAGCAGCACTGGAAGATATTTTTTCAGGTGCTTCTTATTTTTGTTGAAACACTTGAGTTGAGGGAAGCTTTTTTGACAGCTAAATGTTGTCTGAGACTGTTTCAAAGCAAGACATTTTTGTGTTTTCCACATTGGAACATCTTCATTTTAATAAATTCCCTTTGATTTTAATGCATTTGCTCTCTTCTGCTGTTTCCTGTCCCAGAAAACTTGAAACCTTTAAGACTTCAAAACAGACATGAAGGTTTTTGCAATGATATACATGAAGGTTTTTGCAATGATATAGATTATTCTTGGGGTGTTTTTTAATTCAGCTACTCCATGCTGTAAATTTGTTATTGTCCCAGCCTTGCTCTTTGTGGGCTGGCAGACTTTCTCACATTTCCCTTTGCAAAGGCAAAAACCTTTCTCTGCTAAAAATCAGGATGCAAGTGTTCATTCATACCTGAAGTTGCAATGTACCCGAGGGCATGAAATCCTCCCCCTCCTGCCAGAGCGGGTTTATCTTGGGGATGGACAGTTTTGGAAACCAAGTGTTAGTGAAGTGCTCCCAACAGGCAGTGAATGTGGCAGGAGTCTGGGGTAACCATCACTCCCAGTTCTGCCATGTGGGTGAATAAAAGCAGTGAGTCCTCAGTCTGTGGGCACTGGGCAGCTCAACCCATCTGTGGTTTTATGGGTGTGAAAACAACCCTCTGTAATTCCTGGCCTGTCATTCAATGAATGTATAAATATTGGTACTGTGGCAGTATTAGTCAGTGGGCACCTCCGAACTCAAGAGGGTTTGTGGCAGAAAGCAGTTAGTTTGCTATTTCCCCTTTCCCAGATATCACTGTTCCTAAATCCAAGGAATCCAACGCAGCGCATAAGAGCAGCACAACACATGGAAGAGCTGGCTGTGGGTATCACTCATTTGTCTCTCCTTGCTAGGAAAGCTGAATCTGACTTCTATAAAGACAAGTTATTTATTTAAATTCCACCCAATTTCCATGTAAACAGCAGAAATAGGTTGATTATTGCTGAACTTAATTCTTTTTTTTTTTTTCCTTTCTTTTGATTTAGAGAAACATTATGTGGTAATAAAATCGTCAAAGCTCTTTGCTTAACAGGGTATTATTACATTAGAGAGGAATAATGTAGGTGGTTTCATTTTTGGTGATGTTAGTGATTTAGGAAAATTATTGCTCTCTTCAGAGTTAGAAAATTGTATGTGTCTATCAAACACAATTGCAGGGAAATGAGCTGTATTGGAGTATGAAATAAAGGTTAGTCAAAACTCTGCCTATTTATTTATCTTCTGCCTATACAACTGTATTTCTAAAACACATGGGTTATATTCCCCCAGACAACAACTTCCTATGTATTTTGGAACTACTCTACTCTTTTTGGCTCTTACTCATTTACTGGAGGGAGGCTCTTAGTATTTCTGCAGATGACAGATGAATCCTTCATTTCTTGAGCATAACTGAATGGGGCTTCATCGAGCAAGTCCTGGGAGAATTGCAAAAGAATTATTTTGTCATGAATATCATTCAGTTTGAAATATTTGATTATGAATTTGATCAAGCATAGGTTGGACACAGCTACCATATACATCTAATCTTAAAGGTCAGTGCTAAATACATTTCCAAATTCAAACTACTTTTGAAGAAAGCAGAGTAAGATACATTACCGGTGTTGACAGTGTGGTAGAAACATGAGATATTATTATAATTTTGTCATTGAGAAAACCCAACCACTGCTTCAAAATATCACGTTTCTCATTGCCAAAAATGACCGAACTCTGCCATGTGTGGGAATACAGTCAGAGAACAGGAGGACTTCTTTTTAACCCACAAACTGGAGTCCCTTCCAAAAAATGAACCGAGAAATGTTTTGACGGCCATACCTTTGCACAGTGTTTCTTAGTCTCTCCTCTTCAGCCAGTGTCTTGGGCGGAGTGGCTAGGAGTCCTCCTCAGCACAAGATACGGCATGCCAAATGTCAGGGAAAACAGTTTATTTTCAAAGATGCTGAGAAAGGCCTTCAGGAATCAGGTCTGCAATGGAGAGGGAGCTTCAAGTGCCTCTGCTGAAGGTGAAGCTTTTACTTTACCTGAAGTTGATGGTTTTCAGCAGGGCCAAGGTCTTTCCTGAATGCTTGCTGCTACCTCACATCACATGTACATGCTCCAGGATAGCTGAAACTGTGAAGGGAATGTTCTGTTCCTCCTAACAGGTCAATGCTATTAGTAGTTGTGCAGTATGTGGACGTTCTAAACACAGATACTGCTTCTCTGTATGTGCTCACAGCTGATTGCAGAGCATAATAACTTCGGCCACAACAACCCCGTGCAGAACTACAGGCGGGGCACAGGGTGGCTGGAGAGCAGCCAGGCAGGACCAGGGCAGTGATTCTGCCCCTGTACTCAGCCCTGGTGAGGCCACACCTGGAGTATTGTGTCCAGTTCTGGGCCCCTCAGTTCAGGAAGGATATTGAGGGGCTGGAGCAGGTCCAGAGAAGAGCAACGAGGCTGGTGAAGGGACTTGAGCACAAGTCCTATGAGGAGAGGCTGAAGGAGCTGGGGTTGTTTAGCCTGGAGAAGAGGAGGCTCAGGGGAGACCTCATCGCTCTCTACAACTATCTGAAAGGAGGTTGTAGCCAGGTGGGGGTTGGTCTCTTCTCCCAGACAGCTATCAGTAGGACGAGAGGGCATGGTCTTAAGCTCTGCTAGGGGAGGTTTAGGTTAGATATTAGGAAGAAATTCTTTACAGAGAAAGTAATCAGACACTGGAATGGGCTGCCTAGGGAAGTGGTGAATCCTCTGTCCCTGGAGGTTTTTAAGATGAGACTGGATGTGGCACATGGTGCCATAATCTAGTAACCATGGTGGGAGTGGATCAGGGTTGGACTTGATGATCTCAGAGGTCCTTTCCAACCCAGCTGATTCTGTGATTCTGTAATTCAGAATGTTGAACAAAATCACAGGTGTCAAAACGTGCACAGCACTTTGGGCTGCTTGCTGTGGCAGTCAATAACAGTCCTGAGTTCTGCTGGATGAAATCTGGAGGTTCTTTGTCAAAAAAGTTCTTGCTGGTGCTGGAAACACAACATGCTGTCCCTGGCTGTAACTAGAGACGAATTCTGCTCTGAACAGCAGTCTGAAGGAGGGTGATCTTCTTCTTTGTCCCCTTGGGAGCCCTGCACACAAGGAGCAGATCTGTGCCTGCAGAGCAGTACAACAGCAGTGACAATGGGAGCAGAGTACAGGGACCTTTGCTGTGTCTGAGAAGCGCTACTCAAAAATCTGACAGTGTGGTTGGAAAACTTGTTTCAGAAGAGCACTCATTTCAACGCACTCATCCCCCTTCCTCAGAAGTTTGAATGGAGGGATTTTTTTAAAATAGACTGCTTTGCTCCTGCAATAGAAGTATTTTCTTGTTGGGAAGAACATTGTTCCCCCCCAGATGTTGTCACTTTTTGATATTCAAGTGCAGTGCTCCAGTTTTGCGTTTTCCATGGGGCACTGCTTCCTGCTCTGCTGTGGTGAGACACTGTCACTGCCTCAGGAGGCTGGATATCCTCACCACGGCGACTTTGCTACTGCACTGGCAGCCGTGCTTGTCTGTGGAGCGTCTGCAAGATTTTGTTGCACCCTGTTATTCAGCAGTGTGTTCAAAATGCTTCCGCGTGCCCTGAATGGTGTGTGG
This sequence comes from Oxyruncus cristatus, assembly GCA_013399855.1. NCBI lineage: Eukaryota > Metazoa > Chordata > Aves > Passeriformes > Cotingidae > Oxyruncus > Oxyruncus cristatus. The sequence goes on along the minus strand of VXAY01003126.1, from coordinate 403,940 downwards.
GGATAACGTGTATGGGAACAAGGATCAGCACATCAGCTGGGGCCCTCAGGTTAAGTTTTGGGTAACAAATCAATTTTTTAGTAGGGTCAGGTCTTAAGGTGTGTTCTGGTGGAAGGGGAGGTTTTCAGGTTTCTGTGCCTCTGATGGGATTGTGTTTCTCTTGAAGTTTTTGCGGATTTAATTTCTGCTTGCAAGTGCAATCTCCTTTGTACGTAATTTTTATTATGGAAAAATCACCCCAAGAAAATTATCTGTGGTCATTGCAGAAAGCTTTGTCTCACTGCACCCCACCTCCCAGGCATGTCAGGTTGCATGGATTGATTGCTCTGGTTTACTGTTTCCTCACCTCTTTCCTAAATTTAGCAAATGTGCTGCCAAAACAAAGTGCTGCTCAGTATAAGCAGCTGCCTTGCCTGGTGTTAGTAGGGCCTTGGTTATGTTCATAACAAAATATTTTTGTTTTATTAGGAAAACAAATGGAAATTTATCCTGTCCCTTTGCCCTTGGCCAAGGGGCAAACATTTCTGTGGGAGCTCCTTGTTAAAATATTAACAGCACTGACTACACAGAGAAAAACAAATACAGTGGTCCTGGAGACTGTAGCCTCCAAATACAAGCTCAGGGAATAGATTTCTCATAGCTGACCTAAAAAATACCCCCAACCTGTTGTGGTATTGAATTAATTTCCTTTTTTATATCATATTACCGATCTTCATGCTGCTAAGTGATGGATCAGGGCACAGAGGCTGAGACCTGGGGCTTGTTATCACGGGCAAAGATGAGAAGCCTATGCTGACATGCCCTCCAAGCTGCCTGGTGTGTGAGTCTCGAGGATGGAAAATAAGCAGCATGCAGGGGTTTTGGCAGAGGGTTTTCTCCCCCAGTTGAGCTGCTGTTAGCTGGGATACAGCGAATGTGGGCTCAACCTGTGCAAAATAAGAGAAAGACTATGGAAAGCCTAAGTCTTGCTGTGCTCCTAAAGTCTGGCTGCTGTATTTTACACTGATAATGGATATAAATCTCCCTCCTTGATTTTGGATATAAATTCCTCTGCCTTTTCCCCCCACCCTGCTTTAAAATATTGCAGGACTAAGAAACTAAGAAGGAGTGGCGTTGTTCTTTTATGTCTCCCAGAAAGGTATGAGCAGACTTAGCCACACGTGTTGAGAAATAAATTGCTCTGAAGAAATGAGCTTTATTCCAAATCCTCTCTTAAGAGCCAAAGTCTTAAGCAGAAGGTCACTAATCCCCAGACTCAGCAGAGATCATTTAGCTTGTTTGTCCTCTTTGCTTTGCTAATCTGAGCGTGTTCACTCGGTTTCCCCTCCTCACCTTCCTGTTCGTGCCGTTCCTCTCCATCTCTCCATCCCAAGCCCAGCATCTGCAGAAGCAAAACTCATTCCCTTGTAGCCACAGTCATTTGCAGCCTTCCACCACTACAGCTGCCTCCTCAACAGACTTCCCAAACTCCTCATCCTCCTCAAATCTGCATCTCATTTATCTTCTTGCTTAGCCCAGTTTTATCTAAAACCTATGAAAAATGATGGAAAGGCTTCCACTGATTTAAACAGCTCATGTACCGTATGTGTTTGTGCCAAAATTTTGGGAACAATATGCTCGTCATTGCCTTCTACACACTACTGCCACTGAAGAACAGAGCTGTCCTCTCTCGGTAGGAAGCGTGATCCCCAGGAGCATACATGTATAAGTAGGCAACATCCCCTGGGTCATCTGCTGAAATCGCTCCCAGCCCTGTCTCCGCACGCTTGCTTTTCAGGGGGATTGCATCAGGCTTGAAAAGACTCGGACAGAGAGGTTGGTGGTGTTGCCTCAGGAGATGTAGAAGTTCCAGAGGTTATAAGAGGGTTGTCCTGCACTTTTTTTTTTTTTTTTGTGCTTTTGTTCTGTTTTTTTTGGGTATGAA
>VXAY01003126.1:387667-401971 GCA_013399855.1 Oxyruncus cristatus | reverse complement strand
TTTTTTTTTTTTGTGCTTTGGTTCTGTTTTATTGAGCTATGAAAGCTCTGATTAGAGGGCTGTACCTTGCTGCCGAATGTGCGGCTGTGGATCTACATTTAATTTGCTGTTCTGGCCCCACTGTAATTACAGGAGAATAAGCCCAGTGTTTGGGAGGTAGCTCTGCCCTCCCCACTTATCCATTGTGGGAACATCCTGTTCTGGTGAATCAGTCCTGTGACTTGTCATTTACCCTCATACCAAAGTGCCAGAAAGATCCCTTTTCTACTCTGAGTGGGCTTTTCTGGCTCACACACAGCAAGCATCCCATGCTCTCAGGTCATCTGGAAGCACAGTCAGGATGCAGCAGAACACAGCTAATTGGCAAACTGCTGGAATGTGCAAAATAGAGTCACTTTTTTCTACTGCCCAGCCAATGAACAGGTGAGGCCTTCAGCTACAGCAGCAGTTATTTTCACCACCTCTCCAACATTTGCTAGCACAGAACAGTGTTTTAGCCATCAATAATTAAAAATACAGATGTTCAAAAACACAAGCAAGGAACATTCCATGCCCCTTACTCTTACTCCTATAATGCTTGTGCGCTTGCACACCAATTTGCAGTGTGCAGTTATTCACAACATCTCTTCTAATCTTTAAATGTGGATTTCTCTTCATATTCTGGATGTCCAAGGTTTTGAACAAAGAAAGCTGTTGGCTAAAGACTGATTTTCATGAGATAGAAGCTCTAAGCTGCTGCAAGAGGAGGAGGCAACTGGAGCAGGTTACTGAGAGGTTTTCATTTCCAGCCTATGCTGACTGATGTGCCATGAGTTCCAGAAAGGCATGGCTTCTCCAGTCCTTATTGAAGTGGGGTTTTTTCTCATAGGATTGGGCTAAGTGAGCAGCATTCCCCTTCTCAGATGGGTTTTGGGGCTGCTCTGCAAGCAGGCCATGATCATATCAGTGATAGTTGCTGCCCTGGACATGTACTAGAACTGAACTGTGACCCTCCAAAGCTAAAAGCATTAACAGTGATGGCAGCTTAAAACCCAATTATCCCCTGTCAGTGGGAATCAGGCCTGGATTGGGAAGGACAGGAGCAGGGAGGGTTGAAAGATGATGAACAGGAGACAGTTCCACAGGCAGAGGCTCAACATCAGCCTCAGAGAGATGATTTGTCAGCGTGAACCTGCCATCTATGGACATAAGTGGGAGGATAAATATAAGAAACATCGGTGTGATCAGGAAAGAGGCAGGTGTGTAACTACAGAGACAGCTGCTGCAGTGGATGGCTTTGGGGATGGGCTTTTTTTTTTAACATGGGAAACTCATTGCTTTTTGTAGGTGATGTGACACTTGCCTCTAGCTCTGAGCAGTATCACATGCTCCTTGAAACTTATTTTTCTGTCTCCTTTCTATCAGATGTGGGCTAAGAGGGGAAGGGTGTATGTATCAATCGCAGACTCTGCAGCATCACTCACTGTACTTGCTGCTTTCTCTGTCTAAAGTTTAAAATGCTCAGCAAGATCAACTGGGCCGCAAATGGGAAACACTTTTAACAGACCAGTACCAGTGAAAAGATAAGCTGGCAGGCATTGCCACAAAGTTTGGGGCTGTTCAAGAAGACTTGCACCTACCAAGGCAGGACAAGAGTAGGGCAAATGTGATTATTACCAGCAAACTTCACCCTAGAGCATCCAAGTTTCAGGAAGCCCAGCTACACTAAAGCCTCTTTAACAAGACTGTGAGAAACTAGAGGTGGAAAATGGATTCAGGCTTTTTCAAAATAAAACCGAATTGTTATGATTCTGTGACTGAAGGAGATTACCATTTCTGTGGATGCCTAAGACTCTTTTTTATTGTTTAAAATGGCAGCAAGGTCGGTTTTTTCCCCTTCTCCATAGCAAGTATTATAGGTAACCAGATGGTCTTCTAAAAAAACCTCCAACAACTGGAAAAACAAATAATGATTAATAGATCAATAACGCTGTGTTTCCTAGTCCTTTACTTGATCACTGAAATGGGTTCAGGCTAGCAGAATAACTATTTGATGAAACAAAAGTCAGTGATGTCCTTCTTCTCATCCTTGTACACTTCGATCAGTGTCTGTTTGTGCTGCAGTAACCAATGAATTACTAAATGCTTGACAATTTTTCATAGCCTGGATTATTTTTATTCTGGTAGTGAAGAGAAAAACACAGACAAAGAGAAAGACACAGATGTGGTAACCAGTAAACCAGTAAACCAGTAAATTTCTCTCTGAATACAGAGCCCAGATGAGGAAAATAGGCTGGAGGTTAGGGAATTCCTTCTTGAAAACTCATGGATGACAAATGGACCCAAACCAGTGTGTGATGTTCTCACTGAAAATGGTTTCTAACAAACACTAATTGTTTGCTGAAAACAACACTTCATGTTTTCATCTGTAGTAAAGTTGTACTAAAACAGATTTTTCTCGGTTTCCTCTAGAGGGCAATGTCATATAAATATTTCAAGCAATTTTTGAGTTCTGTCAACCCAGAGTTTAGCCTGTCTTATCTAAGAATTTGTAAGATAGCAGTGAAAAGTGTTTCTTTGCATGCTTCTAGAATGTGTATTACATACTATAGTCTGTTTCTTGGGCTTGTTCAGAGCAGTATCTAATCCCTTTAAGGAGCACAGAAATGCATTTTGGGCAGATTTGCCTATGCCGGAATGCAGAGAGGGAACTGATGCTGAAGACCTGACTCCCTTCTCTACCTGTGTGACTTCAAGGACTTCTAGTGGCTACTCCTTATGTAACAAGTAAAAAAGATCCAGTCCTTTAAGAGTGAAGTTACCAGTTGCTATAGTTTATGTTGGTAGCTGGAACTTCAGAGCAGAGGATAACTCTAAATACCAAGTTTAAGTGGTTCATAGGACCTAGGAAACAGAAGGGCATGTGTTCCTATTTATTTCCCTAGAAATTTATGTGTTCCCAGGTTCATTAACCATATTGCTTGTTTGATGGCAGGTAGTAACAATGCAGTTTTCAAATTAATTGTCCACATAAGCATCTGCTAAAATTAGTATGAATCAAAGGTGGCCACTCTGGACCTTAATTTAACTTAAGGGATATTTTCAGTCACTGTAGTATAGAAATGGCAAATACAGACAAAGACTGTTTTGTTTTCCTTAAAGCTCAGGTGTGTAATTTGAAACACATTTCCATGGGCATAAACTTCTTTGGTTTTTGCCTATATCATTACCTTCCTCCCTTCTCCCAAGCTGACACTACTAAAAGGGAAATTTGCTCTTGACATCCCAACATGAAAACGGCTTTAGGAAAATCCTTTTAGAATTTAGTCTCCTTTCCCCTCCTGACGGTCACTAGTTCTTTGGAGAATCATTATAATGGCCTTATTGGATTAACTTGCAAATCTCATACATTTACTGAATTTGTGGGCTATAATTCTTTGTAAAATATTTTTTCCAGAGAAGTAGTGGGCAATCTGCAGTTGCCAGGGCCTCTAAATGAATAAACCTGTTTGTTTGTTTTTCCCCAAACAGGAAAACAATTAATTCAAGAAAAACACTTATTCCCAAAAGTGCTCTATTTGAAAACAATGTCCTGTGAACAAAAGCAATAGTTGCACTGGCTTCAAAGCCAGCAGGCATTAGGTAGCAAAGCAAGATTTGCCCTCTCCTTTTGAGTAACAGCAGCTCTAAGAAAAATCTGAGGACACAGCTTTTCTGCAGCTTTTACAAGCTTAAATAGGTGATAATTGCTTTTTAATTATTGCTGCTGGCCAGGAAGGACTTTTTCCTAAACTATGTCTTAACAGAAATATGATAAGCAGTTGGTAAATTTTAAATTCCTGAGAAAAAAAAATAGAGACACTAGTGGAAACTAATTATTTATAGTTTCATTTCTCATGCTGCATCAGAAGCTTCGTGCTTGAACCATATATTCATCACCGCCTTGGTTTAGGGCTTGTGTTTAGATCTCACTGTTTCTAAATTAGCTGACAGCTTAATGCTTAATCACAGGGGGATTATTCTTTGCCTTTGGCTGCAAGGAGCTATGTTTGGGGCTGTAGGTGTATGGGGTTGATTCACCCTGAGCTGGGATCTCTGTACGTGGGTAGCCCAGAGAATGTCACGCTTGCCTGGCTGCAGGTCCTGAGGGAACCACCAAGGTTCACAATTTTTGTCTCCACCTGCTCACTCTCTCTTCCTTCCTTGCTGATGAGCGGTCTGCAGTGCAGCTTTCTTGCTGCTATGCCCAAGTCCTCTGACAATTCCGTAACACTGCAAGCTTTGGTGGAATTGTGTCCCGCTTCCCTCCAATTTGCCTTCCAAATTTCCTCCTGCCATGCCATATCTGTCCCAGCAATACACAAAATAGTCTCCTCTCTGATCTGTTTTTCTGTCGTGGCCTGCATTTGGAGAGTAAGCAGTCTATACAGTAGAGCAGAAAATTATTTAGTAATCTAGCCAGTTTCATCAGGATGAGCCGTGTGGTTAAAATAAATCGGATTTCAAAAATTCACCAGTTATGCTGTGGAGAAAGAAATAATAGTTTTAAAAAGTGTACAGATGCCAAATGGATTAGAAGTTAAGGGCTGGCGTGTAGAATTCAAAATCAACAAGGATTTACTACAGGGCTCTGCTTTAAATATATAAATGGACTCTCAATAGTGGATGAGAAAGGAAGAATCTTAGTGCTTTATCAGAAAGATTTTGTGACTCAAATGCTTTCTCTGATGACCTGAGATTCGAATTAGAAACCATGGAAATAAATTTAAGGGGCATCATCATTAAAAAAAAAAGTCATTCAAGTTAGTAGAGAAGTAAACATCTGTCATGAGAGATACAGATTTCAGAGCTTCAAAACAAAAGAGGTAAACAACAAGAGAGTAGAAAGGACCTAGAAATTCATTAATTCTGGCTTGCTGAATAATAATCAGAAGTGTTTTGTCTAATATGTAATTAAATTAGATATCATTATCTGTTAAAACTGTTCAGCCTGCTCTAATAACCAAGGAAACCAATCCTGAGTCCAAGTGTAAGCTCCCACACTCCCCAAGGCTTTCCTGGCCTCAGGGATATTCTCTCATTTAATGATAGTATCAATAATAGTATTAAAGAATATGAGAAGGCATATTCTCCCTTTTTTTATAATCTTCAACATGCACAGCAGCACACCTGGGACCCACTGCCCATGTCCTACATTAGAGGAGTCATGCATGACTTTGTGAAGCCAAGACAAGATCTCCTCTAGATTAAAAAATGCCAGATACCATGCTATAAACTGATTCATAAGCTGGTGTAAGAATCTAGCATGAGCCCAATGTAAAGAACTAGTTTAAATTCCATGTAAAGTTTTGAGTCCCTCACATTTTAGTGGCATTTATTACTTCCCTGTAGCTCATGCTGCTCTCTGCAGCAAGCCCATGCAGGTTCTGTCGTTACCTTCCATTTCTCTTCTGCATGCTTCTATTTTAAATCATTGATGTGTAAGTTATTTTGCATAAACTGTGTATGACTTAGAGCTATCTATCTACCTCCTGTCAGGGTCTTACAGCCTAATGGATAGCACGTGTGGACTTAAAAAGTGTTGGGTCCTGGTCAGGCCTTTTCCCCACGCTGTGAACAAGTCATGGCCTTGGTGACAGGGAGGTGATGACAGCAGCTCTCATTTCTGCAGGTGCTTGAGATCTCGGAGGGAAAAGCACTTTATTAAATGCTGGGTTTTACAGTGGAGCATTTCTTTCCAGGCACTTGCCTGTCTGTTGGAGGGTTATAAAGACAGAGCAGTTTCATAAGGTCTAAAATTCTTTGAAATACCTGTTTCTGCAGAGGTACATTTGAGCAATACAAATAAGCCCTAGCTTAGGAAATACCTGCCTGGTTAGGAATTTAGGTATTATCCAGTCTTCCCAAGTGTCTCCAAGAGGCATCAGTGTACACAAGTGAGACTTATTTACCTGTGGAGTTTTCCTAGAATAATGACAGAATGGAAAGACTGAATTCTGTTTTTCCGAGCCCTGGAAGCCAAAAGCCTGTCCTTTTCTGTGCCTAGTGCTAGCTTTGTGAAGAAAAACAAACAAAAAATCAGCCTTGTTTTTGTCATGGTGCTCTAGCCAACACGCAGCTGAAGTCTGATTTCCAGATACGGTATTTGAGATTTGTTGTGAAGTCAGAAGGTCCAAAGCCAAGCCTGCTGGAGCTGCCAGTTTTCTGGTTGGAGTGCTTGCTCTAGTTTATAAAGCTGTGCATCTTTGCATATTATACCCTCACTGTGTTCTCTTTTAGAGCTGAAATGGTGCAGAAGTCTAGCAGGGCAGCTTTGGATAGGGGAATGTGTATTTACTGAAGAAAAAGGGGTTTTATTGGGGAAAATGTGATGAAATGGTTTCCTATTCAATACAACTCTTATTTGGTGAGAACTTCCTTGCAAGTACAAACACTTATTGGGAGACTGAGGAGGAACCAGTATCAAAGATAAGCACGTGAGAAAAAGAAAAACAGGATGAAATATAACCATATAATTCATTGCATGGCTGCCCAGACACATACTGGGAACAGTCTGGTAATGCTGGGGGCATCCCCCTACCCCAGCCCCCAAACACTAGCCTCTCTCATGCTCGCTTCACACGTGTCTCCCTTGTTCTATGGTCCCCAGTTTGCCAGTCATGGATCCCAGGGGCAATGTGCAGGAGTGGTGTAGCAGTTCCAGGTGCAGACACAGGGAGGAGGTTTGTGCTGCCATTCGTGTTGTCCAGGGCATTCTGTTTCTGCAGCTCAGTTCCCCAGGCTCCTTTTCTGCGGACTAACTTGTTGCAGGGAATGGGACCAAAAAGTGAACATGAAGTCAGGCTGAGAGTTTCCATCTTGGTCACGTTTTGCCACCTGCTCTTTCAGTGGCATTCATCAAAGTAGCCTGAAAATTGTGTCCTGGAGAAATAGCTTGATTGAATATTTAAGTTTTAAACTTAGCATTGCTCTTATTTTTCCCCAGGACACCTGCACATTGGAACTTTTAACCTTTAGATCATGCCAATTGATCAAATGTTCCTGTGTCATTATTAAACTTTGATTTTTTTTCCCCCCTTTCAGTTGATCGCAAAATCTGCTCCTGACTCATGAGGAAGGCTTGAGACTTTACCAAATGAAAGCCTGAAACCACGGAAGACCATTTGTTGTTTACAAAACATACTTCTCTTTAAGTACAATCAAAAGGCAAATTATTTTTCATCTCTTGTAAAATGGATATATAATCATTGAAAGGGAAGGAGGTGTCTCCAAAATACTAGGAGATAGAGGAGCAGTTCCTCATTTTCGTATGGGTAAGCATTATGGCAGGGCAAACTGATTAACTAAAAAGGTGACTCTTGGTTTATGACCATGTAAAAGGAGAAATGGGCCTGCAGGATGCTCAGATATGGTCAGCTACCATAGACTGCTCCAAAAGAAAACATTACACCTCAAAGAAATTAACACTAAGCTAAGGAAAAATCATAAATCATCAATTCAACATGATAAAGAAATAGCCTAGGGAAAAAATCCAAACCAGATCAGAAATTCAAGAAAGACCCTGCCCATGGAGCTCACAGGCACAGTGTCTGAGATCTGCAATCAGTACCAGATGCTACTGATGTGGTGTGGAGCCTGTAACAAAGGCATGCTGGACCCATTCAGCCCAAGCAGGAAGCCTTGCAGATTAAATTTGTATTAGTTGGAGCCTGTAGATTGCTTTAGCAAGCAAAATTGAGCCTGGGTGTTAAGATGATCTGGATCAAGAAATCCAAATTAGTTTTCTTCCTTAAAGAGGAACGAGCACATTTTGGCACCACTTTTTCATAATGCTTTTAGAAAGAAAATATTTGGAAACAGATGCAGTAAGTTTCTGTATATTAAATCCAGTCTGTGAAAGAAAACTACTCTCTCTGACTGCACAAAACAGTCAGAAGACTCCTGGAACAAAATCCTGCCTAAATTTCATGTGTGTTTTAAGGAAGACTCTTGAAACATTAATAAGTGGTGAATGGTTGGCACATTCTGACGTGCTGGGAAGTCTGCGCAGATGAAATGCAGGATGGTTTGCAATGTTTAAAAAGCAAACAAGATGTGGGCTTCCACTTTGAATGTCATAAGGATCACAGCATATTACATTAATGGAGGCTGTTCTAGCATGGAATGAAAGCCACATTGGGAACAATCTCTGCAGCCCTGGTTTAGGACACTGCGGAGAGTAATATAAAATGACTCCAGGGTGGAGCACAGGTTGCTGGAGGGAGCAGCCACTGTTGTAGCCTACATTATTTTGTAGTTAAAGAGAAGGGAAAAATACTGCTTTGGTAGGAAATCCTAGTGAGCAGGCACATATGGGCAGTGAATTTCCCAAGGGGGAGTTAACCTCTGAATTGAGAGCTCGTGTAGCCCGATGTGCTGTACAAGTCCCACTACCTGGCAGTGTGAGTGGTGCCTAAGCATCCCACTGGGTGTTTGCAGAGGGGTAAAACCCTCTGTTCCCTTGGCTGGTCTGAAAATGCACCATGCCAGAGCTCGTGTTGCTCCCTGGGGAGGTGTGTTTGAGTGTTAGTGTGCTGCCGGCAGCCTTCCTCAGCCAGAGGGATGGGCCTTGCTCCCCTTGGCCCAGCATCATTGTGCAGTTGAAGGCATGGCTGGGGCAATGAACTGGCACCAGCCTTCCTCTCCCTGGCCCTTCCATTTCTCATCTTTACCTTATGCTTAATCTCCCTTGTGCTTTTTCTGGGATATGTGGTCACGTTCCATTTTGCGCCATGGCTAAATCACTTCCAATACTGCAAGTGGGGGTAGGGAGAGCGCCTGGAGGCACAATCCTGGAGTAGATTGCCAGCAGCATCTTGATGGGTTAGCTGATCTCTTGTCCAAATTAATTTTCTCTGGTAGTTTTGGATATTCCCAGTATGAGACGTGGACAGTCGCAGGTGTGCAGAACCCTCCCAACCCTCAGCAGTGCCTGGCTGCCTCCAGCCTGTGGTTGGCAAGTCTGAGGTAGGTTTTCCCCCTATCTTTTTGACCCTTTGGGTTTGTAATGAGATGTACGTCGCGTGCTGTGTGTACAGAGTCTTGTTGCTGGAAGATTCAGACTGCTGTTCTCGCGCAAAGAAAACAAGCCCCGTTGATAGCTGCATTCCCCTAGGCTGCTGAGCACCCTGTGCAACATTTTACACTCAGAAGAGCTTATCGGAGTTAAAAATAGTTCTTGTCATCAAAATATTTCTTGGTAGTAAAAATGTCCTTAGGATACTTCGTGAAATGGTAACCTTTGGACCAAGCGGGGTAAGGAAAAATTTAGAACATAGTCTTTAATGCCACCAAAAAAAAAAAAAAAAAAAAAGTTTGTCTTAATTGTGCAATATGGGAGAAAGGTTAAGAGCAGAGAAAACTGGCATCACCTTGGGGAGGGAAAGAATGGAATTTAAACAGGGATCTAAGGGTGAGTACATAATGTAAGATATTATATCTTCGTTAAGTATTTTTTCCTTCAGTGCTTGAAATTTTATCTGGGAGAAAATGTCTGGCTCTGTGTAGTGCATGAAGGTCTTGCTGGGAGTCTTTGAATTCAAGGAAGGGTAAAGCCTGGCCTTTCACTTTTAATTTGATTTTAAAGGGTAATTTAAATTCTAAATATGGTTCCCAAGTTATAATTTCTAAAAATGAGCTTAGATAAGTGTTTCCACCCTGGGAAAAAAACACCCTCAGTGATAAAGGATTGTTTTGAGCAAATGCATGTTCCTGTGTGGAGGACCTCAGACATGGGTCATACACTGTAAAGTGAATGTGTTAAGTGAACAGAAATTTAAATTAAACAGAGGGCATTACTGAGAGAAATGCATATAGTAAATAGGGATTGAGTTGTGAAAGACAGCTTGATGGTTTTTTCATTTTAATAACTGTAGCTGGAGTTAAATGTATCAGATAAGGCAAATTGCTTTAAGGCCGTGTGATTTCTGGCTTATTACTCTCTGTTTTATTTCAGCAATACTAGTACATTTCCTTATATCTGTTTTCTGCTCTCCAGTCTGGAGAAACTGCTTTGTATTTTGAAGTTAAATACAATATACTTAATGCCATGTAAATCTCCACTGTTTGGTATGTATTGTATCATATTATTCTGGTACTACACACTTAACCTGAATTAGAGAACTGCTGGGTGAGAAGGCTTTATCCCCTACAGATTTGTAGTAAACCACTAAATAAATTCAATGAGCACATAAATAAAATAATTAAAAAGTGAAGTCAAAGCTATATAATGTAGATACAGTGCATCATAGTTTGGAGTTTCATGGAATATCCTCTGAAAGTGTGTATTTTTTCACATATATAATTGATTTTTAAAATTATCAGCTTATAAATAAACTGTAAATGCGTAAAATCAGCTCTAATATGATTGCTTACTAAATATAAATATTTCACAAACAGCTCTCTGCCCACAGAGTTCAACCTCTGGCTAATTTGGAAGATAGTATTCCAGAAAAGGGCTTGTGGAAGAGGGTTATCAGTACAATCAGTCTTACTTCACCCCTCTGAAAGGAAACCCCCAAGCAGGAGAAGAAAAACAGTCTACTGGAGACTAGTGATCTTATACATTTTAAAAAACAATTGGTCTTAATGTAGAAGTCGCATTGTCAGCTCTCTAGGACAAAGACCCTATGTCCGTGTTTCCATTAGAAACTACTGACTGTATTTTGAGTGCTATTTAAATAATAATTTCAATAAGTAAAACAGAATAATAGAATCGTGAGGTTCAATTTCCCAACAGCTCTCTCAATACAGTTTCCCATGGATTGCTTTTCATATTTTATCTAAGAAATCCTACCTTCTGTAGTAGAAAACATCTCTGACTGTAGGCCGTGTAAGTAAGGAGTACAGATACAAAGCTTGCTGACACACAGAGACAAGACATCAGAATACCTCCCAAAAATCACTGAAAAAACATTTCCTACTATTTGTATGGTGGGAGGAGTGAGTGTTTACAAATAATTCTAGTAGAAGTCTTGTAAAGGCCTGTCTGCCTGCAATTTGCATATAAGACTCCACTAAATATGAAGGACTGGGGTGTTTTCAGCCAAACCTGGAGCTGCTTGGAATTTTTTTGGTCACTGGAATTTTTCTGTACACCCCATGAACCTGCAGCCAGCAGGAAAGGTTGAGGGTGTTACTCCCAGCTGAGCTCTGGGTGGCTCTGGAGGCATGCTGGATGTGGGCTGTGATATTCAGCTCTCCAGGGCTTTTTATGATTGCTGTGTGTTGGAGCTATTAAACTGGCATTTTTTTTTAAACAGAAACCCTACTTTTGTTGTGCTTGTGTGCAGAAGAAAAGGTAAGGGAAAGGTTTTCCCTGAGGCAGTCACCTCATAGCGTAAGAGCACGAGGTGCAGAAATGGGGCTTTCTGGAGGAGGTGTTTGTGGGGACTCAGGGAACTCGGTGGCCTGAACGCGCCAAATCATCCAAGTGAACTGTGAGGAGATCCATGCCAAAGTCAGGGAAGGGATCTTTACACTGGCACGGCTGGGAGAGAGTGTGGCCTTTGCAGTCCTTGGCTCTGCCTTGGCGCTCTGGACTCCTATGCACCCTCTTTTGTGTCATTTTTGTGGTTTCTAGCTGAGTTCTGAACTTTCTGTTTTCTTTTCGGAAGAAAAAATGGAACATCATGTTGTTGTCTTGGGTTATATGCGGTCCCAGATGCTTATTGTGTTTTTAAAGGAATTGCATTTAAATATGCATATTCATTTTGCTGCCCATCAGATCCACAAAAGTCTTGGGTCCTGGGAACATGTAGCATATAATTGACTTTATCTGTGTGTGTTGTGTGTCAGGGATGTCAGGCATCCGGTGCCTGGGACACAGCAGTGTTGGGAAAATGTAAATGTCAGTGTCTGTTGTGAAGAACAAATGTTTCGGTGCTTCCAGCTTCTGAAGGTAATGTTTGAGATAAGGCTTAAATATGGTGCAGTTTAAGATACTCAGGAATGGACCTAACACTTCCTCCAAGTGTTAACTTCTAATACTCACACATTAGTGAAACCGATTTCAGTGACATTTAGTTTGTACAAATGTGGCTCTGATATGATTTTTATTAGTTGTTTTTCTGAGTGTGAATCAAGAACTTGTTTGTGCAAGACAATGATAAGGAAAGAACCAAAAATAATGGTAGTCCTAAAAGTGCCATGTAGCACTGTCCCTATGCCATGGCATGGGATCCAATGGCACCTTCATTAGCTAAGCACTGAACTGGCTTTTTCTGCATCCTTCTTTTGACATTCTAATTTTCTTAATTTTTCATTTTGTACTCCTGAAATTCAAGCTAGAAAGGAACTTGATGCCCAACTCTGTGGGGCAGAAGAGGATGATCTGTGCTAAGCAGTTCTCCTTGCATATGTATGAAGCCAATTTTCTTTAGACAGATTTCTTTAGATAAATCAATGCTTTATCTTTAAAACCCTGTATGACTCAAATCCTGTTTTGGCTTATAGCACAACAGATTACTTTGAAATGCACAGCTGCATGTATGTGCGTAAAATATGTAAATGCTACTGATATTCTTTAAAATAAAAGCTAAAAAGATTTAGGGCCCAATCCCCCAAAATTTCAGTGGGATGTTGGCTTCAAAACAGACCTAGAAAAGCCCTGCACAACTGTCAGCAAGCTGGGAGGCACTTAACAGTTTTGGACTTTACTGATGCCCAAGAGCCTGTTTCTGTGCTCTCATCCAGGACATTTCAGTCTTGCCTGAGCCAGAGCAGCTCATCTGTCTCCTTGTCCCACAGGGACTCTGCATGCCATTTCCCTCTCTGCTGTGCCTCCTCAGGCCAGCTGGGAGAAGAAACCCCCTTCTCACTCTCTATTCTGCCAAGATTTTACCAGGCAGGATTTTGCATTTTACTTTGCATTTGGATAGGAAATTGGGTCATATTTTGTGGCCTATAGGCTAAACATTTCCTGGATCCTTCTGGACTTTTAGTATGATAAGAGATTGTGCAGAATAACTGCTGTGGTCTCTTTTCTGTTTATGAATGTAGCCCAAATAGTTAGGGAGACCAAAGGAGGCATCCCAGGGTGTGATTCCTGCTCCAAAACTCTTTTGTATTATTATAATAACCAGGTCGTGGGCAAAACAAAACAGCTTTAGGGTGGGGACTCAGGAAAACCTCTCCTCCCACATGAGTCTCCTGAATTTTGGATTCTGTTTTGCACAGAGGAATACATTTAAAGAGAGGTGTTGGAGAGGGCTTAGGCAGGAGTCCTCTGGAAGCTCTTTATTTTCCTAGGAAAATAATGCTGGTGCACATTTCTCTCCTCTTGAGCAGAGGCTATGGAATTTGCTGTCTGTACACTCGATGAATTTCCCAGCCCCTCTGCTGCTCAGAGGACAGATGCAGCCATCACACCCTCCTCTCACTGTGCTCAAAATCTGATCTCTGCTTTTTAAATGAAGGGGCTTGTGAGGTTTTTTTCTCAGGAGATGTCAGGCCATGAATCATGGTGGGAAGGGAGGCATTTCCTGGTTAGCAGTGTTGAGCCCCAGAAAGAGGCACATCCCAAGGATCGAAAGCTTCCCTTCGGGTTAGCTCTAGGTATGTTAACTATTGGTTGGTTCCATTTTGGCACCTAATTAACCGGCTGTGCTCCCCGGGAGCTAAGGCACTGACATCAGGCTATGCATTTTGCTCCAAGGAACAAAGTTCAGAGACTCTTTATGTCTCCTTCTGAACTCGTGGAAGGCTGAAAATTACGCTGAAAATCCTGAAAAACAGGAGGGACAGTTCTTTCTGTGCAGGATAGTACTATAGTGGGAGCCAGGACTGCTGTGAGCAAACCTAAGCTGTTAAAAAGATGACTTGAATACAGCATGGGACCCAGCGGAGGAATTTAATCCCTGTCCATCTTGATTACAGCCTGATCTGCTCACTCCTTGTCACTCCTTGGGCAAATATAGATCTCTTTTTTTTTTTTTTTAATTTTTTTAACAGTTACAGCAGTGGGTTTTCTCCCTGTATATGGCCAAAACTTCTGTCACCAGAAGATGGCTGTGACTGCAGCTGTATAGTTTAGATGGCAGAAGGAAAAAAATGCAATATTGGATATAACCTGGCTGCTGTTAGGTCTGCCAGGAACCGGCTGCCACACACCTGGAAAATGGCCGTGAGATGTTAAATGACAGCCTGTGATAAAGACACTTGGCTTTGGCACATCAGGCCGGGATCCGTAAAAGGGAAAAAGGGAACAAGCTCCTGGGAGTTGTGCGGAGACAGCAATTGGGGATTTCAACTTGGATGCCCCGACTGGGAAACATTTTCACGGGCGGG
>VXAY01003126.1:308187-386942 GCA_013399855.1 Oxyruncus cristatus | reverse complement strand
AGCCCGGGCTGGGGGCTCCGGGCTCGCGGCTGGGCAGAAACTTCAGCCAGGGTCTGGCGGGAGGGTGCGCGTTCCCGTGGGGACGGGGGCTCGGTTCAAAACCGCTGAACAGTTCGTTTGGAGGAAACGTTTACAACTCCAGGCACAAAATGCTTTTCTGTAGGACACACGAGCACCAGATTCTTAAAATGAAAGCGCTGCTGAAAGCCTTGCAAGAGGAGCTTCACTTGGCAAGCCTGCGTATGCTTTTAATAAGGAGAATATACTGTCTTCCAGCTGGATGCAAAAAATAGAGCTGAATTACTACTTCCTAAATCTATCATGATTCCTGGCTTTCAGTTGGGAGAGCTTTCGGTGGCCATAGTGCCACAGCCATCATGTTCCCTAAATATCTCCTAATCCCCGAGCAAACAAAAGTCTGTTGGTGTTTAGTGGGTTTGGTGCATGTAGGGCATAGCCGTACTTCATTCTTAATTCATAGTTACTTTATGTTGGTACAGATTCAGTGCTTCTGCTCAGCCCAGCATTTTGGCAGGGTCCTCTTTTGCAGCGGAACTGGGGGACCTTCTGAGTGAAGCTAACAAGTAAAATATGCTTTGAAATGGAGTGCAGATGGAAAGCCTCTTAAGTATTGTGTTGCACAACAGTGCGCTCTCTGTGTGTGCCATTCGGCTCACAAAACTCTGGATTTTTTGAATACATTCACAATCTGAGCTGGACCCTGTGCTGTTCAGAAATACTGTGCATTAATGTGTCTGGAACAACAGCAGTTCTGATGATAAAGGTTAATTCATCTCTCTCCTGACAGTACTTTTGATGCCTGACACCTTTGGTCAGCACGTTTCTTAGACGTGTGTATGTGTCCTAAGTTTTTAATTCCAGGATATTAAATTGTTGAATAAGAAGAGTAACTGGTATTTGCTGGCTCAGGTGGGTGGTGCCTCAACTTTTCTAGAGCCGTTCTGTGAGTTATGCACCTGTGCCTTGCACCGTACAGCATCACCGTGGATTGCTGTTTGATATTGACTGATAGTAACAGACTGATAGTAACACCCTTGACAACAGAAATTGAGGTTCTCAGTCCCAGTATCTCACCTTTTCTTCACAGTAGGGACTGTCCCTTTGGCTCCATCTCCTGGCTCAAAAAGAGGATCCCCCTTAATTGAAAAGGTATGGAGAGATGGGAAGCCTCTGGATGGTATTGGTAAAAAGTGGGTGGTAAGGGTGATGAAGGCTTTTTCTTCATCTTGAACTGTGTGATCTTGGGATCTGTTGCACCAGGGTACTCCCACTGTGGTTGGAAGCTGGGAATTATGTCCTCGCTTTTATTTCATGGGAAGAAAGCAGGTCACTTATGTTATTACTTCTTATGTCTTGGAAGGATTTTTGACTTAGTGACTAAATATTATCATGGTATTTAGAAAATATAATTTAGTATTTCATTCCTTGCATGGATCTGTTGGAAGGGTTAGTCATCTTGCCTGATACATCTCTGTGTGTGATCTTTTGGTGGAAATGTGTTAATGATATATCCTTTATGTCATGATTTTTCTGCGTGGTCAGGAAAGTATGTTACCTGCAAATTATTAATCCACTTGAAATAGAAAACCTGTGGCAGTGTGGAACGATCTTGCTGTGATTTAGCAGATGTATGATTATGCATGGACTTTGGGTGTGAGCAGAGGTAACCATACTCTGCAAGTACAGTGGGATGGCAGGATCTTTCCTTTGTGGAGGATCTTTTGTGTGCCCTGTCTTATTGGAGAACAACTTTCTTCAAGTGTCAAGGACAGAAGGAAAAGAGCCTTAACCAGACTGTAGAATCAAGGTACGTGTCCTACCCGTCACAGCCAGACTTCTGTATCTACTCACTGTACCCCAAACTGAAACGGGAAGGTGACAGGCTGTTCTTTCACTGATATTTGATCCCTGAGGTGTTGGTGGGGGTCGCAAAGCAATAAGATACAACTCTGAACTTGCAAAGACCAGTTTTGTTTCTATATGGATGTCCTGTGTATTTCAGCAAGTGCCAGACAGTATGTCACTATGTGCCTACGTGTATCAGTGCTGTTTAGTCCTTCACTGTTACTGCTTAAAGTATGATAAGTTATGTGGTCTTGGGATAAGAACTGACAAAGACAGCATGGTGTGGTGTGGGTGCTACCTAGGTTTTTTTATTTGTGTGGCACTCTCACTCAAAGTGTATATAACCCTACTTATGGACACCGTTTTCTTCTGCCCTAGTACATGCCCCTGTTTGCATGCTGAGGCATTCCTCCTATCACATGCAGTCTGGCAGCAGAGGGGGTCAGAGAGGGGGACTGGTGGGCTGTGGTGACTCTCCCGTCATCCAGATACTCGGATACTCTCTGGTCATCCAGAACCCCTCCCTTGAGGCTTAACATGGGTGACACTCTGAAAGCATGTTTTGTCCACCAAGTCCACTGCAGGGGGAGAAAAAAGATGTTTCTCAGATTTGCTCTGTATATCTTTTGAAGTCTGTGCCTAGCTTTTTACCATGATTTTTGCCTGATAGGACTACAGAGCCACCACCACCAGCCTCCAAGGCTGAGCTGTATTATTTTCTGAATTATGTATCACCAAGAGACATATCAGCTTAAGAGATTCCAGCTGTAGAACGTGTGTGTGTGCAGAGTGTCTTCTTCAGATGTTATTTCCTTAATAAAATTGCTTGTTTGGCATGAAGAATTGTTGGCTGGTTTGGGTGTTAGGATTTTCCCCCTCCCTTCTTCTAGCAGTGGGATACAATGGTCAATTTGCCTTCTCTCTGTCTGGTTTTGTAAGTTAATTTAAGGTCCACAGTCCTGATAGAGCTGTGATTGCAGGGAACTTGAGGTGGTAGCCTGTTTGACGTGTGTGGGTAGAAAGGGATGCTGTTGTGGGTGCTGTGTTCCTGGAGGACTAAAGAAAGGCAGCAGCCCCTGAGGAATTCTTCAAGGGGGCGCTGCCTACAGCCAGCTTCATGAAAATACTGTCTACAAGGACCCTCCCTAGTGAAGTTTGAGTTACCTGAATACGCCCTGACTTCACACACAGACTCAGACACGTGCGCTTTCATTCACTGTAGGCTAACACCCCTTTCTTCAGGCTTCTCAGTTTTCTTCTTCCCTGTTCCTCCTTCTCCTCCTCCAGACCTTGCCTTGTGGTAGCTGTAGCTCTGGTGGAGAGGCTGGGTTTGCAGCAGAGCCTGAACTGCCTGTGAGATGGTACACAACTTGTGGAGCAGGATTTGATACCTCCGCTCTACCTGATGAACGAGAAATATTTTGCTTGGCATAGGAAGGCTGTTACTAGTGGAATAGTTGCACTCAGTGTTTTGCTAGGCTAAACACTTGTAGCAGCCTGAGACTGCTAATGAGGAATAATACGTTCAGCTAAAATACACAGTGGAATTCTGTTGTTGTAGGCCAAAATGTAGTAAATGACTGAGAGCTTAGTCCAGGATTCAGGGAAAATGTTGCCTTTTCTGCAGAGTGCTATGTGAATGTTGATAGTGATGAGTGGGTGAAGTCACATAAGCCAAAACCTGGCACAGCTCCTGGCCCATTTTCCAGAGTTCTAGGGAACTGGGATATGTAGAAATACTTTGATTTGAAGACAGAACCTCAGCCCACCTGATACCTCAGAGGTCCATCTCCAGGACTTGTGGTTGTTGGGAAGGTGGTTGCAGCACTCTGTGTTATCTCAATGCAGGGCCAGCTCAGGTCAAGTAGATCCCTGAAACATCAGGAGAACATGGCTCTGCTACTTCTAGACTTGCATGGGATGCAGCATGGCTGCATTTGGCTAGCCCTGTGCTGGAGCGACCTGGCCCAGGTGTGTTGGCTTTTGGGCATGTCATACCCATGTCATGTTTCATTATTTCATGTACAACTCTCCTCTTGACAGTGGGTGGTGGACTAAATCTAATGTTATGTAAATCTAATGTAAATCTGAAACACAAGTTGAACACTGCAAGGGTAAGGCTGTCGGTTTAGCTGCCACCGTTGCCTTCTGGAGGTTTAGACTCACATTGGCATAGTTCACTTGGTTTGTCCCACAGCATCTGCATCACTGTCTACAGCATTGAGAAGCTCTTGGCTCCAGATGAATTCTGACAGAGCTGAAGATTTGCAGTAACTTGCAGAATTTGACCTTTTGTCTCAAGAAATGGGTGTGGCTTCCTAGTACTACTGTATGTACAAAATAGTCAGGGAATGTATTTGCAAATCCCTGTGGTTGCTGGTGAGCTGTGAGAGCAGCAAGGGCACTGTTGATGTTTCTGACACAGGAGTTGCAGAAAGGAGCAGGAATCTCACCCTACTGAACAGGAAGGAAGCTCATTTTCAAGTTCTTGCCCGTAATCCAGGATGGTCGAGAATGCCTTGGTGGGGTCAGACTTCTGTGCTGCTTATTCACAGGTCATCTTGCAGTCCAACTAACAATACCAGGCAAAAGACCTTTGTCCTGTGTCTTTGAACACTGACCTTCCTCTTTTGGGGCAGGATATTTTGCAGTGTGGGTTGACCCAGTTATAGCTCTGGTGCACTTCTAGGTCAAAGCTGAAAGAGCAGAGGGGAGGAGGATGCAGCCACCAAAGCAAAAAGTTATTGAGATCCTTAAACACACTGACATGTAGGAAACAGGTTTTAAAAGACCTGTTTAAAATATGAATGAGTGTGAGATGTAAATGACTTGCTAAGAGGCCAGCTTCCAGAGACAGGATAACCATAGGGGACTGCTTGGCTTGTACTGTGTATTCATCCGATTGGCTGAAGTTCCTGGCTCTTTCCCAGATGCTTTAATGTGAAAATATTTATTGAAAGTGATGTCTTGATTCCGTGGGTCTTGACCAGTGACCTCAGGATAAGCGTGACATGCTGAGCTGATACTCAGACCTTTTTGGGATTGAGTGCAAAACAGATTTGTTTGTAGACTAACTGGCATCTCCGGTGTAAATTCTCCATTTCTTGGTTGATGATGAGCCAACTGATAAGAAATCGGGGAAAGTTGCTTTCTTCAGCAAAGGGAAGTTACTTCCTGTGTATCTCCCGGGAAGAGGGCTGTGAAGGTTGTAGAAATGCTTTCTGCATGAAGTTACCTCACCTCTTCCATGTTGTTGATGAAATAAAGGTGAAAAACATTAAATACTTTTGATAGGCACCACCTGCCTAACAAGACCCAAAAGTGATGCAAGACTTAAAACTGTGCTGCCCTGCTGAATTCCCTGTGCTGGCATCTGAATACCGGAGTAGGGAGTAAAGAGTGAGAAAGGGCTTGTGCATGGGATACTTCTCTAGGGTGGTGGACACATCTGTGAGAGGAATCAAAGGAAAAACTCTGAAAAGTGCCTGCTAGCAGTGGAAGTAAGCGGAGGTATGTAGGTTGTGTCTTGCAGACAAAGCACGTGTGTGTCCATGCAGCAGCATCTTCTGTCTTCTTGAGGTATTGCTGGGCTCTTCCAAGGGAGCTCAGAAGTTAAGGGGCTTCAAAGGGAAACCTCCTTTCAGGGTCCTTACTCTCCAGCTGGACTTAAATGAAACTATTTGTGGTTTACACCAGTCTGTAAGAATGTGGCTGCTCTCCCCTAGCTGTGGGCTCAGTTTTGAACTTTGGATAGACAATGTCTCATCTCTCCTCATGTGCAGCTGCTACAATCCTTTTAAAGTGTTGCTTTCATTTAAAAAGCATGAAGCGCCTTCCACTGCAGCTTTTAAAGCAGGAGTTTAGGCCAGCCAAGATGATTTCTGAAGTTACCCTCCAGGGAAGAAACTTCTAAAGAAGCCGCCACTCAGGCACGGTACTTGAGCAGACTTCTAGAAACAGCTGTTGGGGATGCAGAAAGCTGAACTTTTCATGGCTGAAAAGTTAGTTTTGCCATTAAAACTAAAATTTAAGAGGGTCCATCTGCTTGCAAAGTGCAGCAGCTGGCTTAAGTAGCCAGGGCCCTTCTGGAGGAACAGGGAAAAATAATTTTATATTATCTTCCATAAGCTCAACTGCCCTTTAAAAAAATAACACAAAGTTGGCCAAAGACAGTTGTTTGTGTTGCAGGTGAATTGCAAGAGAGCACTTGGGGGACGTGGGAACACACACTGATAGTTTTAAGGACTCCTTGTAGAACTGCTTATAATTTAATTTGGATCTCAAAAACTTCAATATTAGAGCAGTTTCTACTCTGCAATCCCGTTGCTTAGCAAAGCCTGCTGACAGTGCTCACTTAAGAGTAGGAAATTGTTGTCTTTAGTGTTGCAATGATGACTTTCCAAATGCTGCCTAATGTCTGATGTACCAGTTCCAAAGTTGCAGCACAGTGAAAGCAACAGACTGTGGTCCAAGAAGTAGAGGGAAATTGGTAATTTCTGTTTCTACAAACTATGTCATTGACTAATGACTCATTTTCTTCTCATGGATAGACAGTTTAAATCTTACCTGGTGACCTAAAAATACTGCATGTTTTGTTGTAAGGTTTGAAGATTGAGTGGAGTGTAACAACGGCAAAAAACGTACAAATGAAGCCCCTCTGTGGGCAAAATATTTGGTTGGACTTAAAAAAAGAAGCCTGAAATGAACTCGTAATTCTGTTTGTGGCATTTCTAGATCTAGAGTGGCAGTGGGATGGTAAATTCACAGAAGAAAAGCTCGTGGGGGTAATTCTTCTTTGCACATCTCCTGTCGCAGTAGCAGTAGTTTGTGGTAGTTGATTTGGAGTCTAGTTTCTACCTACATGCTACACAGGCATTTTAAGCCTTTGCTGTTGAGATGGTACAGAAGGCATAAACATCCACGGGTCTCTGCTGCAACATCTGGGCATGGTATTTGTATATAAATATTTGAGCAAGATGTTTTTGTGTTGTGTGGATTTCAAGGCACCTTCTGCCTAATCTCGCTTCTTATGCAGCACTCTGGCACCCCCCTCACGCTCACACGACTGTCTGCAGAAACACTGTCTGGAAGGGTCATGTCAAAAGCATCAGTCATGGGTTTTTATAGGGATTGACATTAATTAGCCTCTATGTTTTCCTTCTTTCACCCTCGTCCCCTTTTTAACTTCATGTTTTTCATTTGAAACAGAGATGAATTTGGAGTAGCAAGATTGTCAACTGCCCTCGTTTGAACCTGCCTGCACTGTTAATTGTGTTGGGTGGTGTTGGGGAGTTAGTGGTGGAGCTCAGCCATGATAGTGAATTGCTTACTATCACAGTGATGGTTTCTAAAGCCTTCAGCCACCAACCTTCTCCTTTCCTTTAGAACTGTTTCTCTTCTAACCCAGTCCTTTTGCATGACCTGCCATGCTTTTCACCAGCCTCCTTTCATTGTGTTCCTTTGACTTGATTTGGACATAAGCTCAAGTTTTGTGGAAAAAGTCACCCCCTTTTCACTGTGTAGTGACTCAGGAAAACAAAGTAGCTTTTACGGTGTCAGTACCATGAGTCTGAACTGTCTCTGCACTTAAGGACCATGGTCTTCTGGTGACAGCAGCAGACCTGGTGGTGGGTGAGGGAAGGTCTCAGGGGTTCTGGGGTAGCAGTGCAGCTCCTGCACATTGGTTAGTAGGCTCATTGGGCTGTATATGGTGAGGAGGTATGTTATCAGGACCAACTTTGGACCTCCTGCATGGTTGGCCATGTTTTTGGCTGTCTCAGACAATCATGCTGTAGATTCTCGTGTACTGAACAGTCAGCCTCCTGCGTGGTGTTTGTTTTTTTTTTTTTTTTTAGGCTCTGTTCAAACAGTATTACTTCGATGGATATAAGTCTCCTTTCAAGTTCCAGCCCAAACCTCTTTATAGGTGGTTCGTACTCCTCTATCTTTGCTTTTTCCCTCGAAAAAGAGCCTTCGTTTTGCTCCAGTATCAAAGCCAATGTCTCTTTGTCTCATGGGGGAGGTCATCTTGCTAACCTTTTCTTGCACTATTCCAGTGTCACTTAACCTTTCTTGAACTAGGTAACCTGAAATTGCATGTTGTTCCAGCTGAGACGTTATTACTGTCTTGCATGTTTTCCCATTCCTCACTGAGACCTTGGGCAACATCAGGCTTTTTTACACTCGTACCATGAGCCACTAAACACCAATGGCTTTCTCTTTCTGTATCACTTCCAACTGTTGAGCTACCAAGCTCAGAACATATTTCTTTAATCCCAAAGTGCATGACTGCCCTTGGCTTTATTACAAGCTGAACCTCTTCTCAGTTGTGTTAGTCCCAGAATGTTCTGAGTACACTTCTGCTCATCCTCTGAGTTGACAGGCTTTTCCCAGCTATCTGTTGTCTGCAGATTTCATTTGCAGTCCCCTACTTTCTCTATCAAGGGAATTAGTGGAATTGCTGGATAAGACTGTCCCAAGGCATCTCTTTTAGGAAATCTGTTTATAGTTTGTCTTTCTCACCAGAATTTCAACATCTGCACAAGCTGCTCTTCTTCTGGGTTTTGGGGGGTGGAGCTTGGTTTGGCTTTAACGTCGGCCCTAAACAGTAAACAGGATGGCTTGTGGAGCTGGGCTGGTGGGGGATCCACATGCAGGCAGTCACTGCATGTGCAGGGTGTTGGTGACAGGCATACATGTGTCAGAGCTGTGATGTTAAATATTTCCTCTTGGACAGTGAAAAATGGCTTTGTGTTCTGGTCTTTTATTATGAACAATTAACAGTTCCCGGACAAGGTTTTCTTCATCTGAGAAAAGAAAATTACAGAAAAAGTAACAAATACATGAAAGCAATGATCTGAATGTATAGTGGGGATGGAGTTTTTAATTTATACTCCTATTAACTGTAGGAATGACCAGAGCTGAAAATACCAATTGTGTCAGCTCTAAGCATTGAAGGCAGTACTGAAATAGTATTGTCACTGTATCACTTGCTTATTTGAGTGTGTTATCTGGCAGAAATCATCTTGAAAACCTTGATCTGCGTCTTCCTTTATGGCTAGTGCCAAAAGACCAGAATAGATCATCTGTGTGGGCCTCATCCAAGCCCAGTTCCATTTGAGAGAGGATTATTGTGGTCTCCCAGAGCTTTGAGACAGCAGCACAGCCCTTTCTAAAAACAGCAAACAGACCAAGTGGGTCATTATAAAAGAAAGGACTAGATTTTGAAACATATGTTGTATATACCTAAAACGGCCAATAATCTTAATTATTAATGAAGAACACGACAGAGCTAGGGTTTTAGCTTTATACATTTCATGAGCACATGTGTATCAGAGAGAGAAGGCTGCACTTGCACGACATTAAATAAAATCAGCATTTGTGGAAGGTAAAGTACTACAATTTTACTCTTAACTACTCTGGTTTTTTTGTTCAGTAGCTTTAAAGCTCACCTGGAGAATTCTAACAGGTAGAAGGAGCAAACAAGCCATTCCTGGTAGCTTGGAGGGAGATTAGAAACTCTGTGGAATCTGTGAGATGTTCAGCTGAGGCAGTGAGACTCTGGACTATGCTAGTTTGAAAATGAACAGCATTTGCTGTCCAGCCACAAAAATCCATGTTCGACGAGTTGCTCTCTGTGTTTATACTTGAAGAGAGAATTTAGAGTTTTGTCCTCGCATTAATATCTGAAGGAGGAGTCTGTACTCAAGTCATCTTTTTCTGTTAAAAGAATCACCTAAAGGTAGGATTTTTTTTTTTTTTCCAATGCCTGACATCGGCTGCCTTTCTGCACATATTTGCTCTTCAGAATGCCAGCACTGTGTTCACAGGATCTTTGTTAAAGTCAAGGAAAAGCCACATGATTAGGTCATTAGCATTTAGTCATTTGTGTATGAATTGTTCAGTATATGTTTGTTTGGTGGTTTTTTTTTTTTTTTTAGGGGCTCTTGAAGCCGTAGAGGCTGATCCCTTTAAGTCGCATGGCAGAGGATTTTTATCACTTAGTTAAAAAAAATTTCTGTTTGAAGTCCAGTTCCTTTCCAAAAAGGTGTGGAAAGCCCCAGTTCTCAACAAGGGTTATTTAAGGGAACGTTTGTACTTTGGGTGGCCAGCATAAGAGGCTTTGAGCCACAGCCTTAGATCTGCTGAACCACGAAACGTGTGCTAAAAATCCTTCCCAAAGAGTCAGCCAGTTTTTGTTCTGCCACCTGGGTGCAGCTGGAGTGTAAGTGGCAATGGGAAGAGGAAAGGCTGGGTGGGGGTGAATGTAGCCATCCGTATGAGACTTCTGGCACTGTCCTCACATTTGGTTCTGGTGCTTTCTCCGATCTCTTGGAGCAGACTTTTGAGACCTCACTACCACAGCTGTGGTGTTGCGTGGGTTGCATAGTTGCATACCAGCCCGGGAATGTTAAACAGAGTTATAATGGATTCTTATTTTCACCTCATGATTTAAAACAAACTCTCTAACATGTGGTTGTGACTTGTGTGTTGTCACTTTACAGCACTTGCAATTTCAAAACAGATGACTGAAATCACAGTGGTTTTTAAGAGCACGCTTGCTTTCTCCCTGAGGTCTTCCTCCTAGTGACATGGTTCCCTTCTTGGTACCTCCAGTCCAGTGGGGACCCAGCAGCCTGTCTGGGCATGGGGTGCCTCTGTTCACCAGAGTCTCTGCTACAGAACTGCTGCTCAAGAATCAACTAATTCAAATATTTACAGTGCTGCAGATGAGTTTCCCATGTCATCAGTCAGAGCTCAGTGAGGTTACCAGTCCTGTTGCAGCAAAGTTGAAGATGAGCAGCAGAAATGTCGAGTTTGTCTTATTGTGCAAAGATTTATAGTGTTTGCTGTCTTGTATCTTAGACTCATTTAAAGTGTGCACTTAGGCATGGCTTGTTGATATAAAGCATGCCAAATCTCAGTTGCTGAATCTACAGGCGAGACACAGGGCCAAAGTCCTGTCTTAGCTACCATATAGGATTTTCCTTTAATAAGCATAGTGAAGCAATGGCTTATTGGGACTTGGGGCCAGATCCTCTCCTAGAATAAATAAAGCTAAGCTAATTTACAGCAATTGAGCATTAATCTCTATAAGACTTTTCCAAAGATATATTGCAGTGAACATAACAAGGAAGAGAGCTCATTATTTTCCAGGAGAAGTGACAGATGAGAGTGCATTTCCACTCCACAATTATCATCGTTTTCTTTTTAATCACATTACTGCAAACATCTAGTGGCCACCGCCATGGCAGTATTTGTGAATGGAAGCTGGATGCATTCAAAACAGCGTGAGTCCGGCAGTTTTCCTTTCTTACGGAATATCTTGCCAAATACCTAATTTTCAAAGATTAGAGTCTTGGAGCGCAGAGCTGAGGGTATGATTGGCTGGAGGACATTCACGACTCAGTAATGAAACACTGATGTATAAAATGGTAATTGATCCCCGGAGCACTATGAGCGCTGAGCCAGATCCCATTATGTGCGGATTCCAGCGCGGCAACAGAAACTATACAAATGTTGGCACAGAGGGTTAAATGTGAGATTAACTAACTGTGTTCTGCGGAGATGGTACTAAAATGAAATACACCGTTCAACACTTTGGGGGTGGTTCACTGCCGAAGTGGTTTTCCATGCAGTTCTAACCTCTACACATTTGTTTCACAGATGCAGCTAGAGGTGCTTTCTTTAGAAAGGGCTGCTGCAATTTGCTGCTAAGTCTGAGCCTGACCAGTCACAAAAAAGTCACTTTGGAAGCTAATGGAGTTTCTTATGCACCTATAGCTGTTATGTGTTATTTGTGAAGAGACCTTTGTAAGCATTTTGCTTTCTGAGAAAAAGGCTGCTGCAGCACTTCAGTTCCAAAATAATAATAAAAATAATCCCCACCTTACTGCTGTTTTTAGACATTTGCCTTTGTCCTGTATGACTCGTCTCTCCATGAAGTTCTAACAGAACTGGTTCTGTGTGGGTAGTTAAGCAAGCAAGACACGGCAGTTGTGACGATGGATTTTGTGCCCCTGGGTATACTGGGAGGCTGCGCTGGAACTCCTCTGTGGTTCCTGATCTTCCTGGAATAAAGGTGGTTCTCTTGTCCCCATGGGCTGCTGTAATTGCAGGTTTGGGGCTTCCCATGTGTCTTGCCATGCTCGGAGACTATCCAGAATCCTTTCTGGTGCACTGAGGGTGTAAGGGTCACTTGAAAGACTCTTCTTTCTTTTGTGTCTATGTGGGGATAGCACCTGGGTGGTTTACATGGAGGCATCTAAACTCTGCATGTCTTAGTCCTAGTGCAGAGGCTGTATGAGAGAGTGCTTGCTGCAGGCTGAACCCCACCCTACCTCTGCCCTCTTCCCCATCTGGTGTGTGAGATTGGTTGGCGCAGGCCAAATATTTCTTCAGCTCTTCCAAGGTAATAAAAATCACCAGTGGGGGTGGGACAAATATCCTTCCTCCATCAAAAGCTTGATGTTTGAAGCTGAAGCTCTAGAAGTTGAAGTTAGGGTAATAACCAGCCCCTGGTGCAGGATGAAGCAGTGTGCCTGGGGCAGTTACTTGATCTTTCCTCTGCTAAATTCTCTGTCCTACTCTGGACAAAACAAAACAGAGCAAACTCTCTTTGCCTGCAGAGTGTTTGACTGAAAGCAGTCTCCTTGTAATGGTAATTTTGGAAAATGTGGAGGTAAATTGTTCTGTGTTTAGGGGGGTAAAACTGTTCAATTTCCGGAATCCTAGAGACATCAGTCCTGCTCCCTGCCAGCCAGGATCACATTATAGCTGGTTGGGTGGTAGAAATTCCTGACAGATGAAGTGACAGACCATTTTCCAAGTTGTTGGATAGTCTCCGAGATGGATTGCAGGATGATCTTTTCTTGATTTTTTTCAACAATTGCCTATTGTGACTGAAAACAATTGCTCAGTTCTTCAATTTAACTGTGGCAGAACTGTAAATTAGGTTACTTGCTTGTTTTCTGTTTGTTTGGGTGGTTTTTTTTTTTTGGGTTTTGGGTTTGGTTTTGTTTCCCCTTGCATTGCTGAATCTTAAATCTGGTGGAAGTTGGTAATTCTGCCTCTCCTGTGGTTGATCTCTGGAACAGGCTCCCCAGGGGAAGTGGTCACGGTGCCATGCCTCTCAGAGTTCAAGTAGCAACTGGGCAATGCTCTTAGTCATATGGTGTAGTTAAAATTAAAGTAGTTCTGTGAGGAGCAGGACTTGATGATCCGTACAGCTCCCTTCCAGCCTGAGGTGTACTGTGATTCTTTGTGCACTGTAACTTGTGCTTCCTGGAGTTTGCACGTACTTGTAGATATCTTGTGAAATTAATTACAGGGTAGTGTCGCTGGGTCCTGCCTGTTCTGCTGCATTTAACACAACCCCGAAATACTGCATCCTGAGCTCAAATTGTTTCAGGTAGGAGCAGTTAAGTGCTGCTGCATGAGTTTCACGGTGGTCTTGAGTGTTGCTTGCATGGTTTTAGCCTAACCTTGCATGGAAGTGAGGGGTTTAATTATGCTGCAAGTACAACTGGTGTCCTGTGAAGCTGTTCAATCATTCCTGTTTATGAGCACAGTAGGAAGCACATTTGGTTAGGGGGGATGCAATGGATCTTCAGTTAACTGGTGTGCCTTCCATGATCCTGAAAGCCCATGTGCAGAGCAGGTTACATGATGCCACAAGATCTGCAGACTGGTGAAGATGCAGAAGGGCACCTGGGTGAGTTGGTAGAGCTCTCCCAGTTTTCCAGGCTGCTGGAGTTGAGAGAGCACTCTGTTAAAAATGCAAGTGGCAAGACATGTTTGTTTCTGTTTGATTCCTAATCTGTCTGTATTTTTCACTACACCTGTTGACTGGGGTTTTGCATTACTTGACTGGGACCAGGGTTAGCCACAACGAAAGTCTCACTGGCTCTCCCTTTCTTGTTCTGCCTCACTGTGATGTGCTGTTGGTGTTATAAACATCCCAGGATGATGTTTAAATCCCAATAAACAGAGTTGCCATAGCAATTACAAGAAAACCACAGAAGTGCTTTTGTTGTTCTTGCATGATGCCATGTTCATAAGAAGCTTCAACTATGGGTGGGATAATGTAATTTTTTTTAGAAGAAACAATGAAATTAGAGTTTGGTGGATAACCACCTAGTGGTGATGGAGTGCCGTTGTTGCACCTCATGCTTGGACCCTTTTGGTACCTTGCAGCCTCCCAGAGTTCTGGATGCACCAGACGGGACAGGCTCAGAGGTTTCCTTGTGCGTTTGTTTTGGGTATTTTTCCACTCCAGACTGTGCCACTCACTGTGATTTGTGGTGGGTCTCTTCTAGTCTGCTCAGTAAAATGAGTGAAGGGTTGCTGTTTTCTTCTCCTAACAGCACCGTGGCCATCACCAGCTGACAGATGCTCATGAAGTTAGGTCAGTGGTGCTCCACTGCCAGATGATTGTAGTTAAAAAAATATTTATAACTGTCCAGAACTTTTTTTTTTTTAATAATTCTTTGGGTATTGATTGATTGGCTTTTAGCTGAAGCCAGTACATATTTTCGACAGATGAAAAACAGATTTTTTTGAGCATTCTTCTTGTGTCTGTTTGCTTTAAGAATGCTTTTAATACTTGGCTCAAAGGAATTTAATCTTTTTTTTTTCTTCAGAGGATGATTTTACAGCACATTGAACATTAAAGTTAATACAGGTATTCAAAGTGTATGAATGGTTTTTTTGTATATATGTTTTTGACACAAAAATACCTTGTGTGCCAGCAATGCCATCAGCTCCTTCTCTCCCTTTACTTTGTTCTCAGGTCATTTCAGTTCTTTAATCTTTTACAGATGTACCTTCTTACAAGCAGGATTGTAAGTCTGCTGTTTGTAATACAGTTCTATTTTCTCGAACATATCTCAGCAAAAGCATATTAAATATAAACTGGGAAAATGCAAAAAAGCAATGTCAACTGTTTTAGTGAAAACATCATAGAAATAAGGTATGTGTCTATTTTAGAATGTCTCAAAATTTGAACGTGGGCTAGCAGCTGAAAGTACTGGAAGGATTTAAATATGAAGGAGAGAAATACTGAATATGCAGCAAAATTGGGGAAAGTGCAAAATAAAAAGTGGTGTGGTGACCCTCATCCATTAGTAGCATACCTCTCTGAGGACTGTCAGGGGCCTAAGGTGGAAGTCACTTGATGAAGTTTGTTGTGTGGCAGGCAAAAGGTCAGGTTAGATAATTGCAGTGATCTCTTCTGGCCTTAAAACCTTGAATTCAGTAGCACCAGTCATGTTTCCAGCCAGTATAGGACACAAAATGTGGAAAGTCCTTATTCTGAAGAGTTTGCAATGCAAACAAGATAGATATAGAATAAACAGGATGTGCCAGAGAACTCCAGAGAGGAAATGACTGGGATGTCACTGTTTGTGAAAATGTCATCTGTGAGAAAGCTCTGGAGATTTATAACTACTGGGCATCATGCAAGAAATGAGTGGAGAGGAGGACTTTGAATGGGTGAAATAATGCATAGAAGGAAAAATGAAGAAAAGCGTTTTATACATTGAGAGAAGAGGGGAATGGAAAAAGACAACAGGACTGGGCCAGTTGCTCCTGGTGGGTGGGAGAAAAAAAAACCAAAACAGCTGCTCGAACCTTAAATAGGGCTGGCTCAACCTGGGCTTTCAGGGCAGGGCTGCTAAGTGAGAGTTTTTTGCATCAGAAGGTGTCTGTGGTCCTGTGGCGTTAGGTAACAGGCAGGTGATGGTGCTGAGCTTTGGTCTGCTCCTCCATTCAACCCAACTCCTGCAGGAGTAAGTACAGACCATGCGGGTACAACAGTCCTCTGATCTGTTAGTAAGGGGAAAAGGTGGAAGGGCTGACTGTGTGCCCTGGGAGTGGAAGGGGGTTAGGGACTACATTTTTAGCTATTTTGAGCCTGAGCATCTGAGGTTGTGGCCCCAAACGTGGTTGTGGCAACCAACTCTAGGAATCCCCATTCAAAGCAGTTACATCTTAATCCATTTTAATATTAAGCATGTAAACTGAGGAAAATACATGACCTCTTCTAAGTGATTAGAGGTCTGCTGTGACAGCTGCTGAGTACAAGCAGTGCATTTGCTGCAGCATGCCTTCTGTCTCTTGACAGCATGTGCTGCTACAGGTATGTGTGGATAGGTACCAGCTCTGAAGATGCAGCCACAGATTTGTGGGCAAAGATGAGACCCATGTGCATGACCAGGTGTGAACTTGAGAGGGATCAGTTGCCTCACTAGAACCTCTGGGCAGGATTACTGTCTGAATAATAAAGACTATTACAGTCTAAATTGTTCTGTTTAATATATCTTCAGGGATTCCACATGATAGATTCTTTTTTTTATGTGCATTGAAAGCATTTTGAAAACCGTTTAAATATAATCCATAATCATTTGACGGTGTGGATGCCTTTTAAAAAACAACTGAGAACAGAGAGAGGAGACTTTGGGAGCATGCCATTTGCTGCCTCCCATCAGATGCCAAAATTTGCTAGAAGATGAGGCGTTTGGATATTTTCTTGTCGGTCAGGGAGTTCAGAGCAGTTTTGGTGCAGGATGTGATATTCCTCTGGGTGCTGTAAATCCTTTACATTTGCAGGGGAAGGATTGCTTTAACTGGGAGTGATGAGTGGTCACACAGGCATGCCCCTCACTCTTTTCTACTCTGGGCATTGGAAGACCTGCATGCTGTGTGTGACTCACAGGGGTGGCCAGGATTGGATGTCTGTGAGCTCCGTGACCATGACAGGAGGCTGGTGAGAGCTCAGTGGGTGATGGCCAGAGGAAAATTTTCAGACAACGTTAAGAGTAAGGATGTTGGGCCACTTAGCAAATACTAACAAGAAAGCACTCAAAAAATGTGTGTGTGCGTGCGTGTCTGCGTGTGCGTGTGTGTGTGTGTCTGTGTCTGTGTCTGTGCAGGTGGTCAAGGTTTAGGTAAACAGCTCCTGAGTGGTCTGGTAGGTCCTCTTAGCAGTTGCTGGTTGAGGTGAATCACTGGGATCAAAAATCATTTGATCTGTGCTGTGACATTTTGGCTGCTCTCCTCTCATGCCGCAGCATGCCCGAAGAAGGGCAGTGGAGCTCGTGGAGGGTCTTCTGCACAAGTCCTGTGAGGAGCAGCTGAGGGAGCTGGGGGTGTTTATCCTGGAAAAAAGGAGGCTCAGAGGGGACCTTATCTCTCTCTACAACAACCGGAAAGGAGGTTGTAGCCAGATGGGGACTGGGCTCTTCTCTCAAGTAACAAGCAATAGGACAAAACGACAGAGCCTCAAGCTTTGCCAGAGGAAGCATAGAGTGGATATTAGGNCATTTGATCTGTGCTGTGACATTTTGGCTGCTCTCCTCTCATGCCGCAGCATGCCCGAAGAAGGGCAGTGGAGCTCGTGGAGGGTCTTCTGCACAAGTCCTGTGAGGAGCAGCTGAGGGAGCTGGGGGTGTTTATCCTGGAAAAAAGGAGGCTCAGAGGGGACCTTATCTCTCTCTACAACAACCGGAAAGGAGGTTGTAGCCAGATGGGGACTGGGCTCTTCTCTCAAGTAACAAGCAATAGGACAAAACGACAGAGCCTCAAGCTTTGCCAGAGGAAGCATAGAGTGGATATTAGGAANAAATAATGCATAGAAGGAAAAATGAAGAAAAGCGTTTTATACATTGAGAGAAGAGGGGAATGGAAAAAGACAACAGGACTGGGCCAGTTGCTCCTGGTGGGTGGGAGAAAAAAAAACCAAAACAGCTGCTCGAACCTTAAATAGGGCTGGCTCAACCTGGGCTTTCAGGGCAGGGCTGCTAAGTGAGAGTTTTTTGCATCAGAAGGTGTCTGTGGTCCTGTGGCGTTAGGTAACAGGCAGGTGATGGTGCTGAGCTTTGGTCTGCTCCTCCATTCAACCCAACTCCTGCAGGAGTAAGTACAGACCATGCGGGTACAACAGTCCTCTGATCTGTTAGTAAGGGGAAAAGGTGGAAGGGCTGACTGTGTGCCCTGGGAGTGGAAGGGGGTTAGGGACTACATTTTTAGCTATTTTGAGCCTGAGCATCTGAGGTTGTGGCCCCAAACGTGGTTGTGGCAACCAACTCTAGGAATCCCCATTCAAAGCAGTTACATCTTAATCCATTTTAATATTAAGCATGTAAACTGAGGAAAATACATGACCTCTTCTAAGTGATTAGAGGTCTGCTGTGACAGCTGCTGAGTACAAGCAGTGCATTTGCTGCAGCATGCCTTCTGTCTCTTGACAGCATGTGCTGCTACAGGTATGTGTGGATAGGTACCAGCTCTGAAGATGCAGCCACAGATTTGTGGGCAAAGATGAGACCCATGTGCATGACCAGGTGTGAACTTGAGAGGGATCAGTTGCCTCACTAGAACCTCTGGGCAGGATTACTGTCTGAATAATAAAGACTATTACAGTCTAAATTGTTCTGTTTAATATATCTTCAGGGATTCCACATGATAGATTCTTTTTTTTATGTGCATTGAAAGCATTTTGAAAACCGTTTAAATATAATCCATAATCATTTGACGGTGTGGATGCCTTTTAAAAAACAACTGAGAACAGAGAGAGGAGACTTTGGGAGCATGCCATTTGCTGCCTCCCATCAGATGCCAAAATTTGCTAGAAGATGAGGCGTTTGGATATTTTCTTGTCGGTCAGGGAGTTCAGAGCAGTTTTGGTGCAGGATGTGATATTCCTCTGGGTGCTGTAAATCCTTTACATTTGCAGGGGAAGGATTGCTTTAACTGGGAGTGATGAGTGGTCACACAGGCATGCCCCTCACTCTTTTCTACTCTGGGCATTGGAAGACCTGCATGCTGTGTGTGACTCACAGGGGTGGCCAGGATTGGATGTCTGTGAGCTCCGTGACCATGACAGGAGGCTGGTGAGAGCTCAGTGGGTGATGGCCAGAGGAAAATTTTCAGACAACGTTAAGAGTAAGGATGTTGGGCCACTTAGCAAATACTAACAAGAAAGCACTCAAAAAATGTGTGTGTGCGTGCGTGTCTGCGTGTGCGTGTGTGTGTGTGTCTGTGTCTGTGTCTGTGCAGGTGGTCAAGGTTTAGGTAAACAGCTCCTGAGTGGTCTGGTAGGTCCTCTTAGCAGTTGCTGGTTGAGGTGAATCACTGGGATCAAAAATCATTTGATCTGTGCTGTGACATTTTGGCTGCTCTCCTCTCATGCCGCAGCATGCCCGAAGAAGGGCAGTGGAGCTCGTGGAGGGTCTTCTGCACAAGTCCTGTGAGGAGCAGCTGAGGGAGCTGGGGGTGTTTATCCTGGAAAAAAGGAGGCTCAGAGGGGACCTTATCTCTCTCTACAACAACCGGAAAGGAGGTTGTAGCCAGATGGGGACTGGGCTCTTCTCTCAAGTAACAAGCAATAGGACAAAACGACAGAGCCTCAAGCTTTGCCAGAGGAAGCATAGAGTGGATATTAGGAAAAAAATTTTTCACTGAAAGGGTTGTCAAGCACTGAAACAGGCTGCCCATGGATGTGGTGGACTCACCACCCCGGAGATATTTAATAGACATGTGGATGTGGCACTTGGGGATATGGTGTAGTGTTGGGCTTGGCAGCAGGGTTAATGGTTGGACTCTGTGATCTTAGAGGTCTTTTTCAACTCAATTGATTCTATATTGGCACCATGAGAGGAACGCTATCCACATAGCATTTATTTGGTCTTGGCCTGTACTAAAATTGATTGAAGTCCAGCCATTAATCATAAGTACTACATTATTATCCTAGATCTTTTTTTTCATCCATTCAGAGAAATGGAATACTGCGTTATTCATTTTTTCCCTGCATTACGTGGCTGTCTGGTATCTGCTGATCTTTTGAAGTCCTGCACTCTGAAAGACCTCACTGCTGAAGTGCTAACTTGGCCTTAATCCATAATTTCGAATCAAAGTCCCATTATGTTGCTCACTTGTTTGAGGGATGGAACCTGTGTTTCTGTGGAACCTGGGCTGAGCACACAGTGTGGATGGTCCTGCCAGCAAAAGTGATGGGGGATCCCCTTCTCCCCCAGCTGCCAGCTGCTTGGCAGAAGAAGCTGAAGTCAAGGAGTAAGCTGAAATGGGGCCTAAATCGTCCTCAAAGCACGGGAGAAGAGGAGCACTGTTGGCCTGGTTATGGCTCCTTAGCTAAAGTGAGAGTGTTTGCCTTTTTTTGGTGAGGCAAAAGTCCCATGAAACAGGTCAGATCAATTCATCTGCTTTTTGCTAGAGAAGCAAAATTAAAATGAAGCTCGTTATCTGCATGGTTTATATATTTAGGAGCTGCGTTAATTATCCTCATTAGCTTAGTTTCTTGAGAGAAATGCTCTTGATCTTACCCCTTGTGCCAGAAATACAATCTGGAACGAGTCTGTGAAAATAAATAACACATTGATATGGTTCATGCATTGACTTCTGAGTACTCTGCTTGGGCAGCATCTGTCACTGTGCTCATTCCCGCCTTGCCTTGCTGGGACCCTTCAGATTATCTTTCTTGGACTTCAGCTGGTAGGAGCTGCCATTTATCAAGGCAGTCCACGTGGTTAGGAGGTATTGCTCTCTGATAATACTCAGTGCAGCTTACACTTGTCAGACACTGGAATCTATTTACTGAATTCTTTTCAGACAAGTCGTTTTTGGCACTTTGCAGAGTTTCCTTCCATGTGTCCTCACTGGCTGAATGCTAATTTATTCAGGAAGGCTCAGCTCCAAATGCACGAGACAGTATTTTCAATGTTTCCTACTGTCTGGACAGTATTGCATTTGGAGAATTCATTACTCCTGTCTCCTTTGTGTCCTTAATTTCCTTTGCTAAATGTGTGATGATGGGACACAGGCAGTTTATATACTTACATTAAATGACATTGTATTGTAATGGGAGAATGGATCTCCACTCATAGCCTCTCCATCGGGAAACACTTGATAAGCTCATTGTATCAATACAATAAATTCACTCAAAGTGCCTTTGACAAATGACATCTCTGAATTTTCTAGTCTTTAGTGATTCCTCTAGCCCGGAGGATACAATGAATTAGCTGATCTAAGCTGAATTGTCTTAAATATCCTGATTATTTCTGATGTCTGAACCAGTAGTGGAAGCAGTGGAAAATTGTAAAGAGAAAGGGATAGAAATTACAGGGTATGAAAAAGAGAGACTGTCAGGTCTGAAGGGCGGTTGTTTCCATTTAGTGTGACCTTGTGTATAAAAAGTAGCATTAGACTTTCCTGAGTGGTGTTTGAAATACTGTAATCCCTTAGTCCAAGCTCTGGGGTAGGATGTTTCTCTCCTTTAGTTCAAATTCCATGAGCAGCTCAGATATCCATCAGCATCGCAGCACCGAATTGTTCATGGCGGATTAACGAGATGCAGAAATTAGACCAAGGAAATGCTTTTGATCTCCTTTGCAATATAGGAAATGAGGCACAGTGTCTCCTGCTCCCCTTCCCCTGGGAACTGCTTAGTTTGAGCAAGAGTCACATGAAAATATGTGTAAGCACCAAAAAGTGCTTATGTGCTCCCCGAGCAGTGCTCTGTCCTGTCCAGGCAGCAGGCATGCTCTACATTGTGACTTACCCATATGGCCTGGATTCAGTCCGTGTTTTCAGGGCTTCTCAGCTGCTTTGCAGCAGCACGTGCTCAATGCCAGTGCCCCCGTGGCTGGGTCAGGAAGCTCGGTGCTGATCTCATGCCTGGACATGCTGTAGTAACTCATGAACTGCATGTTCTTAGCTCTAATGCCCCGCAGGTCTGATCAGTGAGGTGATCTCTGGGTGTGCCGATCAGTCATGCACGTAGGCACAACAGGGGCTGTGTGCAGGTGAGCTCTTGTGGCCACTCTTAATTATTAAAAAAAAAAAAAAAAAATCTTTAGAGGAGGTCACGCCTGGCTTTCTTTGTTGGGACTGGGGCTCTGGGATTGGGGCACTTGCTCATGGACAGTTAAACGGGAGGACATTGTTAAAGCACTAATCCAAATGTTTTCTCTTTCATGGTNTTTTTTTTTTTTTATGAGAGGAAAGCTAGTTGCATCCTATTAATTAGCTCTTAGTGTTTTTGTTGCATCATGCCTCATCAGCCGACATTTGAGACCTTTGGCAAAGACAAGATCTTACTTCCTGGGAATCGAGTCATTGGGATCAGTTAGAAAAGGGAGCAAACCACAGCTTTTGAATGTAAGGAACTCATCCAGAGGTGTCTTGTTTTTTCAGTGGGGAATGTCTCGACAAAGTAATGTGTTACTAAATCTGTCTTTCAGGTTTGGTAATCCTTGTGAGATCCTACTAGTCAACCAGTTTTGAGTTTGAAGAAAAACAGGCAATTAAGTGGGGAGGCATCAGTTTCACCTGCCTACCATGAAGAGCCGGTTGATGTCCTCCCAGTAAATTACAGCTTTCGGGAGGCAGTGATTCATCTCTGCAAGCAGCACAACAAGTGGGAGAGCAGTTGTTTGGCAAAAGCAGTGTTCAGGCCTCTTAGCACACTTACTATTTTCCTGTAGAAACTTGGGAATGGATTAGCACACCGTGTTTTTTTTTCCTGAAGCCTCCAGAGAACCCTTTCAGAGGGAAACAGGAATGTCGTGTTTCTCCTCCCTTTCCCTTGGTTGTGGCCATGCTTTCTCACCCTGCCCTTGTGCTGATGCCAGTGTTGGTGTGGGCGTACGGTCAAACAGGTCAAGGGAGCAGTGCCATTCAAAACAAACCCTGCGTGCTACACTCCCAGGTTGGTTTTTCATACAATAGCCCAGACTGGAGGGGACTTTGAGAGGTCATCTGGTCCAACCATTCATGGGTCTGGGAGTGTAGGTGAGCTTATCTAGAACCCTGCCATGATCACATCTTGAAAACCTCTAACAATATGGACTCTCCCACATCCCAGTGGAGGCTGCAGCTTTTAATTGCATCACGTTGCCGGTTTGCTGATGGAACAGCTGTATGTGTCCTGGTCATGGCGCATGGATAGGAGTGCAAAAACATTGATTCAGGTTGTCCTGATCTCACTTCTGCTCTCAGCTCTGCCATGGATTTGCCGTGTGGCCTCAGGCAGGCACTGTAATCCCATCACAGGTTTCTGTATGGCACAACAGGGCTAATGCTACTGACCTGTGTGGAGCACAGGGATGCATCCAGCTTTAGGTAATCCAGTGTACCACGTGGACTGATAAGGGCTGAGAGCCAAGCCCAGTTGGTTGGTGAAATGCTTGTTTCTTTCTATCTCCTCATGGCTTCTGGTCCATGGAGGAACCCACATGTGTGTGGGATGTGCGCTCACATCACTTCCCAGTGCAGGAACCGATGAAACCTGGAGCAGCCTGAGCTGTCAGTTACATCCCTATAGGGAACTCGAGGCATGGGATTATTTGAATGGTGTGCACTGATGAGAAGAACATCACAGAAATCCTACATGACTGTGAAAGTAAGTGTGGCTGTTGTGAAAATAGACACAACAAATTGGATTACACTTAAGAGGAAGGTGCTCTTCTTCACTGCTGAGTAATGAGCAAAGAGAATTTTGGGCTGTGAATATCATGATGTGATTTATTAGTAATCACTTCCATAGTGTATTTTATCTATAGATCTAAAGTGGCAATTAGTATCAAGGCACGAAAGTATTATTCATATTTTATTGAGGCACAAAACCCTCAAATGACCTGCTGCAGGGCATTTCATGAGTCAGTGGTAGGGTTGGGCATGGTGTCTGCTTTGAGGAGGATAGTTTTTCTATGATTGGTTTGTGTCTGCTGATGCCAGTTCTGTATGTGATTTGGTTAATAATTGTAAATGTGACTTGAAATTTTACAGAGTTATTCACTGATGATGGGTCAGAGCGTTGCCAGGACTTGCTGACAGTAGAGGCTAATTCATACTAATCTGTAGTCTTGGTATGGTTTAACTGAATTCATCTCCAGTAAGTAACATGTTTTTCCTTTTAAATTCCAGAGCTCCTTTCCATTGCTTTATTTAACAAATAGATACCTCTATGTTTTAATGGGAGATACAAAAACCCCTTCAAGCCTTAAGAGCTCTGTAGGTGTCCTATCTGCTGCTAGTCTGCTGCTTTCTTAAAGCTGGAGCTGGTTTTACTCCTTGTCCAATTAAGCCAGATAATTAAATCTCCCTTTTTTAGTCATAGCCTGCCTTTCTAATCCTGTAACTGAGCTCAGTCTGCCAGAGGAAGTCCTCTACATTTCTCAACGCAGCAGATCCCTGGTAAACATGGCATTAAATCCAATCCCATGCTGCTTCTCTGTATTCATCTGTCTTTTCTTGACCTGGTACTTTTATGCTGTGTGTTTCCTGTGCTAATGGTTATTTTATTTAAATGCCAGATGCACTGTGATTATACTTTTAGCTCAAAGTATGGGGAGGGGTTTTTTTTAAGTGTTAGATTTAGTTACATGTACTTGATATTTAGAGTGCAAGCACAAAGATGTTTTGACTGAAGCTGCCTAGGCCCAATTTGACAATCAAATAAAAAGCTGGAGGTTTCAGCACCATCTCTTCAGCAATACTAATTGCTTCCTCACTTCTGTATTCATTGCATGTCCTTTGTTTGATGGTGGAAGCTTTTAAATCAGCCATTGCATCTTTACCTGGAGGATGCTTTGCAGTTGCTAAGTGTGGGTGTAGATGATGTGACAAGGAGCCAAGTTGAAGAACTTGAAGTCCTCTGGGGCTTTACACAGTGATGCTTAATGACTTTGATAGACCGAACAAAATTTGAAGCCACTACAAATAATGCATCACTTCACAGGAAAAGAAATGACAGACATCTCTTCCCACTGGAATGTTGGCCTTGAACTCTGATACAAAAATAGCAAAGAGTGAAGCCTCATGAACTGTTCTTTCTCTGTACCTGGAGTTAGTATTTCCTTATGGATGCTGCTTTTGGAACTACATTCTAATATTCCTTTACCGGTTTAATTTTCAACTGAATGTGCTCTGTGAGAGGGGCGAAAATGTACACAGGAGACTAGTTAAATGGAGATGTGCAAAAAACCCTCAATGCCATATTTGAATTGCTTTCTGACACTTGAAAATGAAGACTCAGATCCTGTAATTTCCTCTCAGGTCAAACTGAGGCCATGTTGGTAGGATTTTTCCATGTCTGTATGTAAGACAGTGCTGTCAGGAGAGCATGTGTTTCAAGCAGCGGTGATTGCGTCTTGAGTTGTGTTGTGAGGTGTAACCTCAAGTATTTGTGTTGTTCCCAGAGCATTTAGAGACCTCATCTGGAGCTATTATTACCTGTGCTGGGAAGAGGCTTTGGTAGATACATGAATCCTCACAGGATTCTCCTTTACACAGGGGGGCCCTGTCTGTGGGTGGGTATTGCTGGTCAGTAATGCTGGATCTGTGCATGCCTCGATCACCTTGCACTTCATTTGATGCAGATCAGGCATGGACATCTGTTAGACCAGCCAGTGTACATGATTTGCACTGGATTCATACCTTATGCAGAAAGACAGATGATACCTGACATGATGACCATATGACTACCAGCCTATAGCTAACGCTTCAGGTTTTGTGTTTTTTCTTAGAGAGCAGGATGTTAACTTGGCCAGAGCTGCAGTAACTTGGCCCTTTGCGTAGTATGGTGGGCACAGCTTTATGCCCGTTTTATGGGACCTAAGACTAGATTTCCTTTCTTGCTAAACCACGGCCTTTCTTGCTAAACAGAGTAAGTTATGCTGTGGCCAAATCCATACACTTGTGTTTGGAGTGTACAGTGCCAGTTTGGACACTTCGTCCTGCCACACGAGTGCATCCGAGATCTCTGTATCATAATGTTCCCAGCTCCCGTTTGTGTCTTTGGGAGCCTTTTTGCCACATCAGTATGACAATGGCTGTGATGTACAGGGTTTGTGTAAGTCTGTTAGGTCTCATTGATTACTGTCTCTTCTGAAGACATATTATTAATTAGCACAGCAAATTGCTGGAGAAAGGGTGTGTGTAAGGAGTGGTGCTGGGGCTGTCTGTTGTGATGTCTGGAAGAGAGCCAGCAGGGCATGCAGCTGTCTGCCATGTAGTTAAGAATGAGGTCGGATCAGCAGTGCAGAGAGAGACTCCTTATCTAACAAAGGAATAAAGTCAGAGTTTAGAACAAGAAGAGAAGTACAAATAAAGCAGAAAAATCCCCCAGTTTTTGGGTTGTTCCAAATGGGCAGTGCTGTTAAAGTAAGATTTGGCTCCCATGTTATGTGTATTGGGAGAGAGCTTTCAAACAACTGCCTCAGTATCTCATGCCGTTCCTTTCCAGAATTTTATTTTTTTTTTTCAAAGGAATGCTTTCTTTTCCCTCTCTGCTTATTAACTGTTTTCTGTGAGGAAAAACCTCCGTGCGAATCAGTAGCTCAAAAAAAAATCCTTGGCAAACTGTAATTTTAAGGGTTTGGATGCAGGGGATTACTTTTTGCTTCCCACCTAAGGTGATTTCAGGGATTTTGCAGGTTGAGGGTACAGATTGGAGGTATCAGGGTCCTGCAGTCAGGGTTAGGGTGATGCTTGGTCATTCAGAGGTGCAGGGAAGAATGTATCTGGGAAAGTCTTGTCTGTATGTGTACCACTGCAGTTGTGCAGCAAAACTGGACCATGTGCTGTCTAGAAATGACACTGCACTGACGGGGGATTATTTGGGTTATAGAAGTGAAAATTTCTGGGGCTGGAATGTACCGTGAAGGAGGGGGTAGACAGGGAACTCCACGGGGGCTTTTTTCTACCCTGTGTTTTCTGCAAGAGAAAAGTAGACCTGAAGCATAGCTGCGACTAATGGGATCCTGAGCTGAACTTTGCAGCTTTCCCCTGTGATCTCAGCAGACTGACCGAAGTTCTGCTCTCAGAGCTGCCTGATTTCAGGGTGTGTCATTGATTTGTTCTGGATGGTGGCAATTCCTCTGAATTCACTGCAGTTTTTTAAAAAAGGAGGGGGATTGTGTTTTTCTTCCATTGCAAAATTGTGTTAACTGCATTGTCACTGACTGAAAAATAATATGTACCCCTGATTTTTGCTGAGGAGAAGACTAATCCAACTTTAATTCAGGCACTGCTAACTTTCTCTCCTTTTATTCCCCCACAAAAAAATCTTTGAGTTCTGATTTCACAGAGTTAGAGGTAAAATTTAGTTCTAATATTAGAGCTAAAATTCTACCACTTTAGTTATACAGGCACCATTCATATCATGCTACAAAGAAAATGCAAGAATTTGAGTGTGTGGCTGGAGTTACTAAACGTTTGCCGTTGTGGATAAAATTGGAGGGAGGAAGAAAAGCCTGGCTGAGCCAGAGAATGATCAAAAAGTCCAAAAGGTCTCAGAAGCCAGTGTGCCTGGGAGGGTTTAAAAATGGGACACTGATGTCAAGGCACTTTGGGGCTTTCAGATGTGCCATCCCCAGAGTTCAGAAGACCCTGGAGCCACAGATGAATGGTGTGGGTTTGGAAGCAGTTTATAACTGCAAATTGTCACTTAATTTTCTTGTTGTTATTGTCATGCAATTAAAGACATGTCCATTGAGCTACAAGATGAGGGTTTTTGATTGGATTTTGGGGTCTGTAATCACTGCTGTGATGTTGCTGCCTGGAGGCAAGGACTTGCAAACTGATCTTTCCAATAGCAGGATTATAGCTGAGGAGGGAGTGCTGGGTTTAAAGAAAGAAAAGTTTAAAGCTGTCATATAGTGGTTTCCACTCAGATGAAAAAGCAGAGGATTATAAAGCTTTCGTAAAAAAAAAGAAAAAAAAATAGCATTGTTAGAGGACTGACAATGGAAAAATTACTCTAAGGGAAAAAAAGCTCTTGGGACTTGAATTCTGAAAGAATGGTTCCCCACAAGTAGGGGGTCAAGTGATCTCCCAGAAGGCATGGCAGGCAGCTCTCCAGGCTGTGCATCTCTGAAATTTTGCTTCTTAGAGAGATTTTCTCTTAACCTCTCTGGTTAACTGGTGGCTGAGTTGCTGTGGTGTGGGGCTGCTTTCAGCAGTGTAGACCCTCTAGTCTGAGTCTGGGACTGGAGGCTTTATGGGTTGGGGTTTTTTTGTCATGACTTGTGTTTTGGACACCCACACTTCAAGTATAAAGGTCTCTCAACCTTGTCAAGGCTTGCAGATACTGTTTGCAGATGGAGGGGAGGTCAGGCTGCCTCTGGATGTGTGCTTGGGTCAGGGGACTTTACTGGGGTGGAGAAGTGAGAAAGTGAGATGAAGAATATGCAAACTCAGAGGCATGTGAAGAATGAAGGGAAATAACTTCCTTC
Source organism: Oxyruncus cristatus (assembly GCA_013399855.1). NCBI lineage: Eukaryota > Metazoa > Chordata > Aves > Passeriformes > Cotingidae > Oxyruncus > Oxyruncus cristatus. The sequence goes on along the minus strand of VXAY01003126.1, from coordinate 358,827 downwards.
TTTCCATATTCCCTTGATGCTGCCTTAATCCGTTGGGTCATGAAGGAACTCAAGTGTTCGTTTCGGACCTTTCATGTTCTGTGAAGTTAGCCCAAGTAACCAGGGCACTCAGGTAACTGAGATGTGGAAACCCAGATTTGTTTTCTTGCTCTTTTTGTGTGATTTACTCAGGATTATTTGGACCCCTGTTTTCAGAAGATGAATGGTATTGCAGTGTCTGAAGATTTTTCACTGTTGCCTCCCCTGGGTCTCTGTGCTGAGTAGCCTGTGTTTGACTTAGATCAAAACATGGAGCAGTGTCACAGACTTCAATACTCATGGATAATACTCACTGATGTATTTAGTCACAGTAATCGTAAAACATGTTCATTTTTGATTAAATTTGATTTCTGTACAGGGTAATATTTTAAAATACCACCTTCATGAAAACATCTTCTTTCAGGACCATGTGTGCCTCAACTGGAAGGGTAATGGCTGTAAGTATTAATTGTTAAAGAAGGAAATGTTTTTTCACTAATTAGCAGAAATGGGTTAAATGAGGTAAAGCTGGGTCACACTGCTGCATAGCACGTGCAAGGCCAAGCCATAACCCTTGGCATGAAAAACACACACGTGCACATTTGGTTTTGAGATGCAAAACTAGAAGTTGAATGCTTTGCTGATTTTTTTTTTTTTTTTTTTTTCCCAATGCTGATTGAATTACTGAGGCATTGTGAAAACCTGTGGAAAGACTATGTGGAAAGAAGGCAGTGTGGCTTGAGGACCAAAGCTGACTGGGTGGGTGTTGGTATTCCTTGAAGAAGCTGGAGTTGCCAAAAGCTTGCAGAGGCTGTGCTGAATGTGGCTGGGGGACCAGGTCAGCATGGGAGTTCTGCCCGGCTGACAGCCACAAGGACCTGCAGGATGCTCTTTGAGCTCATGTGGGCCAAGTAATTGTACAGGCTGCTAAAATCCTTGAGGCTACAGGAATGGTTCAGCCGATACCTGCCTTCATGGTGCTGACAAGGAACCAGCAACACTGACCCAAGCAAACCCGAACCCTGTGGTTTGCTTCTGACCAGGGAAAACTGCTGCGCAGTTGGCTGTGGTTCTTTTCCTTTGTATTTGGCTTTTAAAATTCAAATGCTTTGGCCAGAAATGTTATAGCACAAGTCTGTGTCTCGGAGGACATTAGTCTGTTGAGACACTTGGCAGGAGCACAGAATATCTGAATGTGGAGTAACTTGCTTTTTCATTTTGTAAACCCTTATGTAAACACATTGTTTGGATCACTGGGAGTAGATTGTTTAACTTTTCTCTCTGCAGTTTGAAAAACAACAACAAAAAAAGCCCAAAAGGAGAAAGAAACAAAACACTACTTATTTTCCTGGTGTGCCCCTGTGACACTTTCAAAATGTAAAAGCCTCTTAAGATACAGAAAAGGAGCAATACTATTTATACTGCCTTTATGAAAAGACTGATCAAAGGAGCACAACTGTGCTTGGCTTTATTTAGCGTTGATGACTGCATTAAGGTCAGGGTGCTGATTATTTCAATGAATTCAAAAGTTGTGGGCTCTGCAAAGCATAAAGCTGGCTAAGGCTCTGGTGTGTGCTCGATTTATATCGTATTATGTGCTGTGCTATCACAGCATGTTTTGTACTCTGATGGCTGCATTTCTTTGTCAGTCATTTGGAAAGTCTACCTTGTGTTTGAGGCTTGTCTGTCTTTTTTATTTTTTTTTTTTTTTTAATTATTTTATTTTTTTAAATCTTGCTGAAAGGTGTTGAGAATTGGGAAGGTTTGACCTTGCTGGGAATGCCTGAGTTTTCCTTCACGCGAGAGAGCTAAACCCAGCTGTGTTCAGCTGACCAGCCAATACTCTGAGCACACAGGTGGAAAGGGGTTAAAAGACATTCATGTGCCCTGACTCATCCTGCCCAGCTGCTGTGGTCAAGCAGCTTTCTTGGCTGCTAGCAAGGCTGTGAGGAGGCCAAGTAAAAACAGGCATACAGAAGAGCCCCAACAGATGAGGGGAGTTTTGGCTGATGCCCATACCAAAGTGTTTTGATGTTCTGTACAGATATGGGATAGCATGGGGTCAGTGCCCCCCTTCTTGGGGGAGAGGAGGATGCAGCTAGAGTGCTCGGGTGGATAGTTTAAAGGGTTAATATTAAAATGGGAATATGCCAGCAAACTGCACAGCTGATTAAAGCTTTAATGGGTGGATCAGATCAGATCCCAGACCAGAAATCTCACTAAAAAGCTTTTCACAGGTTTTTATGAGAGCTATTGTCTCTTTTTCTGCATACACGATAGGGACACGGCTTTTGTTCTTTCCTGTGGGCAGAGGCTGTGGCTGTGAGCAGGCAGCACGGTCCGGCTCTGAATATTGCTGGCGTGGGACAGCAGCCTTTTGGCATGGCATAGTTCAGCATTTTGTTGTTGGGATTTCTCCTTTTGTAACTGCTGGTCACGTTGGTGGTGAAAGCAGTGCAGCTTTTAATGCAGACAAAAGCAATTCTTATGTGCTAGGGCAAGTTTGAAATAGTTGGGTTTTCCCACGTTCTCTGGACTTTAGAGGTTGGCTGTGATCCCCTTCTTCTTCCCCCACCCATGGTCACATTTCGTATTTTATGAATCGGGTATTGTTTTTATTACCTTCATTTGGTTACCAGGTCTCTCTTTTTTTTTTTTTTTTTTCTTTCTTTTAACTGCCTTTTGCCTAGTTGTAGTTTGACCTTACCACCTGCTTGGCAGTAAAGATGATGTGTGAGCCTGAAAATAAAAGGGGATTGATTCTTTCCTAGTCTGTTCTTGTACAGGCAGGTTTTAGGCAGCAGTGGGCATGGTGGGTCTCCTGCCTGCAGTCTGTGTTTGCTGCTTTGCAGAGCTCTCCTGCCACTGGATTTGGGGAGGGCAGAGCCTGGATGATCCACAGCCTGCCTTCTGCAGCCCTGCTCAGAGGATCTGGAGATGCTTAAGAGCTTCTCATTTTCCAAACACTGAGAACTTTAGTCTGAGTAAAACTGGCAGATACTCCAGTAACCCCTCATGTAGCATGTGGGATCTGCGGGTTTTCCCTCTGATCACTTGGGAGCAGAGCTGGTGGTCAGGACCCTGGCAGAAATGCAGATGTTCCTACATTTTTTGTGTCACATCTTTGCATCTGTCCATTTCTGCACATCTTTGAGACCAGAGCTCTTCACAGTGCCATACTCAGACCTTGCCTACCCTCCTGTGAGGGGATTAAAGGTCAGCCCTGGGTGCTGGGAGCTGCAGGTTTTGCTCCTGGTGCTCCTCAGCACCAGGTGTCAAAGATGGAAGATGGAGCTGAATTTCAGGGGTGCAGGTTGTGCATCATCCTGGCTGCTGCAGAGTGGGGCTCATCCAGAAGCTGGGCCTGCCTTCAGTGTCTGTAGGAGGGGGATTCACAGCAAGTGCCTGGAGAGGCTCTGGTTTTCCAGCTGTATACTTGCACTGCTTTGGTGTAAGAGATTAATACACTGTCGATACTGTGAAGTCGTGATTTGATTTATTTCACACTGAACTCATCAAGTGTTCTGTCATGCGTGTTTTTGACCACTAGTGAGCAAACTCTGCAATGTGGGTGCCAAGGATGTGTTAGCAGATGTTGAGTAGTGTGTAAAAGGGTACGATGGGATGAGTGAGGAGACACTTGCCCGCTCCTGACTTCTGTTCAGTTTTCACTGCTTATTTGGGGATGAAATACAGGGTCTTCTTGGCACATGAGTCTGCAGGGGTGGTTGACCCTTCTTGGAAGTGTCATTAATGATACAGAGCAAGAGTTCAACTGCAGTAATCATTTCCTTAGGTTAAGGGCCTCCTTTTTGCATCCTTTGTGACAGCATCAGTAAAGGTACAAAATAATTTAATAAACTTGAGTATCTCATTAAGTCAGTAAATCTAGTAGGGATTTAGGGTCTGCCCTCCTTTCATTGAGTTTGAGTTATGACGATTATATATGACTTTAAACTGCCAAGTTTGGACTTGTATCCAGACTGCTACTTCAAGCCTCATGTCCTGGCTTTTAGCTTCTGGTCCAGATCCAATACATTAGGATTAATATATGTATATTGGCAAGGGTAAATAGACCTTAAAATATGGTAGATATTAGTGAGATATTGGTGTGCTCTGTTAACAGCTCTGTTTCATATATATGTATGGAGGTCTTGATTTTTAGATAAAATTTAATAAACTGGAGGAAGTGACAAGCTTTTATGTGCAGCAAATGGCTTTTGTGACCCATTTTGGAGAGAGCTGGAAGTTTATGCTGGGGGCTGCTGGGCAGTACTGCCTTCCTATCCAAAGAACAGACTTAGGAAGGTACAGAAGGAAGATAAGAAGAATGTATTAACTAAGTTGAAACTTGAAAGTGAAATGACACAAAATATATAAATAAATTTGGTGTGATAGCTGTTTTCTCTGTAGGAGTTCAGCTATTAGGTAAGTCAGATGACTGTTGCTTTGCTGAAGGCAAATCTCTCTAGGTGGTAAATTGTCCTCACTCACTCCAGGGTTTATGTGTTCTTTTTTTTATTTCTCACATGGTGAAAGTAATCCCTCTTGCAAACTGAATTTTGCCTGTGGCAACTCCTCTAAGGCATCAGCTTTGAGCATGGTCCAAAGCTAATTAAATCAAAGAGTATTGATCAAATAGTTGGCTTCATGCTTTGGCTTTGTGTTCATTTTGCTTGAACAAGGAGCTGCCTTGAACCCCAACATCCGCTGATGTATTTAGAATTAGAGAGGGAAAGAAGAACTTGTGCCTCTCTTTTTCCCTTGCAAAAAAATGAAAATGTTGGAGGGATTGAGGAGAAAAACATTTGGAGAGGATGGCTAACCTCTAGACTGGGAGGTAGGTTAGCATTTTCAAGGGCCAGGAACATCTGGAGAGCTGACAGCATCTTCCTCTGCTGTTTGCCAGCGTATTTCCATAGGGTCCTTGCCAAAAACTTCCCCAAAGTTAGGGACTTCAGTCACAGTCACTACAAGAAGGGCTTTGTGAGTACAGTGCTGCCCCTTGTCCCCTCTTGCTTTCTGGTGTCACAGGCAGCTTTGGCCAGCTCTGTTGTCAGGAACATGTAGTGTCTTGCATGAAAAATGCAGTAACAGCAGGAGCAGGGCGATTCTGCTTGGTTAAATGAAACGAGTTTGCAAACAGCATGATGAGATGGTAGATCTAGTACTGGCTCAGTCCCATCTAGATAATAGAGGGCTTTGTGTTTTACTGCATGGAGTATGTGCGTTTTATGTATGTTCAAGATAAGTGCAAAATCCAGTAGGAGAAAACAGATTTAAGCAAACTTGTGGAGTCTGATAACCATTTTGATAACAATAATGGTTTGGATAAAAATTTTGTTGGACTTTTAAGTATCTTATAACTTTTATTAATATCATTATTCTTCATTAAATGCCAAGTCCTCTAGTATTTATAGATTTAGCAAGTATTTTGTTTAGCAACCAGACCCCAGACTTCAACCTGGCACCCAAACTGATAGCTAACCAAAACCAGTTGCCCAACACAATGCAGAATTTTTGCATGTGTGTGTTTCTGTATTTTATCAGTGTGAGAGCAAATATCCCAGCCAAAGAAAAATTTTCACGGGAGAGCAAGTGCTACAATATTTCAAAGCAGACGCTGTAGCAGGCTAATTTTAAGATTTTGCATATAACAGATAAAGCTGTTAATAATGCCTTGGCATCAAGATAGCACCAAAGAAAAAAAAGGAGACAATCAAGAGGTGCCCATCCTGTGGTTTTGGTATTTTCCTGTTTGTTTTATTTTTATAATGTCTCAGTCCTAATGCATAATGAGGGTGGTGTCATCATTGTCATGGAAACAGAGCACGATGGTGATTAAGATGGATGTGGGTCTTTTGTTTCTGGGGTGCATGTAGTTGCTGAAGTGTCTCTTCTTGTGCAGTTTTCTGAGATTCTCTGCTGTGTGTGTCTTCCACGAGCACGGCAAATGAAGACCATGTGTTCTGGTGTCTCTCATCTGAGTAAATGTCAGCAAAGAGCATCCACAAATTGACTTTATCATTGAACACAAGGGCCTCAGGGTGGTGGTGGTTGTGTTGGATATTTCTGTCTACAGAGAAGCTGATGTTATGCTGAATTGCTTTAAGTTTGACTGGGGGTGGGGGGAAGGGGACATTTCTGTGGTGGTGGACCCAAAACCTCCTTTCTGTGGTAGCTTGGTATTTGGTGAGAAGTAAGTGGAAGCTGGAAGTCCATGGGGCTGGGTGTCAGTGCTGGGTGATCCTGTCCTGGCTGCCGGGGAGGAGAATCTTGTGTCTCTTGGTGAAACGTCTCTGAAAAGAGACCCTGTGCACTTCTTGGCAAAGCTTTTTGAAAGGGCTATGAAGGAGCAGACGTGGCTCTGAGCCATCACTGTGCTTTGGGAAGGAAATCCCAGTCTCTCAGGGCAGGCAGCAAAATGCCCATTGACTTTTGTGGAGGGTGAGGGTTTGTCAGTGTTTTACTGCTAGAGGTGGGGGTGGATGAGGACAGCCTTCGGGCTGCTGTAGGGTTGCAGAGACTGTTTTGGGAGGATTGAAAATAGCACTGCATTAAAGTGCCTATGGCAGAGTTGCTTGGCATACACATGTACAGTCTCAGCTTTGCATGTGGGCTGTCTTAATGCCTTTCTGTCTTGCTAGGGGAGCAGAAATGTCCCGCCACAGGGATGTGATCCAGCCCCCTGCTTGTCCAACAAAGAAATTCTTGTTGCTAAACAGAAGGCTTTCTTAAGAAATATATAGATGCTGAGAGTCTGAATTTACGCTTCTCTCCATGGGATGAGTCACAGCACTAGTTTTTAATAGAGCCCCTCTGGATTTATGTGGCTGCTGCTCAGATTAAACTCTGATCGAGTGTGTGAAATAAGGTTCAGTAGTTGGTCGTGCTCTGCTGCTGTCCTGACTCTTGCAGAGAGTTGCTGGTTAAACTCTGCTTCTGGCGTTTTGTGTGCAGATACTAAATACATTACGGAGCATCCTCCTTTTGGGTTACACTGACTGCCTGCACATGTTGCTACTTGATATTTTTAAGCAAACATCGAATACCTGCTGTCTTTTTGATTGTGTTTCATTTAATTGAATACAGTCTTATGTGAGAACATGCTGACAAGTTCAATCAATACAGTCAGTGAAAGTGTAGCAAGAGGAGGGGAAGGAAATCAGCTATATGACGTTACAAGCTAATAACGAAGTAGTTGTGGTGATTTGTAATGGTAATTTTTAGTTCCCCCTATCCCCCTGTCAGGACTTGCTTTTTTTTTTTTTTTGCCTTTTTTTCCTATAGTTGCTGCCAGGTTCTGCCCTGAAAGTCAGAGTTATGATTTGTAACACCTTTGGAGCAAGAGGTGGCAATTCCCTTGGGGAGAGAAGCGAGCTGGAAGAGCTGAGGGTGGGGCAGGTGGTGGAGGAGGAGAGGAAGGGGGATTGGAGTTGCAGGGAGTGGTGGCAGTGCCGAGTTCTCGGATGCATACCTGCTGGTCTCTGCTGTAAGTAAACCTGCATGTAAAGCAGATAAATGGAAGTCAAAAGGGGAAAGGAAATTTCTTTTCCTGTGATGCTGTTGACTTTGACTTTTTTTTCTAAGTGGCAAAGGCTTATCTGCCAAATAAACCTGCTCTGTAAGAAGCAGGGATGGGCAGGAACTCTTGGAATTAATAATTTGAGTCTTGCAGTCTGCTTCTCGGGGCTTTGCATATCTTGTGGGGTTTTGTAAACTTTGTTTTGTTTGACAGCTTGTCTGCATCTATGAGGGAGGGCTTGCCTCTGGCTAGTGTGCCCTTTGCATTAAATTGAGCAATCCCCACTCCTCTGCCCTGTGAAAGTTGAACTGGAACAGCTGTATGGCTCGTCTATAGTACAGCAACTATTTTTTTTACCTTCTTTATTTTTTTGTTGCAGCTTTTTTGTTTTCAGCGTCTTTTCTTGTGTCTGCCTTCCATCCCCTCATGCTATCTGTTACTGTTGAATATTCAAAGTCTTGATCTGCACATGGGCTAAAAATCATTATTGCTTTGAACTTACGTATTAAATGAATTCCCACATCCACCACAGGAAAGGAAAATATTCAGTTTGAAATACAATTTGGAGCCTATAGGAAAATGCATCTGATGAAGTTTGTGCTAATTCTATAGCTTCTGTACCAAGGCACCAGCTCTGTTATCATCAAGAGTATTGAGTGTAAGCTCTATATTTTAATAGTATGGCTAATTAGTTGAAGGCTCTTTGAAGAAGCCGATGTATTGACTAAATAAGCTCTTATTTTTCAAAGCAACTAAAGGGACTCTTAATTTACAGAGCAGATAGTTGTAAAACTGCCTTCAGTTTGCATACTAGGAACCAGTGTGAAGTCTGAGTGTGCTTGGAGTCAAGTTCACTCCAATGCTGTCTGCCAGGGTTGGTCTTAGTGTGTTTGAGGGAGGTTTCTGGGTCTTTGGCACAGCAGTGCAGCATAAATTTGTGCCACTGGGCTTGATGTGTCCAGGAGAAGGGTGTCATGTAATGAATGCCAGCGCACCATTGAAATCAGTGGCAGCATTACCAGTCTCCTCTCTGTTTGCAGGCGGGTTGAATCCAATAATGAAGAGCAGCTTTGAGTTTCTAACATGATGACATGGCTAATCCTAAAGCACGTATAAAGCGGCCATAGTTATTAGGAGATTTGTGGCTTTGAAAGTTTGGATTCCCTTAGTGCAGTTTGTTAATGGCAAGGATTTGTGGTAAGTGAATAATAGATGAAAGTCATCAAAAGGCTTACAGGGGATTTCTTGTGACGTGCTGCTGGTCTGTCTCATGCCAGGGCTGGAGGTTTCTGGATGGATCCTAAAATCTAAAAAAGAAAAAAAAAAAAGGAGGACAGTCATTCCTGTTTTGCGTCACTGTGGGAAATCAAGTTGATACTGTGATGTATTGGGAACTACAGCCACAGTGCAGAGTGATGAATGCTTAATTCCCCTGGCTCTGGCTTTCTCATGCACTGGCAGTGCCCCAACAGCAAACAGACTCTTCACAGCGCCAGGGTCTGGCAGCTGGAGGGGAAGGGATGCCCATGGCCATCTTTTCTTCTGCACTGTGCCTGGTGAGCAGGGCTGGTGCTGCACGTCCTCACCATCTGGCACAGCTCTTCATTGGGCTCCCAGGGGTGTTTTCACCTGCAATGCTTCTGGGACCACAACACCAAACATTTCCCGCAAGCCAGCAGTTGCCAGACAGCAACCCCAGTGGGCTCTGCAGTTCCAGGCCATGCCTTCTTATAGGACAGTCCCCTGCTTAAGCAGGAGGGTGTCCTAGTGTTTGTGCCAGGGACTCCTCTCAACCAGGGTGGTGTGCAGTGATGTCTGTCCTTACCTGATTCTGTGGTAATAGATTTGGTCCTAACCGGTAACTGGGCTGACGTACCTGTGTCACCTTTTGGGTGGCAGCATCAGTCCCTGCTCAGAGGCAGGATCAGGGCTGCAAGCAGCTCCTTCCTGAGTCCACGAGGAGCAGAAATCAATGAACAATCCTCCCTGTTGTCATGGTGTGACGGAGGTGTGAGGCAGAAAAAAGGTATGCAGAAAAGTTGTTGCAGTGGCCAAAAAGATGCACACTCAGACTGTTGGCAGGCAATGACCTTTATTAACAACAACCGTATATCCTTTATAGTCTTTTCTCCTGTCCTTTGTGCCTTTGTCCTTGTGTCTTAGCTCATGTTCTAATAGGTGGTCAGCTTCCTTTCACGAGCTGGCACATCTCAAAACAACACCTGTTATTTACTGGATGTCTTCCTCCTTTTCTGCTTTCTTACTCTCGATGTTTACATTCCTTTACAACTTCACTGCTGCACCTGCTCGAATTCAAGGCCTAAGCTTTCTACAGCCCAGCCATTTCCCACAAGTTGTGGGGTGATATCCTGATGTGGGATGGAGGATGAGAGCTTGCTATCTCCATTTGTTTTTGTTTTTTTTTTTTTTTTTTAATTTAAAAGAAAAGTATATATTTAATTCTGCTGTCGTGTCCCAAGTTGGATTGCACCTGTGTTATGTTTGGCAACATCTAATGAAGCTACAACTTGGGGCAAATACTGATGAATTTTGGCTGCAGCAGCAGCTGGGGGAGGATGATCTGGTGCTGGGAAAAGCCGGTTATGTGAATAGATGCAGAAGGCAGAATCCTGTCTGTTCTCCTGATGGTTAAAATAATGTTTGCTTTCAGGGATGCTGCTGGAAACTGTCCCAAAGCAGTTTCTGGGATTGCAGTCCCCATCGTGGCCTGTCAGAGGGTGCTTGTGTGTTTTATAGCTGGCTGAGTGGTTACAACAGTCTGCAAAATCTGTATGAAATCCAGAAACTTCAGTGTGTGCAAAGCTTTTGTTGTGAAGTTGAAATCATGTGTGAGCTTTAATCCGTGGGTCCGAGGAGGAGGGCATGTCTGTCTTGTGTTGCAAAATCAAGTGAAAGTTAGGAAATGTTTATGGCTGCTGCCATGTGTGTTCCTTAATTCTTCTCCGTTTTGGCCTCATTCAAACTCACTGTGGTAAAAACAGAAAGTGAGGTTGTAATTAGAAGCTGGTTTATAATGTGAGCATCCAAGGAAAGAGGCAAACTCATAACAGACAGACAGGCACATGTATGTCTGGCATTGCCCAATTGCTGCCTTTGCAGGCTGTTTTGTTGCAGAGTCCTGGCTGTAGTTCCTAAATTTACTCGAGCACTGGGTTCTGAGGGTGTGTGCAGTGGCAGTAGAGGTGTCATCCTGGGGGTAGTTGTCACTCAAGCAGGAGTGATTATCTCCACCTGGCTTGGTGACAGCCTGAGTAAGTTGCCCTTGTTTTGCCGGTGATCTGCTTCCCCCTGGCAATCCTGAGCATCCATCAGGGAAGTACCTGAATTCAAGGCTGTGCACTTGCCTGGGCAGAAGTAACTTCAGGCCTGTCACCGGAGAGCTCAGATGGGAAATGTTCTCGTGGGGAATTGTAAAACTGAATGAGTACCGGCACGGTTTGCTTGTTTTAGGGAGAGTGAGTCCTTTGTTCTGGCCAAAACGACAGGAATATCAAAGATGTATTTAGGCAGTGCAAGAGAGGAAGGGTTTGGTGTGACTGACGGAAACTGTTGAGCAAGAGATGGTGCTTTGTGTAGGGTTATTATGGTTAGAAACCTGTTGCAGCATGCAGGGGAAGCATGGTTCAGCAAGCCCATAGAGCCGAAAGCAGTTCATCCCCGGGATTTACTGTATGCGCAGCCTGTCCTCACCGCAGAGAACAAAACAGCAATGTTAAATAACTAAATAAACCTCCTGTCCCCGTGGGCCATGGCCTTCAAAAGGCAAAATTATCCTCTGCGAGAGTGGGTGCAAGTGAAATGAGACGCTGACGGCCTCACTGGGAGGTCTGAGTCTGGGGCAGCCTGTGAGCAGAGTTTTGGGTGACGGTGTTGCCTGGGCCTGTTGAGGGTCTCACCACTTGTGGAAAATTCACTCATTTTTCCTTCTTCCTCAGGCCTTCTACAGCCTGGAATCCATCCTGATGTCACAAAAAGTAACATGGGAATGCATTTGTAGGAATTCAGGCTCTTTTTCCCCCTGTGTTTAAGGTTTTTTGCAGTGTTGTCAGATCTTACTTTCGGACTTTTCTCCTGCTCTGACAGAGGGTTAGGTTTTCTATTCTGCTATTAGTTGAGAGGTGAATTTCTCATCTCAAATACGTGTTTCTGGCTTATTGAGCTTCGTAGTCAAATCTTAAGATCCAAGGATGCTGAATAACAGGCATTTCTCCCCCCCGCCCCTTCCCCCCTGAAAGGAAGAGGCGGTTGGTGGAAGTAGCTGCTGTTTTCAGTATTAGGAAGAATCTTGGAAAATGCTTAAAACTGAGCGGTCTACTGAAGGCAAGTAGCCCTTGCTGCTAAAATTGGCCCCCTTAAATAAATCTGAGAGCCATGAATTTGTTCTTTCCCTATCTGCCCCCCAGCAGTTGCAGAGTTATTTGAAGCCTGGCCTCTCTCTGTTAATAGGGCTCCTCTCAGGAGCTCAAGTAAGCCTGAAAAAGCATTGGAAATAAGTCTCTTCTAACCCAGCATACTGCTTCCTGCTGTAAAATAGACTTGATTAAATTTTCTGGCTCTCATTTTCATTGCTTGCAGACATCCCAACCTTCACTTCTCAGTGGAAAGAGGTACGTTGGGAATTGCAACTAATGTTAAAGCCTAAAGAATGTGATTTGCCAAAACAATGTTGCAGAGATTATTATTTCATTTTGTTTATTGGTTTGGGTTTTTTTATTTATTTATTTTTAATTTTATTTTCTCCCCATTTAAAATACAATACATTGTAAAACTTTGCTGCTGGCGTAAGAGCTGTTTAAGTGAGATGTGTTTGTTCTCCTCCCATTTGGGCATTTGTGATAATCTCTGCATAGGGAAAAATAGGCAGTTTTATCCCAAAGGAGCAATCTTGCTGTCCAGGAACAGCCTGTACCTGCCACTAGCACTAGCCTGTGGCAGCTATACCAGCACTGTCTAGGGGCAGATCCAGGCCCTTTGGGCTTGCAGCCCTTCTACCATTGAGCTTGGCATCAGGGGGTCATCACATTCACAAGGGCAATTTTTTGTGGAACCCTCCCTGGCTGCTGTGTCTGTCAGTGAAAAATCTTGGATTATGGTAAAGAATATCTCCCAGGCTGAACTTCTCGTTCGGTTTTGAGTACAAACCATTTCTCTCCGGTTAAATCTACTTCTGGCTGTCTGCTGCCTGGTGTGATTTGAAACCAGGGGCAGGATTAGATAAAAGATTTGCAGGGAGGAAGAGGAAAGATGTGAGCTAGATGCTTAAAAAGAAGTTGTTTTAAAGAGGTGATCCTAAAATAGCCTGGAGGAAAGGCGGAGGGCCCTGAAAATAGGGTGGTGAGGTGTGAAACCTAGTGACAAGATTTGAGTACTCAGGGCGAAGTGGCAGCAGCATCGCACATTGAATGTACTTTGTACACAGGTCACACACATGGATGTCTTTTGGCCTTCTTTCTTTGTGCAAGGCACGTGTGCTTTCCAGTTGGGTGATTTATTTTGGACGATGCTCTCAGGCACATGGTGAGATTCTTGGGGTTGTCTCTGCAGGGCCGGGAGCTGCCCTCAAGGATCCTTGTGAGTCCCTTGCAGCTCAGGATGTTCTGTGGTTCTATTTCATGTTTTGCAAATATGAACTCATTTGAGCTTCCCACTATGGAGTGAGTCTTGTACTCAGGAGGAACACTGTGGAGAAATAAAGTTGCTATCATGCAAATCTGGAGACTTCAGAAAGATAGCACTCAATGCAAATCTGTAATAAACTGAAACCTTTATTTTGATATATTCACTCAGTTTGAAAGTCAAAGCTCCAGCCCCTCTTCGTTCAAATTTGAGATATGCTGCCCAATTCAGAAGTGGCATGTTAAAAAACAGCCAAACATCTGAACTAGTGACAACAAGCTGGATCTCTGCAATTATCAACAGCAGTGAAAACACTTTGAGCACTGCTCTGTAACCTACAGCAACTACTGCAAAAAGTAATCAGGAATTTATTTGTGTTCCCCTGTGTGTGCTGGGCATGCCCACAAGCAAATCTTGTCTGGCTGGGTCCTTGCACTTCTTGTGAGGCAGCAAATCATGTGTGGATGAAACAGATGATAGCTCTGGTCTTTGTGAACTTACTTCAGATCAGTACACTGATGGCAAACACTCTTGTTAAGGGCAGGGGCAGTTACCCCATAGGGAGACATGTTGAGGCGAGGTTTGACCTCACCACCCTGGTGATTTTGGAGGTTTCTTTGGGTTACCTCTGGTGCATTTCCAGGGACCAAATGCTGATGGAAAACCAGCTGGAGGATATGGCATAGCAATCAGAGTGCATTGAGTGTGCTACTGGCACACACCTGCCATTTGATTGTCATTAAGAAGAACCTGGTGGGAGCTTGGAGACTCCTCCAGCATGCGAACCAAAACACCATAACAGGGAAAACGAAGTGCGTTTCAGAGCTCTTGATTTGTATTACAGTGGTAACCTAGAGCCTGTTGATGGCAGCCCTTGATCATGGGGGTGGTGGGAGAGACAGTGGCTAGCACGCTCCCTGGAGATTGAACATCCTCCTTCGTCTGCAGTTCTTGGGCATTTTTTTCCCCTCTGTCCACCCTCCAATCCAGTAACAAGGCTGTAAGGTAACTGCTCCATGCTGCCCCAGAGTCCAGTATAGCCTTGCTTGAGGAGGGCAGGCAAACCCAATTCAAGACATTTTTCAAAATACGTTTGTTAAAAAGAGAGTAATGGGAAAGCTTCTCTGTTGCTGACCGTGTTGGTGTTCAGAGATGGACGTGTCCTACTCATTTGCCCCTGTGTGGCAGCTGCATTACTGTGAGGCGTCAGCAGCCGAGTTGTCTGAGGAAAGGCTTGTCCATCTCTGGGCTCCACGAGGAGGAGAAATCAACACCTTTGGCAAAAGCGTAGAAGAGGTGTAAAACTCGACCTGTCTCTAAGTCCTCAATAAGACAGCAGTTGGGAATGAGGAGCAGTTGCATAGAACAGCAAACAGAAAAGCTTCTGCTTGTATCGCTTGGAGCTTCAGGAGCATGAGTGTCGTCTGAAGGGAAGAAGTCATCTGGTGGGAGAGACTACATCTGAGCAGCAGGAGCACAGCAGGGGTCAAGGGATATCTGCAGGTGCTGATGCCCAGGTGTAACTTGATACCATTTTGGCCTGTTGCAGTAGAAGTAGAAAGTGTTTATGATTTTGAAACTGATAACTAGTAATTCAAAATTGATTAGTTTTCTTGCAACTGGATATGATATTTGTGAGTGTGGCCATGTAGCCAGCTAAATGTCCATTTGCAGCAGAGCTATGAACTAACAAATTGGAATATTCAGATCTGGGATGGTTTGACTGGATTAGACCACTTCTGTTTGTGCACTGTACTGCTAACCAAGGAACGAATAGAATTTGTCTCCTTAACACCTGTCTGTCTCTAGGACCCAAGCCCAAAAAGCACCACGTGCCTCTGCCTACTGGGTCTTGCAGATGTAGTTGTGGGAGTTGCATGTTTAGTAAGGTCAGGTCCTTTGTAAAGCTAAAGTCCAAAATCTCTGCAGTCTAAATGCAGTGTTACTGCTCTGTCCTGCTAGCACAGCCAATACATCAGCAAATCCCAGAGGATTTTATGATGACAGCAATTGCAGAATCTATGAGGTTTAGGATGTCTGTCAGTGTTTGGGGGGTTCCTTAGGTGTGTGGAAGCTGTGCAGCTCCTCAAGTCATCCTCTTCAGATGTTTGTTCTGGGAGGAGAGAAGAATCAGTGTGGCCACTCATATCCTTCCTTCATCTATGTGCAGTGTGTTTTGGAGGTCCCTGTTCTGCTGGTTGCTCTGTCGAAGTCCTGGACATGTTTCTGAAGCATCTCAACAATATACAGAGCAGAAATGTGTGGGTTTTGTGCTGTGCCAGCATAATGGAAATGATCCAGCCTGTCTTCTTTCCACACCTGTGATGGGGGTGTGATTCAGCTGGACTTCATTGTCTGCGGAAAGGGTGCCTATCCTTTGGGTTTTAGAAACAGCAGATACAAGTGCCATTCAGCCAAAGCCAGACAGTACTTCTGTCTGCACCATGTGTGCAACTCCCTTCCCTGGGGCTGCAGCCACACGCGTCTCTCAGCCCTGCATAGGTGGGGACGGTTGGTGGGAGCGAAAACATGGTCCCTTGCCACTGTCAGTCTTTTCCTGTCCCTGCCTCTGCACCACTGTGACCAGATCAGAGCGCTGGACTTTGTTTAAAATACACATCTTGAGGTCTGAGTTGTTGAAAGTTTGCTGTGGCTGGGTTAGTTTAAAGCTGGATCAGTTCCCTGATAGGGTTCGTTTGTACTGTTGTCCCTATGACTGTGCCAGCGCCTGAGCAGGCAGGATATGGGATGGGAGGAAAGCTGGGGTGTTACTTGGTGCAGGCTGATCCCAGGTGTAAGGTTACTGTGAAACTGCAATACTTACAGTCAGTGGCTTCTCCACCTCAGACCTTGCAGCAACTTTGTGGGATGCCATGTTGTTGGCCCTATTTTTTCATGGAAAGACTTGCCTGGGGTGCTGTCAGGGATTTGTAGCATGGGAAGGGGAAAGGAATTCAGTCTTCCCACATTCAGAGCCACATCATTGCACTGATACCAGGTAGAGTGAGGTGTCTCACCAGGCTTTGTCATGGTCCTGTGTCGAAAGGCTCAGCTGAATGCCATCTTAGAGCAAAAGATGCAGGCAGGTCTGGGAGGCCATGAAAGGACAGCACCCTTCCTCTACTCCCTTTTTGCCACTCCTGAGAGTTCAGGATTTCACAGTGGGCAAAGAGGTCTTGCCCAAGGCCTCCTGCCAACCTTACTAAATATACCTTGAAATTCAACTTTCAAAGTTGTTTTTCCTTCAAAATATCAGTAAATCTAGTTGCATTACTTGCTATAAATTTAATAGTGAAAAATATGGCATGGTCAAAAATACTGGATTCAGGGTTTTCTTTTCCAGAAATCCACCAATTTGGCTATCCCGAGAAAAACCAGGCATAGAGAGCCACAGCCTCTGTGAAACTTGTGGAGTTGCTGCTTAACCTTGGCCATGAGCCGAAGGCTGAAGGTTGCTCATCCTTGAAAGGCAGATGGGAGCACCTCTTACGTACCGTGGGATGTTTGAATGCACTCCCTGGGTGTTATTATCCTCTCAGCTCTGTGACTGACTTTTCCTTTGCCCTTTCTGCCTTTCCTCTTGCGCATTAAGGGAGTCAGAGAACATTGTGTCCCTTTGTGTACCATTGCCTGCAGAGCCTGGGGCAGGAAAAGGCTTGTTGGTGATGAGATATTGGATCAGGCTCATTCCTGGTGTGCTGCAGCTCTGCACCCACAGAGTATGTTGAAGTAGCTGCCAGATTTACTGACACCATTGCTTTCTGCTAAGATAAATATATGGCTGGAGAGCTTAGTCCTCCAAGGAGGTGGATGAGAGAGCTCATCATGGGGTGTCCCTGCAGCCTTGAGGAAGTGGAACCTCTTGCAAGCTCGGATGCAGCTCCTCAGCTCGGTGTTTTCCTTTGCCTGTGTTAAGGTAGACTTGTCTCCTGCCTCAAGACATGGCAATCTGTGGAAAGTACCCCTTGGTGCTTGCCAAAATCTGTGCTCAGTGGGGTGGTTGTTCTTGCACAGTGACGGCAGTGAGGTGAGGGTTTCATGAGGATCCTTCAATCAGTCGGTATCTGTTAGTCATTAATTTGCCCTGCCTTACCTGAAGAGCAAGTTAGCTCATTTGCCAGTGTCATGGAGAAATGGTTTGTAAAGTTTAGCTTTTAAAATCCCCCTTGGGGCTGGAGGTTTCAGCTCTGCGAGGACCAGCACTGGCCTTCATCTTTCCAGCCTAAAAAAGATTTAGTTTCAAGGCATTTTACCACGCCGAAGTCTTTCAGAGAAGAGCTTGAAAATTGGTGGTCTGTCTGTCCTGCGAAGGACATTACAGGCCCCTGGGGGGAGGTAGGCGGGGGCTCGTCGTCTGGACTGAGGTTTCTGCTCCGTGCCTTGGTGAGCTGCACGAGGGGCTGGCTGGCAAGATGTCAGTGATGCTCTGTGTGTATCATCCAAAGCACTTTCTGATCTATCAGGATGAAGGGTTCTGCAGAAATGCTAAATAGTATTATTAGTGTAAAATAAACATACTTCAATATTTCTGACCCTAAAGTGGATCCAGATGCTTTCTTATGGCTGCTGGATCTGCTTTGGTTTTTCCATGGCTCAGTGTGGCCATCTGCATTTGTTCAACTGAGATAGGATGTGACAGAGAGCTTGTCACAGCATGCTCTTGTCAAGTCTGTAAACCTTTATATTTATACATGCATACACTCAAATATATATATATATATATATATAAGAATGAAAAAATTACTGTCTTAGTTTAAGACACCATTTCCGAGTCTGACACTTCACGTGCTCGCCAAGGAACTTGGAATAAACTCAGTGAGTTTATCAGCTTTTATGATCCCAGCAGTCAGTTCAGCTGTGTAGGGGAAAAATGGGATTTGGATGAATAACTCAAAATAGTCTCCAAAGGAAGTGAACGTGTCCCTCTCTTTATAGCTCTGATACAAAAAGGGTATTAAACACCCCTTGATATCAGCCACCAGTTGCATTTTTCAACCTGTGGTTGAGCTTTGCAAGAGGTAACTTTCCGGCTTTGTTTCAAGTGTAAAACAATTTCCCCCTGGTTTTAGGGATTATTAACATTTTCATGGTTTCTCTCCTACGGAGAAGAACAAATCTTCCCTACTGCTTAGGGGTTATGTTTTATATGGGCTGGGGTTTTACCAGCACTGGTGCCAGGGTAAGATCAAAGTAGCAGGAGCAGCCGGGTGGTCCTTCCTTCTGAGCACGCCAGTGGGAAATGTTTCCAAGCCAGTATTTCAGTGATTTATTTTTTTAGATCCTGATTGGGGAGATAATGCCATGGTGTCTGAGGGGGCTCCCAGCTGTGCCGTGAGGACTTGACGCTACCTTGCAAAGACTGGCAAATACAGAAAGTGTGGATGAGTGTTTTGCAGGTAAAATCCTTTGCCTTGGTAACGGATACTGACAGATGTATGATGAGCTGGTAAAATCTCGTGCGTTCTTAAAATCAGTGATAATAGGATTTGTTAGTTGTTGTGATTTGGTGGCAGCTGGAGTAGCTGCCCAAAGGGTTCTTAGCTGGTGTGTGAGATCCAAGGCTTTCACCAAACCCTACTCCATACACTGCAAACCAAAGCCGGAAATAGGGTGTTTAAGAGCCTTAGTTTTCAATAAGTTTGGATCAGTCAAAGCTGAACTAGGGATACATTTGCTCCATGCACCCTCTCCATCCAAGTTGAAGTCCATGTTCAAACTAAAAGGCAGCTGGGAGGTTGGAGCTGATTCCTCACATCTGTGCCGAGAGCTGCCGCATGTGCTCATCAGCTCTGATCCTGCCCTGCCTGAGACACTGTTGGTGTATTGATTGCTAAAATCTCTGTGCGTGCTCTACAGGGACCAAATCTAGAAAAAGGCTTGTCTACATTACGAACAGAAACCCCTTGAGAAGGGGGATTTGGGGTCTAGTCTGTCTTTCTGCAGTTTTTTGCAGTCCAGAGACTGTATAATTACATTTTATTGAATCCATCCTGCTACTCCTTTCTGGCATGGGATACACCTGGACTGATAGAAAGCAATTAAAAACCTGAAGGTTCTCACTCATTTAATACAATCTTACCTGTCTTTTGTCCAGTGTTGAGAGCTTGCTGTGCTTCCCTGGGTTTTTTGTCTTCTACTTAAACAGGAAAGAATCGGCAAAGGAAAATGAAGCCAGCGAAGTAGGTGGGATGTACTTAGCAGAACTTACAGACAGCTCAGGCTCCTTGGTTATCAGTCCTATCTTGGGAAGGAAATACAAAAAATGACCGCAGATTCTTGGTATATTATTTTCCTGTCTTGTCTCCTATCTTGTCTTACGAGTTTAGTGTTGTATCAGTGCTGGTTTTCTTGGTCTTTGGTTCAAAACAAACTCTTGAGATAATGATGCCACTTACTGCATCACTGGTCCCAGCGGGACTTATCCTGTCCGGAAATACCTGACATGATGTGGTATATGCAATGACTTGCTGCCGTGCAAAGGTAATTGCTCACTGACCCAGAGAAGACTTTTTTTTTTTCTTTATGGAAACTTATTGTGTGCTTTGAACTGCTGAAAAGTACTCAAGAAGACATAAACCCATGAGTTACTGCAGGCTGCATGCCTGGGACATGCAGGCCGTCTCAACATATGGAGTAAATCAGCACGGCTCCGCTGACTTCAGCGCAGCTGCATCTATTTCTGCTCACTGTAACCCTGCTCCAGACTGGAAGGGTGGTTGTGTGTGAAGAGTAGATAGGGAAAAACCTCCCTTTTCTATTCCCTTTTCATAGCTTTACACTTTATGAACAGAATAAATGTACCACAAGTGGAGGTGATACAGTAAATTATTTTTGCCTCTATGGAATTTCTTTATTTGGACGTGCACTAAATCACCTCTTGTTCCCCTTACTTCCCAAATCAAGTAGTTGATTAATGCATGCACTTGGTTACTGGCAGTGAGAAATACTTCAGTTATTTCAGAGATTGGTGTTTCAAAAACCCCATATACGTGCACCTGCACCGAAAGAAGTCAGGCAGACCTGACTCTGCATAAAGACAGGGCGGGCAGCACCCGTGTAAGCCACAGGACTGTGGGAAGAGGAGCTGCTTTCCTGTTACCATGTGCGAGGAGAAGCAGTGCTATCAGGCTTCTGTGTGATGGATCAGAGTGCAGTGGTATTGCTGCAAGCAAAAGTCATGAATTTTAATCAACTTTACTGGCTGCCTTGAAATTTGAGTTGAAAGATAAATGTGAAAAACAGGCAGCTCATATTGTTTCTGGAACAGAACTGCCCCTTTTCTGGTGATTAAAAGAATATTTCTTTTAACTTGATAATCAAAACTACTTCCATCTTTAGTTCTGGATTGTTTTTTTGGCTAACCCTTTAGGTCCTGCCAGCCTCATGTGTCTCCTGGAGCCAAGTTGTCACCTCATGGCCACCCAGACAGCTGACCTTGGCTGCCGAGACTTCTCAACCAGAGGGGCTTTTTGGCTGTCTGCTTTCAGCCATTTTGAAAAACGTGGTTTTAGGGCTTTATTTAAATAGTCTTAATGTCTGGAGGAAAAAAAAAAAAAAAATAGAAAAAGAAGAACTGCCTGTTGAAAACTGAATGGACTGTCCAGGGAGCTGGAGTTCAGCTTATATTCATTGGGGAACTTCAGCACAATACTTGCCCTTCCTTTCTATTGCTGCGGGGCTTCTTTTAAGGTTATTTAGTTCCAGTATTCATTTGGACATCGGTCTGCTTAATTAAATGTAAGTGATTTGAATGCTGATGTTGTCTGTGGGGGACATTGAAGCTTAGTGAAGAAGTGGAGTGAAAATATCAACTCCTGTCCCTGGACATAAACACACACCCAGCGTTTTATTTCCAGCCACTTCCAGGCTGGTCCGGATTACTTTAGTAGTTGAGAGTACTTTCCTCGCTCCTCCATGCAGGAGTTTGCTTTAGGGTCTATCATGCTGGTTTCCTTGTTTAGCCATTAAGTCACCTCTGTGCAGGATTAAGTTTGAAGGGTTTTATTTGAGGCCAAACAGCTTTTAAGAAAGGAAAGAGAAAAATTAGCCTACAAGCAGCAGGGAGGGGAAAATATCAGTGGCAGACTCCTGAGTTGTTCCTCCTCTCTCAAGCACAAGTGCTTTGTTATTTTCTCTTAGAATCTTCTGCGGTGCAACTCCACACCTAGTTTCTCATCTCAAAAATCTGTAGGTTCAGCAACTGCTCTGTATCAGTGGAGAGTTCTTTGCAACTGCAGCTTATTTGATGCACTGCCTTCACTGGTGAGAAAGGCAACATATTTTGGGGGCCTAAATTAGTGTGAAAGGGCACATACAAACCTGCTAAGTACAAATTCCAGCTTGTTTGTACTCTCAGTTGGTTACACCCTTGGCTCAGAACCCAAATATTTCAAGAATTTGGGTTGAGGTATATCCTTTCCCAAAAGAGGCATGAAGTTAGATTCCCCTTTTGCATCAATGGGTGCAGTTTCTGTAAGGTCACTGAGGGTTTGCTTGAAGCAGAAATGTTAATTCCTTCAAGACACGTGCAGAAAATTCAGGAGGGGAGATGATGCTTTGCTCTGGTGCCTGGGGGCTGCTCCTTGAACAGCTGAGATGACTTGGCCCTTCCTTTGACTGGAATATGCTTGCTATGAAGGAAACCCACCTGATTTCCTTTTCAGCAGCTGGGATGCCTTATTGCCATGTTTTGCTGTACTGGGGCCATTGGTGTAACACCTGCTTACCCCAGTGGCTGATTTTTCATTTTTCCTGAGGCCTTCAAAGCATTTACATATGCTGAAGCAGATTAGTTTCACTAAGGAGGTTTATTTCAGATGCAAATGCTCTATGGGCTGCTGCACAAATGAAGCCTGCCTGATTTTCAGTTTTTCAAAAAACATTTATTTGTTTTAATACTCCATTGGAAACGCTCTCAGTTTTGCTTGCTTCACTTTTCCGTGTTGCTGTGGTGCAGGTATGGAGGTCAAGGTGGTAGGAACACGTTTGGTGGCATTTACCAGCTGTCATGTTATGCTGCAGTGGGATCAGCCCGGGTGGCTGGTAGGGCTGTTATTATTCCTGGAATTCTCCTCCAATACTGAAGAAGGAGAGCATTTGACAGTGATTCGGGGTTTGTTAACATACCCACACATCAGGCAAATCAGCTGCCTGTGGTGGCGCCTGAACATCACGGGGTACGGAATGTTGTGGTGCCAGGACAGGATGTGGGCACTGTGGGGCGAGTAGTTAGTAATCCTCACGCGTCCCTTTCCTTGCAGTTACCTGGCCGAGCAGTGCTGGAATGGCGGCTTCGTCTACCTGATCATGTTGCGCCGCATCAAGCGCAAGGCCCCTCTTCCTCCCTCCAACGGCAACAACAGCAACAGCTGCGACCCCAAAGCCAAGCCCAGCCCTGAGCCTGGCGACAGAGCTGCTCAGAATGGGAAAAGGACCAGGAAGTTTGGGGTCATCACCAGGACACCGGGCAGCAAGGACAGCAAGGAGAAGCTGGGCTCAGAGCACGGGAACGGGCACTGCACCCCGATGGAGGTGGAGGTTGCTCAGCCGGAGACCTCTGAAGCAGAAAGCAATGGGGAAGAGCAGCACCAAGGCACTGGGGCACCCTACCGGTGCCAGCTGTCAGAGGGTGGCATGCCAGACATTGGGGACCAGTCTGCCCAGGTACGTTTGCGTTGGTTTTTCTAGAAAAGGAAGAGCAGCAGGCATGCAAGCGAATTAAGTGGATTTCCCAGGCAATTTCCCTAGTTTCAGTGCTCTGTCCTTGGGCTGAGCCTCAAGGGGACAAGACAAGCTGTCAGGGCACCAAGTTTGGGATGTGGTCCAAAGCAGGGGGGCAGGAGGATTGAAGAGTTAAATAATAATTGTTTGAAACCTCTGTCATACTCCATCTGTGATTGAGGGGAAGGTCCTTATATCTCTGACCTGTCAGTGTTGGTCTCAGGATTTCTTTTGTTGAGACAACTGGTGACCCTGTGACACTGGGGCAGGAGATGTCAGTGGAAGATGGTAATTTTGTCCTTTGGGGCTTCATGTTTATCTCTGCCTGGACTTGATGTCACCTTATAGCTCATGTTAACATTGGAATTGAAGCTTCCTTTTTTGATGCACCAGACTACGTTGCATGTATTTGTGCTACAAAACTTGTTTGGCCAGCGTTTGAGAGCCACACGGACGTAATTGCGGATTTTTCTCAGAGTTGAGATAAACGATTTGTTAATGTTTGGGACGACAGTGGGATTGGGGCTTTCATTGCTTCTCTCTTTGTCCTAATGGAAATCTTGGGGTTTGTTGCCTACCTAGAATTGCAGCGTTGCTGGATAAAGAAAAATAACCCAAGCCTTGATCAGGTTTCAGTATGCATCTATCATCAGAAGTACCGTCTGCCAATCTTTCCAGAGGCACTGATAGTATAAACAGATGAATGTTGCTTTGTTGGGCTTTGGGCTGGCTGCAGCAGCTGGTTTTGGTTTTAAGACTTCAAAGCTGGTAACAAAGTAGTACAAATGGACATCTCATCACTAAATTCTGTTGAGAAAAGCATGGGTTTAAATGTGTCCCCTGAATTAGTGCTCCTCAGCACTTCTGCAGGATGGTGGTGATGGTGGTTGTGAACTTAGAGTAATTTAATTTAAAAGTACGTTGTAGGAGCTAAAAGCAATTAAAAAAACTCTGGTTTTAAAGAACCGTAATCGCAAAAACTTGCTCTTCACATTGGTGAGGCACTTTGAATTTTATGGTGCAACAGAAAGGGTAGGGTGTTTGTGCACTGTTCTTGCAAGCCTTGTAATTGTAGCCTCTCTAAAAGAAAACATTAAAAGCTTAAAAATAAATAAATGAATCATTTGGTGTTTTGAAAGCTCTGGTCCATATAAAAACTTCCTGAATCTGTTCCGAAGATGTCTAATTAGACACATGTTGTAAATGAAGATGATCAGACTTGTTTTTGAAGTGGAAAGCCAAAAATATATATATATGTAAAAAAAAAGAAACTCTTGATCCAGAGCCATCTCATGCCAGTGTTACCTTGATGTTTGAGGCATTTTGGTCTGAGAAGTAAATTGTTAAATTCAGAACATACATGTATCAATGTGAGCAATAAATACACTTTTAATGCGAAGCACATACACGATGGCTTTGTAAAACTAAAAACATAGTTTTGAGGCACTGGAAAAATTTAAAAGCTATAATATGTTCAGCTGTGGTGTATTGGTTATGTTGGGAGGTGCAGTCGTTTAGTAAAATTGTTTCTTTTTTTAATTCCCTCCTCCCCCTTTAATATTTTGCTTAGAAATATGACCTCTGTCTGTGTCAGTACGAATTACATTTTCCTGACATCTGAATGAGGAGAAATGTGAATAGCTGGAGCCTGAATAGCACGCCTTGATCATCCTTTGCTTGTTAAAGACCAGGGGGCCTTATAGAATCCTATCACTTTAGCATCTGTGGGGTTACTGCTATCAGAGTAATGAGTGGCTTAAATCAGTTTCTTAATAAGTATTCAATAAGGACAGTGAATAAAATTTTCAAAATTATTTGTGTCCTGTTTAAAAAAAAAAAAAGGCAGGGAATAAAGACACTTGGGAGCCTCAAATCTCACTTCCAGCTCTATTTTGAAAGCGTGACCTGGCCCTCAGACATGTGAGATCCAGTCGTGTCAGGAGCCTTTTGAAAACAGCATCCAGGATGTCGTGTCAGAAGTTGCAGCCTCCTTCCAGGCTTCAAAGCATGAGCCAAACCTCTCATAGCCGCAGGATGAGTTATCTCCTCCCGTGTGGGGACAGGGTGCATTGGCAGGGCACCCTCTCCACCGGGAAAGCAGCTCTGTCCCCACTGCCCGCCCCACGCTCTCCATCTCCTCCACACGTTGACTAATTGAATATCCAGGGCTGTCAGCCCTGCGCCTTTGGGGAGCACTATATTCACTTTGAGGGGAGGAGAGTCAGCCTGTGGCAGACTGGAGGTCGGCTACAGGTGGGAGGAAAGGTTTCAAGAAGCCACTCAGCAACCAACATGGGTGTGGGGGGATCTGGCTGGTCCTTCCCACTGCTCCTTTTCCCTTTCCCACTCCAGGAGGCAGATGGGAGCATTACTGAAGCTGGGATATGGAGGCCAGGAAAATACCTTTTTTTCTCCCTGTAGAAAGTTATTGTGAAGTTGTTGTAACCAAAACAGGGGCGAAGGGGTGGGGTTGAATCTGCATGTCTTCATCCACTGCTTTGCTGATCCCAGCAGCTAGCTCATGGCCAGTGCCTAGGGGATGTTGTGCTGGCAGTACTTTTGAGGCATCCGTATGTCATTTCAGTGCCCTTCACTTTCAGGGTGCCTCTCCCCCAAGTGAAAACCCCTCCCACAAGTGTGGGGTTGTTCTCCCGTTTCCTCCAAATGTGTTGCTCACAACAGCAATGCTGGATTGTGAAATGACAGGCAAGATGAATACTGTTTGTCAAATGAGCCTGCCAGGAGATTCCTGCACTACTGGTTTGTGTGCGTGTGCCAGTCCCCTTCTTCAGGCTTGCTTTCATCTCTCAGATCTTGATCTGTCTCTCCTGTGCACTTGGCATTGCTATTGCTGTGTATAAACAAATCTGCCAGACTGTTTGCTGGTATGTAACCGTCAGTAAATACTGTACCTGTCAATTAGCAGGCAGCATTTAATGTTTACAGGTGGTTAACTTATGCTGAAATATTTTTAGGATGAACCTAAATGCCTTTCAAAAATGTGGGTATTCAAAGCAGCAAACCTGTATCTGCCTGGCAGGAGGATCTCTAACATCTGGAAACCAGACCTTGGAGAGGACTCAGGTTGGCAGCAGTGGGAGTTGGGGGCAGTGAGTTAAAGATCAGGCAGTCTCTGAGCTATAGTAATGATCCCTCACATTCTGGGAAGATTGGAGAGCTTAAACACAGAATTCAAAGTTTACTTCTATTATTCAGTGGCCTGAGACATGGTGCTCATGGTGCTCATTTGCAGGCTGATAATTATTCAGGCACAGATGGAAGAGGAATATGGGAAGGGACTGCTGGAGTTGAGTAAAAAATGATAAATAAAAGGAAACTGAGTTTTCCTCATAGTAGAGCAGTCCTGTGGTTTCACTGTGTTTAGTGGTAGGACAGAATCACTCAGTTTTATTCTCGGTTTCTCTATCATGGTGTTTTTGGAAGATCTGTGGACTGCTTCTGTTGCTGTTCAGCCCAGAGGTGGCCAGATACAGTTGGCGTGGACAGGGATCAGAAGTAGGACTGAGGTTTGCAAGGACCAGACTTAGGAGTGTGAAGGTCGGGAGTCTGGCTGTCAAACGGGACTTGAACTGATCCAGCTCTGGCTGGCACGATGAGGACTTTCATTGATGAAGCCAGAAACAGCTTGGCTAAAGATAAGTTGTAGCAGAGCAGATTGGTCCCCTTTGCTTCCTTCAGCCGCCGCAGGATGCTCTGGAAGTCCTTGGAACGCCAACAGTTAAAAACAATGCCCTTGAATCCTCTTGCTTCTTTATAAGCATCCAAATTATTAAGGGCTGGAAATCCAGATCCAGATTTATCATTGACCGGTTCATAGGAGATTGGGCAGAGCAAAAGAGCTTTAATTGTGAAGGGAGGCAGTTGAGAGGGGCTGGGACTCTGCATTTGGATGATTCTTTACAAAGAGGGTAATCAGGCATTGGAATGGGCTGCCCAGGGAAGTGGTAGGTTCTCCATCCCTGGAGTTTTTAAGGCGAGACTGGATGTGGCACTTAGTGCCATGGTCTAGTAACCACGGTGGTAGTGCATCAAGGGTAGGACTTGATGATATCAGAGGTCCTTTCCAACCCAGCTGATTCTATGATTCTGTGATTCTACTTTGGCAGGAATGTGTGGCATGGGAGAGGTTCAGGATGTGCACCTGATGTCCTGGCTGCTGGTAGAACCATGGTGTGGAGCTGGGGTGGGATGCCTTTCCAAGATGGAATCAAGTCAGCAACTGGTGGTCCTGCAAGCTTTATCTGATGCTTTCCTTTAAGTCAGTGTCCATTAACAAAAAGAGAGAGGAGGAAGAGCAAGGGAATGTTAATGCCTTGCCTCCCAGAAGTTTTTGGAGAGGTCTGGGCTAGAGGAGTGCTTCAAGGTCTTGCCTCCCTGTTGTTAGCTTCATTACTCTGCAGTGCGTCACAGCCACCAGAGCAGTTTGCCAAGCCAGCTTTGCTCTTACAGCCCAACTGAGCCCAGTTTGCACAGACCACAGCACTCTCCAGACTCATCAGTGTGTACACAGGTGCACACAGATGTACATGTGAGTAGGAGTCCACTCAGGTCTTTGCCAGCCAGCACTTGCTTTTGTATTGCCCCAACTGTATGTCACTTGCTCTCTTTTCATCAGCAGCTCTCTTCATTCCTCGAGCCCATTATTACTTCCTTATTGAGATGGCTTGTCTCGCAAGGGGATGAATGCTTTTGAATTGCATTTTACTTTGCGGCTAGGAAAGGCTGACAGCCTTTCTGTAGAGCAGTACTTGCCAATTAGTGTTGGTAAATGCCAGCCTTACCTTGAGTTTTGGTTAATGGAAAATGTTCCTTATCTTGCCAAGCAGAAGAGGAAGGCTAGTAGGACATTACAGGAATCAAAACATGAGGCTTGAAATAGTACAGTGGCTTTAAGCATTTTACTATTTTGTTAAACTTGATGGGAAAAAAATTTTCATCCTTTTGCTGTACCAAAATGAAAAACTTGCTGTAAGCAAGGTGCTCCAGTGTAGGTACTGAAGCTAAATTGCTTTACATCAATATTTCTGGCAAGCTAAGCAGTAATTACTGTTTCATCAAGGCTTTTATTGGACTCTTATATGACGCATGTTTTAGACATAAATAACACTGGTTTGAGGTGTTAATGTAGACGTTTTAGTCATGTAAAGGGCTTCCTCAGAATCTGATTCTGTTCTAATGTCTTTTTATCTGTTGTGTTTTCTTCCAACTTTCATTAACATGAATCCTGGGGCTATCTACTGTCTTGAAGTTTTAATGTGCACTGTGATAAGCATGTCTTCCCTCTTCTTTGTCTTTGTTTTGGATTGTAAACTCTCTTAGGGACAAGGACTGTCTTTTAATTGTAGCTGTACAGCACTGACAAAACTTGGCCTTGCTTTTGCTTGGGGTTTTAGGAAGGGCTTTGATGTAGCTTGTAGTGAAATTACAGTTAATATTTTTTGCTGCCAGTTATGTTCCACCTTACCATAAAAGAGCAATCGTCACAACTTTCTGGGGTTAAGTCACCTGCTGCCAATTTTTTTCAACTGACTTAAGGTTCTGCCTGCCTTTGCAGTGATTTGAGTGATAGCTACAGCTGTGGTAGCTGTATACTTCAGTTGTGAGTAGCAATCTGTCCCTTTCATCCTGTTTTTGTAGTGAGTTTTCCAAGGGGGTGTTGGAGGGTTGGATGTAGAGATAGTTTGGTAATGGATAAGTTGTAATGTGTTAGTTTTAATGTGTTGCCTTGAAGCGAGGTCCTCACTCTTGGAAGTGAGCTATCCCCAAAGGCATCACAGGTTGTGTTGCAGGAGGTCTCAGCCATGCTCAGCTATCACCAGCCATAGGTGAGAGCACCAGTAGAAAAGCACTTCCAACCTACACAGAAAGTGGGTCAGGTTATTTTTATTTTGTGTGTTGTATTAAAGATACAGCAAACCCACAACTGGAATGCAAATGAATAGCTTTGGCTGAAATGTAAGTTCGCACCGTTTTATGTTTTAATCATTAAGTGTGAATGCTTGAAACCAAGTGGACGTGCCTAAAAATAGAGCATGCTGTTTGCTTAGGTGCTGTAATGTTTCAGGCTTTTAGTTGGAATTATAAAGCTACATACACCTAATTTTTGAGGCAGGGTGCTGAAAGCACTGAGCAAACCCAAAAAATTCCTGTTGCTGACAGACATAATAACAGTCCCCACAAGTCACACCTCTTTAGCTGGGAGTGGTGGTGGTGGTGGTGGTGGTGACCTACTCTAAGCTGGGCTTTAATCTGCTGCGAGCTGCAAGAGTGTTTTCTGAGAAACTTCAGACTAATGAACCAGCCATTCCCAATAGCCCAGCAAGAGAATGAGACTGGGTAAGGCACTCGAGGGAGTGCACACACTCGTGTCCCTTAAAAGCCTGCGCTTCCCAGGGCAGTTGCCAGACTGAAACTCTCCAGGGTCGGAGGCAGCTGAGAAACCATTCATCTGATCTCGCAATAAAGGTTCAGTTGAAGGCAGGAGTGGAGCAGCTCAGAGAGGTGCAATCCAGATGGTGATGGCTCAGGATGACAAATGACTCCAGCAGATTTTTGTAAGGGGTGATGGTGTAGTTCAGGTGCTTGCATTGGTTGATAAAATGTTTAAAGCCCTTGCCAAGGAAATGATGTCAACCTGCAGTCTGTCTCGGGAGATGGATCCCTGGGGGACAGTCTGCTTTAAGTCACGGAATTTTCATCCACTCTGTTGTGATGGCTGTTTTGTGTGTTTTAATTATGTGTTTGTGTTTGGAGGAGGGTATGTTTTTGCTTTTGACTATTCCCCAGGCTTCATCCCCTAGGACACTTCTCTTTTCATGGGGAAAGTACTCACATTTCAGTGAAAGGATGCCAAGTATCTGGCGGCTGTTTGTCCAAACAAGGGGACTTGTGAGATCAGGAGTGGACACTTGAAAGCAATCACAGTTGTGTCTGTGCTCCTGGCTCCTACTTAGTTTGAGGACATGGGAAGTTCATATCCTCAATGAAGTGTAATTCGTATTAAGGGCTGCTTCAGTTTGGGGTTTTCCCCCGTATTTTGAGTGGTGTAGGAGACAGCCACTGTATGGCTTGCATCATCCAGAGGCAGAAGCCAAAGGCTTCAGTGGTTCAGTGCTAAGAAACTTTCCAAAGCAATAGGAATGGACAAAAAACTCCTGTCTTGGAATAATTTATTGATAAAGGAATTTGGATTCCCCCTCCCCCTGCCCCACCCTGCTTTTCATTTATCTTGGAGTTGTTTAGCTTGCTTGTGCAACAATGAAAACAAAACCCAGGGTAGTAGATGAAAGCAGAAGTCCTGCTGTCACATCAGCCTTAAAAATAACCTGGCTAAGTTCAGATGGAAAATATACTCATTATCCACTAATGAAATAATTGCCCTGTTAAGAATCTGCAAAAATCAGATTTTGGCATGATTTTCTGGTACTGAGTCATTCACATTAATATCTATGATGTGAAGAGTGATGGCTTTTGACTGTATCTTGAGACTGACGCGTTCAAGCTGCTCATCTGGTATGTGATCGTGCAGGTTAATTCCCCAGCTACCAATCTGTCTCTCCCACCTGCCTGCTGGGGAGAAGGGATTGTGGGAGGAGGCACGATGTGGCCCAAGGTGGGGCAGGCAGCTGGGAGTAGTGCTTTTGATTTATCCCACATAGGTGAAGGATGCTGGCGAGTGGTATGTGCTCGTATGACCTCCCTGTTCATGGAGAGAAGGATGCTGTGGTACTGGTCTGAATGTTGTGTGTTTCTGTTTGGGTGATTTTGTGCTGGTTTTCAGCTGTGTGTGATCAGCACGTTGGCTGCCAGCTGCTACGAAGCCTGTTGAAGTAATTTTTTGTAATGCATGGAACTTACGACTTTCTCTTAAGTGTCACGTTTCCAAAGCAGCTTCGTGGCTTCTGAGTAAGATGTCACTGTTTGCTTCTGCTGCTCCTCATGAGAAACCCTGTGAAGTTTGTAAGTGGGAACTGGTCCCTGCAGACAGACAGTAAAAATCCACGTTGAAATGTGGAGGGAGGGAGACATCCTGCGGGCTGCATTCGGGCCCGTAGCAGTCAGTCAGTGTGTGAGTACAGACTCAGTACATGGTTATTGCTATTCTGATCAGGGCTTATCCCTGTTTTTATTTTAAAAATTGTTACATGTTTACATCAGGTTTGTCTGAATTGCTGCTGTGACAGAAAGTGCTTTTTCATAGACAACTATTTTACATTTTCCATTTTACTGTCTGGCTTTTTAACTACTTACCGCGTTTCTGTTTTCCATTTGTTTACACCTTGCTCCTGCCAAGCTTGTCTTTAATAAAAGATTTCAAAGCAATTTTTTCTTTTGTATATATAGATTTGCAGCTTCTTGAGCACGGCACAGTCAAAATCAGTCAACCCCCTTTAAACTCCCCTGCAATTAGCTAGCGAAGGAGAAGTGTGTGGGGGGAGAACAGCTCCGGCATCTTTCATTCACTTACTTATTTATTTTCCTCAACGACTCGGAGGAAAAACGTTCCTTTTTGTTTTATTAATGATGTGCTTATGAAATGGAGCGTTTGATGGTATGCACCCGGAGCAGGCAGAAGGCGAGCTTCCCCACGTCGCGCTGGCAGTGCGCTCGCTTTCTGATCTGCAGCACACTAGTTTATTCCAGATGTAGGCTCGCTCTGAACAGAGGCTGCCTGATGTACAATGGCTTCACCGTGGAGAGAAATGGCCTGCAGGGACCCACTAGAAGCTGCCAGCTGTATTCTCTATTCTCACTTGCAGTCAGTTACATAAGATGACCCTTTGTTTTTGGTTGTTATTTTTTTCTCCCCCCCTCCCCTCTGCGATTAATCCGAGTAGAATATTTATACTGTCTTTTAAAAAAAAGTTTTAATTATTTGTAACTTAGGCACTTTGAAGTTGATCAGATTCAAGTGGAAAAATCTGGTCCTGGCTTCCTGCTTGAAAGAGCCGAGTTGGGAGGAAAGTTGAGTCACCTAAAAGTGATGTAACTGCAGAGAACAAAAATTAGCCATTAGCCCAGCTGCAGCCTGACTTGACCATTTGTGTTTCTCCTTGCTGTGAGAGGGAAGTCAAAAAATGCAAGTCTGGAAGGAATTTCAAGGAATGACCCAATCTCATCTCCTGCTCCGAGACCAACTTTGACATATGTTGGTTCATCGTGCCGGTGAAATCCTTGGCAGGAGGAATCCACAGTCCCTCTGTGTAGGCAGGTCTTCTGCTGCTCTGGTATTACAAGCAAAGTGAGTGGGGTGGATCTGAGCAGAATTAACATTTACTCTCAGGAGGTGGGGAACAAGTCTCTGAAGGGGCATTCTCGCTTCTTATTCCTTTGACACATTTACAGCACACTTGGGTGTCTTTCTGAGTGTCTGTCTTGGCTAAATCTCAGGTGAATGAAATTTTCTGGATTGTCATATACATCTATTCATTCCATGTTTTGTAGTGAGCTGTTTTTCAAATGCTGCTGCTGCTGCTGTGCTTGTGACCTGCCTTTGGTTAGAAGGATATAGTTTAAGTCTCCCTAAGAGTGACCAGGGCTGGATATTGCCTCTTCCCTGGCTGCAGGAGGAGCTGGTAGTGCCTTGCTCTCTGTCCTTGGTGAGGATGTCTGGAGTTTGAGGTACCTGGCTGGACTGGCATCAGCACATCTGTGCTTTGTGTATGAAGTGTTTTTGCACCAGGAGCTGTGGGTGCACATGTACTTATTTTTGTGTCACTGGTGAACAGAGCTGGGGGGGAATATTATGCTGAGTCATTTATAAATGAAGCTGTGAGAATTATTCTGAGAGGATGGGAAAATTCAGATGTTAATAGAAATATGGAACTGACAGCAGCCAAGCAGCAACCAGAATTGTGCAGCTGATCAAAGGAGGCTGGTCAGCAGTTAAACTCATCCTCTGGGCAGGGATTATGCAGGCTCCAAGGGCAGTGACATCATACCTGCAAACTGCCAAATCTAACTACACTTGGTGTTTCCTTTGGGTATTGTGAGTCTCTGGAGTGGAGTGAATGCACCAAATCCTACCTTTCATTTAAAGACTAAGTGAGCTTGTAGTCTTGTTTATGAAGGAAAGTTTGAAAATATGATACTTCAAAAAAATTTTAAAATTTAACACATGCATCACTACTTTTTTTTCCTTTTCTTCTTTTTTAAAGCGTTGAGGCTTTGTGTTGTTGAATCTGTGAGTCTCCAGTAACTTAACAGAACTGGTTTTAAGTATAATTTAAATGCATTAAGTATAATTTAAATTCCAAGTCCTTGGAATTCGCAAAGAGCTTTACTATTAAGGCTTTCCCGTGATGAACTCACATAAGATACACATTCAAAGCAGCAGCATTTTTGTCCACCTGTGAAGTACCCCACGCTGCTCTCTGCAGCTTCCTGGGGAGGGAAAGGGGGCTCTGCTGGACACCCACTTTCTCCAGCGGCCTCAAGCAAAGGCTGGCAATCTGCTCTTTAATACTCAGCTCTCAGAATCTCAGAGTGACGTCCCTCAGAGGTACATGTGTCTCGGTGGAGGGTGTTTGCTTTGCGGCGCGTGGTTAAATGAAGAGCTATGAATGTTTTATGAGGAAAAGGGAAAGAACAGTGAGGGTTTCTGATTTCCAGTCGACGCCAAGTTGTTTATTCCCAGCAAAATGCCTGCAGCTGACCGGTGGGGACTCAAGGGACAGCCTTTTCTTTCACAGGAGCAGGTGACAGTGGCATTCAAAAATGAGTGAAAGAAATACACATTTGGGTATGTGCCAAACGTTTTTGTTGTCTTTGTTGTGGATGTGTTTTTCTGTCTATGTTCAGATCGAGTAGTGTTTCACTTTCAAGCGCTTTTGATGTTAGTGGGC
This sequence comes from Oxyruncus cristatus, assembly GCA_013399855.1. Lineage (NCBI taxonomy): Eukaryota > Metazoa > Chordata > Aves > Passeriformes > Cotingidae > Oxyruncus > Oxyruncus cristatus. Next base: position 325,062 of record VXAY01003126.1, on the reverse strand, counting down.
GTTGAAGGGGAAATAAGGTAGTGCTTGCACAAGAGGAGCAGAGTCTTGCCATTTGCTGTTGTTAAGTGCTTTGTAAATGAATATTCAAGAGTGGTCCAGTTAAGACAGTTAAGAGTAAATCTGGGATTTTTTTTTTAATTTTTTTAATGTAATAAAATGTGTGATAGTGAAGAGTGCTGAGGAGTGCAAGCCAGGCACTGCACATAGTGGGCCTTGGTGTAACTCGCATTCCAAAAAGCTTTTGCAGATCATTAAAGGCAATTTTATGGCTGCATTGTTAAACTTTATTGGAAGGTCTGCTTCCAAACTGGGTTTAACAACAGGACATTCGAAGTGGCATCTTGTGAGGAGAATAGATGGTCATAGTTTCAGCCTGGGCTTGGTTGGTGGAGGCAGAGGGATTGTATTTCTCTGTTATACTGTCTTCATTACTAGTGCAAGGTACTTCATAGTGATAAAATCTCTCTGGAGCATTTTCATGCTGTAGCTCAGTTCTGTTTTTAAAGCAGATAAATATAGTTGACTCTTGCCCCTGCATTTAACACAGTGTCTCATGTATCATTTTAATTTATTTTAAAGTATCCTCTGTCCTGACACGTCCTGTTATTCAGCAGGGGACTGGGCTTTTATCAGGCATTGAAGATCCCAGTTAAACCTTGTTAGGATATTGCCCATGTTGAAGGCTTTCAAGTTAACAAATTACCTACAGGTGTATGTGTTTTCAGGCTCAAACTTTTGGGAAACCTCTTAAGAAACCTGGCTTGTTTTTTCCGTTTCCTCTACCTGCGGTTTAAGGGCTATAATACATTAATATAATAGTAATTAATATTAATATTCGTGTTAACATTCCCATTAGTAATGTTAGTATTGGTAATTATTAATTATTCTTGTTAATTTTCACTTTGTTCCAATATCTGAAAAGTTCATAATGCATTTAGAAGTTTCAGGGATTAGGTGGGAAAAAAACCAAAAAACCACATTTCCCTCTCTTAATAAAGGCTCTGATAAACAACATTGGCCTAAAATTTGCAGGTTGCTGCCACAACCCTTGGGTTTGCAGATATATTTAGCAGTTCTGCTTCTCAGAAACAAGCAGCAATTTGTGCATGCTCTTCACAGTTTGCCATGAAATTTTAATCATCTTTGCTACTTGGGTGTTTGCGTACTGCGAGAACGTTACTTGTGTGCATAACACACCCAGTCACAAATAGCTGACCTGGTGCCTGGTGACTACAACACATGGCTTAAAAATTGCCTCCAAACTGTGCATTTTGCTGTCTTGCAAGCTTGAAAACTTCCAAGGGTTTTTCATAATTCTGTAATCCTCGTTCTTCCCCTCTCTGAGAGAGTCTTGGCAATTGCCTTACGTGTCTTGCTTGCTTGTTTTTCTCTTTACTTTTTTTGCTCTGCTGGTATCCGTCACACTTGTGTTTTCTTGTGCCCAATCCTGCCAGTAGAACTCATGAGAACTAGTTTGTGTTTTGCATTTTGTATTGCTCTGGAGTTTGTAAACCACTTTTCAGATACATATTTATAATAATTAAAAATAACGAAAACTAATAAAGGTGTCCTGAACATTGCTTATTACCTTGGTTATGCTGAAAATTATTCTCTGCAGTGGGTAAATTTATTATTTACAATCAGTACAACAGCTGCCCAGTAAGAAATATTTGATTGGCAGCTGATAATTAGAAGCTGGTATTTTCTTTCCTGCATCTCAAATCCTTCAAACCCCTCCGGAGAGGGAAACGCTGCTTTGTGATAGTGGTCTGGTCTCCGCTGCAACAGCAGCTGCACTACCTGGTGTTCAAGGTCCCCCTTGAACCACGTCTTGCTCCTCTGTGGCCCTGCACAGCTCATCCTTGAGTTTTGGCGAAGGGGTTTGAGGCCGCTGGTTGCTTCGGGAAGGACCAGGGCATTGAGAGCAGCACCTCTGCGGGTCTCAGAAAAGGTGCAAACATCCCTGCAAGGAAACCTCTACGTGTTGAACCTCCTCTGTGCTACCTCCTCCTTTCTGCCTCCTTCGCTTGGACTGCAGCTAACGTAGCAAAGCTCAGCAAAAACACCTGTATAGCTTGAGCTATACGGGTGTGTGCGGTGATGGGCAGCAAGGTGCTAAATCGCTCCCTCCTGTAGCCTCCCAGCCCTGTCTTGGTGTCCAAATCCAAATTCAAGGACTCTCTGCACATTTTCTCTCAGCGAGAAGGTTGCCGCATATGGAAGATGCACATCCTGAAGGGGACAGACGGTCTGGGAATCCAGATAACGGGAGGCAGAGGGTCGAAGCGCTCCCCTCAGAGCATCATCGTCACCCATGTGGAGGAAGGCGGCTCCGCACACAGGTGAGGTGATGGTGCCTTTGTGGGAGTGGGTGTGATGGCGTAGCCATGGACTGTCCATGTTAGCCGGGTTCATGAGGCAAGTGTGAGCATTTCACCCTCCCCTTGTGTGAGGGTGAGAGCTTGGCATTTTTAGCATAAAAATTTATTTTTGTGTTTGATCACTGAAGCTTCCTCTAGCATGTTTAGTGCAAACTGCAGACAGATCAAACACCCTCTTGGTGATTGAGTGAAAAATAAGGAGCCTGATGGCTTGTAGGGCTTTTTCCCCTAGTCCCTTTTTGGAAGATGGGTCTTTCCCATGGGATTGGATATGTGTAAGAGCATGGGTTGTGCATCTCAGGGTGCTCACTTCCAGTGCTGGCCCTGTTCTCTCACCGAGTGGAGACGGAGCTGCTGCTCACTGACCAACTCCATGGGGTCATGGAGAAGACCTGGGGGATTTCAGGCCTGCTAACAGGGTGAGATGGCTCTGTCTCTTACGATGGTTTCCTGGGCTTACCTTTCTGAGCCCCTGTTTTTGGAGAACAACACACAATGCTAGCTTAGCATCAGCAAGATCACGTGTTGTCCATGCCTCCACGTCCCACCATGTGCCACCAGAGCCGGCACTGGGGGAGGACCACCCTGCAGCTCCATGTTCCCGCTCTGTTTCTGCAGGGATGGCAGGCTGATGGCTGGTGATGAGCTCCTCATGATCAACGGGCAGTCGCTGGTGGGGCTGTCCCACCAGGAGGCCGTGGCTCTCCTCCGCTCGGCCGCTGGCCTGGTGCAGCTGGTGGTCTCTAGCAAGGTACAGACCTCTCCCGGGTGCTCTCACAAGTGTGCATCCGCAAATGTTTGTGCCAGTGCTTCTTGAAAAGGGCATATTTTTGATAGGCAATCACACGTGCACGTTTGCTCCACTAAATTTAATGTACAGCAAGGGGAAATATATCAGTAGCTGCCATAGATCTGTGGCAAATCAGCACAGTGTAGACTAACTTAATGATTTGCTTGTATTGTCACTGTCATTGAGTGTGCGAATGAGTCTGTGCTTATTCACGCAGACGTTGCCTAAGTTTTGGCCAAAACCATTTTCTTAAAATACATGCAAAATAAAGCAGGCTGTTCTCAGCCTCTTCTACTTCCTGCCTGCGTAGCCTCTGTGCCTCTCATCTCTGTCCTGTGTTTGTGCCTGAGGTCTCTTGATGATGATCTCTTGGCTCAAGTTCCTTATTTTGTCCTTGTTAATAGCGTGGAGTGGAGCTCTTACAGATAGAGGAGCATGAAATTTGAGGGAAATGAGAGTGGAACTCATTTATCAGTTGGGCTCTTCGTTCTGCTTTGATCGCAGAAGAGGTTGAGGGGATATTAAATAGCATTTTGTCCTTTGTTTAAGAAAATCCTGCCAACCCCTGTTTGCTCTTCTCTATGGATCACATCCCACTGCCCCTTGACTTGGGTTGCTGCAGGTGTTTGGTGGGTGGCCAGTGGGCTCCCAAAAGCACCCAGGGGTCTTGATAGCAGGAACATCTTGATCCAGACAGACCATTCCTTTACCTGCATTTCCAGGGTGTCATCATGCCACTGTGTCAGTATTTTTAAATTTTTTCTTAGCTTCACCTTTAGGTTTTACTATGCATCCCAATATACCATCCCAATGCACGTTTTGGTGGCTTTAGTGTCTGGATGCTCTTACAGCTTCCTGGGATGCTTTATGCTTGTATTTTTCAAGAAGAGGCTCTATTCTGCCATATTCAAAGTGAAAAGCCTGTAACTTCTCTAATATTTCAGTGAAGTTCATTGAAGATCTTCGATAGGGTCACAGCTTGGTATTAACCCTACCAGTGTTTTATTCTGGAAACAACAGACTTTGATGTGAAGTAGCTACATTTTTTGTTTCCTTTAGACAATTGGACTCTGCCAAAACACAAGGCAGTAAACTTCATATATTTCTCCTTAAGCTTAAATGCTTATTCATGTGATGATCTCATCATGAATAAGCTCATGGCATAAAACTTCATGTTCCTGATCAGGCTGTGAATCTGTTTGTCCTGTGCTCTGCACACTTGGGCAGTTTTTGTGTCCCTGGAAGAAGGACTTGGACAGGCTAGCAGTGGGGAATCTGCCCTATGCCATGTCTCAGGCAGCCTCAGAAAAGGTGTAGATAGGTAAAGTGTTCCCTAGCAGCTCCTTTGGGGCCTTATTCGTTGGTATAGGAATGCAGCCTTGCCTTTTGGCCTGGTGAGTGTTCAGGAACATACAATTTGTTCTGAAAGCAATAAAATGAGAGTCTGTCTGGCCACTGCTTTCAGCTGATGCGTGTGTTTGCCTGCCAGAAAAGATGCCAAAGACTGGAAACAGATCCTGAAGCATCAGGACTGAGTTGGTAGAGGATTGGTGGTTCAGTTTTCATGTTGTTCTCCTGAGTAGTGTTGTCAGTATATTATTCTTATGTGTGTAGGTAAATAAATGTGTGAAGGGAACATCCACAGGGAGGGAACAGGAGCACAGGGTGTGATTTGGGAGGCAATGAAATGAGTAATGAGGTCTGTAAACTCTCAGTCTCCTCGCAGTAATGTTTAATAAACCCAAAGTAAGGAGCAGCAGGCTGCTGGAGAGGCATTTATTTTAAATTCTCCTTAATGAAATCTAAATTTTTTAAACATGTACTGTCCCATGTTTATTATATATGCACTTTAAGACCAGGACTGCTTTTTATAACTGGGCCTTTAAAGTTTGAGCACATGCAAGTGTGTAACAGGGGAAGGATTATCAAGGAGCTCACACTGGGCAGGTGAAACGAAGCAGTTTTCTGTGACATTGGTGTTTTTCTGCATGCAGTGTAACGTATTTTGTTGTCTCTCGGGTAGGAATCTTCTGAAGGGGATTTTATGAAGTATCCATCTACCAGCTTGCCAGACTTGCTTAGCACTTGCTCAGTCCAAGACTCTGTCTCTTGCACTGACAATAAGGAAAACGAAGAGCCAGAAGAAGAAGAAGAAGATGTGAAAGGAGTGAATGTGTCTCCTGAAAAACCGGTCGCTGTAAGTGTAGTTTTGGTGTGAAGTTTTCACTCTCTCCCCTGACGCCTGTTTGCATCTGTCACATTCTTCTGCAGCCTGACACGGAGCAGGTCCTGGGGATGGGGCTGTGCCAAGCAGCCCTTCTTTGCGTGGGATGTGGGTGAGGAGCTGCAGTGGGGATGGCAGCTACCACAGCACCTGCCATCTCTGCCACTGCGCTGCAGCAAGGCAGCAGCACAGGGAGCAGGAACTCCATTGTCCTCCAGGCTATGTCGCAATCACGCTTTTGTTTTTTCTCTCTGCCCTTGGATTGTTTTTCACCCGCTTCGACTGCTTTTGTTGGATCTGATGCAAAGTCTCTAGCAGTGCTTACGCACTTACACGCTCTTCTTTCCCTTTCTTTTGTAACTAAACCTCTTTAACAGTTTATGATCCAACTCTTGAAGTTTGTATTTGCTTTGTTGAAGCCAACAGACAGTTTTCAGGGGAGGGTTAGGAAGTCCTGGCTGTGAACCATAACTGAAGTTCTGCTGAATAAATGCTGCCAGTTGATAATCTCACTTGCATTCCCTTCAGGGCTGTATTAAGAAGAGATTAAGTGGGTTATTGTTATTTATTTGTAATGTAACAGCTCTCTGAAACTTTATCGGTCTTCTGGGCCTCTCTTGTATTGCACAGTCAAAAAATAAAATTATATTTCTAATCTAAAGAGCTTGCAGACTGGTTTTCCAGCAAAGAAAAGCAGGTGGATTCACTTGAAGCTTGTATCTATTTATAATTTTCTCTTCTTGTCTTTCTTTTTTCCCCTTCTCTCTTCTGTGGCAGATGTAATAAATACCCTAAACCTTTGGATGGCTCAGATACGATACTGGTTTGGTGATTTGTTTTGAGTTTATATTCTTACACTTGCCTGTTTCTGAGCAAAAGGCCGTTCCCCAGGATGAGTCTTGCACTGCAGTCTAGCTGATGCTGGTGTTCACTTCCTACCTGCCTGTCATCTGACATACTTTGAGTCAATGTTTGTAACAGTTCTCACTCTCACACATCTCTTTACTCTGACAAGTTTTGTTATTTCTGCACTGTCTTCTCGTCTGTGTGCCAGGGTACCTTTTTGGGGAGGGGAAGGGAAAAACAAATAAACGGGGGATGCTTAGCAGTGATGATGGTGTAGTGTTTGTGTGCTAACTTGAGTGGGTGCCTAAGCATTCCTTTGACTATCAAAACACTTTAAATTCTTCTACAAGCCGTGTTTCAAATTCTGGTAATTTTTTCAAAAGGCTGTGGCTCAGCAACACTTCAAAATAAAAATCAATTTTGTCAAAATCTAATTATGTGTGGCTTCAGGATGCAGCTCTCTGGCGTTCCAGCGACTCTTTCAGCACATGCTAGGAATTATTTGTCACTTGGTTTGCTCCTGTCTTTCCAGCAAGGCTCTGCCTGGTTGACAGTGACGGCTTTTTTAGTGCTTCCTTTCCAGATTAACATAATGCTCAAGGGAAGCTCAGGGTAGCTGGGGTGCACGTGACCATGCAGACACAGGTACATGAGCCTCCCAGAGCCCTTCGGCACCGAACCGAGTTTGGAGCCTCCCCCGATGTCCATCCCAGTGCCACTGCAGCTGGCTGTGGTGGTAGCCTAATTCAGAGCCACTGGTATTTGCCTGCCTCTCTGGCACTCTCACGTCTGATGGCAATAGCTGTGTGCTTTCATGCTAAACCACTGGGATGTGAAGGGGAAATCACGGAAATCTGGGTACAATAAACACATTGGGAGAGTAGCAGCAAAATTTTTTTCTTTTTCTTTCCTCTGTTTCTATTATTAATTTTTTTTTTCTTTTTAATGAAAGGGTGTAATTTAGAGGGACGTAATAAGCTATTGGTGACTCTCAGGACCTCTTCTGTTTTTCCGTGATCCGCAGACGAAATCATTACTTTTCTGATCTGAAGCACAGGGTGTCTTTGCCCTTCCCTTGTAATTGCTGTCTCAGCTTCAGAGTGCAGACAGGGCTCTCTGCAGCCTGGGCTGGGCCCTCTGTACAGTGTAGACCTCTCAGCTGTACCCTCATCCTGATCCATCCTCATCAGATCACAGCCTGAGATGAGCTGGGCTGTGCAAATCCTGCGTGCCACCAGGCAGGACAGAAGAAGGTGAATGTATGGAAAAGATAAAATTCATGGGACTTTTTTTCCATCTGGCAAGATGGGGGGGATTTCTATAGCAAAGCTTAGAAGCTGATTTCAAGGCTAGTTGGAACTCAAAGCATCATGTGATCTTATATTTTAGAATATATGTATAGTCACATAGATTATCACAAAATTGCTTTGGAAATCACTGTTCTTTGCTGCTCTCACGCTGTTGATGATATTCACATGTCTTCTCTTTCTCTCATATATATATTCCATTATATTTATACTGTAGATAAGGGGTGACAGTGTGACTGATGATTAAAGCAGGAATTAAGCTGGACTGTTTTGGATCAGTGCCAGTATAATTGTATTAGACTTCCAGGGTGGGTGGTACTCAAGGACTGGACCAGGTAACTGAGACTGTAGTCTGAATTTAAGAGTCAGATGTCTTAGATTTGAAGCCGATTCTCCACCCAGCTCTGGCCAGGAGTTACCTTTGTCACCTCTGACAAGAGATTAATGGATTTTCTTGTTTACTCTGTGGGGCTTTGTAAGGACTCCAAAGGGGTGCTGTCAGGTACTGGGTGGTTATGTAACGATGAGTAATTCAGAGTGATTTATTGTCAGCTGAGGCTTCACTGCCCCTCTTCTGGCCAGAACAGTATATATCTAATTCTTAAGCAGGTAAAGAAGATACTTTAAAACTTGCAGGAGCTGCTAGTGTTGTCCAGGGTATTCTTTCATTAACTTCTCCGTGAATATAGTTCACTGCTAAGTATTCAGAACCATAATTTAAAGACCTGATATAGTCTTGCTGTTAATGCTTTAGCACCTGATCACCTAAAGGCTGAACCAGACAGAAAAAAAAACAATCAGTTGGAATGAAGGTGCATATTCAAATCTTCATCCTTACTTAAAACTCAGCTGGACCAGGCTCTGAGGAACCTGATCTAAGTTGAATCTGTTTTGAGATGGGGGGACCTGGGCCAGGGATGCCCCAAAGGTCCCTTCCAACCTGGCTTACTCTACAATTCTATGAAAAAAAACAATAAAAAAAATATTAAAATTATATTTCCTAGTGGCTAGAGGTTGACATTTTCTTGAGAGCAAGTTTTTTAAAACTCGAAGTTCTGCTCCAGTGTTTCCAGAAGGGAAATGGAGTCTGAGCTATTCAGCTTCCCCAGGACACAGCAGAAGGGTCTAGTGACACTTGAAAATTGTAATTTAGGAGAAATATCACTTTCAGTCTTACTTGAAAGTCCACTTGTTAAGTTTCATTAATAAAAATTCCATAATACAATTTAATTGGAGCTCTGTTTTTACAGTCTACTTATGTAAAGCCCTGTTTAACATGAAATGACCCTTAAAGTTCTAACTTTAATAAAACTTGTGCTGCCAGGCAGAAAAAGGATTACATTAATATCCTTTAAGTGCATTTCTTTCAGAGCTAGTTTGGACAAAATATTCCTTAACTTCAGACACGAAATGCTGGGCCAGAGTAGTCACATTGTCCTAAATGGTCCTGAGGCACTTGGGGGATTTTAAACTCCTCCACCCCAATCCATATTTTGCTGTTTGCAGTTGACGTTGCTATTTTAAAATATCATTATTTATGTGCAAGTGAAATAGGAAAAATGAAAGTATTTGCCTTGGATGATTTATTTTTAATTCTAATTCACTTTTACTAGTATTTCTGTTCTTGAAATTGAATCTGTCACTTTATTGCTGGCTGGTGGAGCAACCTGGGAAATGAACTCTAAAGAGAAAGCTCATCTGCTAAGAATTTGCAAAGTGTCTGGTGAATTTGGAGCGTTTTTGGTCCCTGAAAAGAAGCATGTGCCGTTCTTAGTTGCTCCAAAAGTTATTTGCCTCTCTTTCTGGTAGTGCTGTGTTGTTCAATATATGATGGTCTGAGTATTTTTTAAATGTCAAGCGTCAGTGACCAGCTTCACATTAACAGCTTGAAATCCCAAAAAGCTACTAAATATAAGAAGGTGGCGTCTGCCTTGGAAGGTTTGGATCCGTGGTTGCTGGAGGCAGGGATGGAAGGCTGGGGACTGTTCATCTGTGCTTAAATCATGTGTTCTCCTCTGGGTGTCTGCCATCCGTGATGCTGGAGGTGGGACACTGAGCTGACTCCATTCCATGCAGAATAGAATTGTACAAAAGAGAAATTTCCTGTTTGGGAAAGGAGATCATTATTATCCCTACCTGTTGAGGGGGCTCTGGGAAGGGACACAGTTTCCTTCCCCATGCCTAAACTGGCCGTGCAGGCAAGCCCTGGGGACACAGTCTCTAGCAGCACCCCCAGCTGCGTGATCCTCTGCTGTGGGGTGTCGGGCCCCTTTTACTGATGTTTAATCGTTTTGAGTTGACCTGAAGTGTGTGATGTGTTACCTTCACATCAGCTGTGAGCACGTTGCATGCGGAGATGGCCATGACCCAGCAAGGCTGTCATCCTCCTACCAGGAACAGAAACAGGATGTCTCCTGTTAAGGCGTCTTGCATGATCTGAGTTACCTGATCCCTGCCAAAACACACTTTTTTTTTTTTTTTTGCTAGACGTGTAGCTGAAAGCATATAAATAAACCTGTTGGTTGAATAGAAAGAAATGCATTTGTTTAACTCCCCTCCCTCTCCATTTATTTTTTTTTTTTTTTCCTTAGCTGTAGAACTGACTAGTTATTTTCTGCCATGAACCTTTCTGTCTTACTGGAGAATCCATACATAATTACCTGTAGCCATGCAAGCATAATAAAGACAGGGATAACAATGCCATAACTTTAAAAACAGTCTTGGGGTCAAAAGTTCTTCTGGAAACAGTGGGAGAGAATTTCAGAGAAAGCATTATCATTGAGAAGGAACAGGAAGCATAACTCAACAATTAAATGTGTGCAGAGCGTGGGGAGGGGCCCTCGTTTCTTGGAGGACTGGAGTGTTTGTTCCCATTAGGGCACTGCAGTCTCGACAGAGCCTGTAGAAACACAGCTCACTCCTCAAAAAGCACTGCACGGCTGGGAAAAAAGCAGGAAAGGGCTTTTGCTCTCTCAAGAAAGAAATCTATTCTGCAATGAAATGCTTTTCTTAGGGTAGGGGGGAGTGAGAGAAATTGAAGAACCTGGTGTGGGGCTCAGTTGTGACCAGCCCTTGTCCTCGGGAAGGGTTCAGTAGCCCCCTTCCTCTTCAGTGGTGAGGGCTGGTGATGTTTCCAGATCCTGGCATGTGCCACGTCACCCTTGGAAGGGGCAGGCTCCAGCTGCACCTCGGCATGGTGCAGCTGTTGCCCTGCACTCATGCTGTAGCTGCACAGACATGCTGGGTCCTACAGTGACTCCAGATGTGAGTTTACAGAGTAAGTATAGTTAGGAATTTGGGCACATGGAAAATGACAAAATATTTGGGGACCAAATCTGGCTCACATAGTGTGTGTTGTTTCCAGAAGCCCTATGATACCAAAACAAGCAATTGCAATTTGTCTTGTTGAGGAAGAGTTGTTCGATGATGGGCTGATGGTGGCGGCGTGACACTGGTCAGGGCTGGGGGAAGGTGTTGGCACACACTGCATGAGTTTGGGGAGGAGGATGGGTGCTGAAAGGCCCCCAGGGGCACAGTGTCACTGAATTACTGTTTTTCACACATTCTGAAATTCACCTGTCAAGGAGACATTAACATGAATGTGTTCTTCATGTCAGGAGGGAGGTCTTTAGAGTACTTGCATCCTTCCCTGTGCCTGATTCCCTTTAGTCCTTTAGGGCCACTTTCTACGGCCTCCATCTTAAAGGCTTTAAGACCAGAGAAAACTGTTTCAGCCAGGGGCTATTACTCTACAGGTTTCTCTGTAGACATGATGCAGTCTACAAAATATGAAATATCTCTTGTTGCTTGAGCTGGTGGAAGATAACCTTTTTAACTTGCCCATAAATATCAGCATAGACAATGCCCAGAGTTATAATTTTTGCTCTTCCTGTGCGATATGTTTGAAAGCCGAGTCAGCAGCGCAGTAGAAACACAAGTTTATCTACAGTACAGGTTCTGCATGGTCTTTGTTTTTTGTGAATGAGGGTTCTTCCCATAAAGCAACAGATACAGTACAGCCTGTCTCTCCTTTGGCTGTTTGGATAACTGCCCAGTTTTGAAGGAGATGAACTGCCTTTAACAAGCTAAAAATAACACCCTCATGGCGCTGGAACAAGAGAGATGCTGTCACAGCCATGTGGTTCACATACATTAACAGAAGGATGATAAAGGCTCTAGGATTTGAGACTTGGTGTGAATGTTGCATCATCACATCTGCAAAATCTTGAGCACATACATGGCCCAGTCTTGGTTGGGCTTGGGTAAAACTCCTTTGAGATGTGCTGTGTGTGAATACGTGCAGCCTGTATAATGCATGAGACTTCAGATCCTTGATACAGGTATGAAAGACACTTAATGGTTGCATGTTCTATATCCTGCTGGGTACTTAGAGTGGTATAAAATGTGGGTTTGGAGCTGAAATGCAAACTCCCGTGAGCTGTGTCATGGGAACGCACTCTGCAGCTCTGGGTTGATGTTGTTGTTAGGAAGGTCTTTCTTCATTCTCAGGAGAGTTGTTTATTTGGAGGAGTGATTATTGCTTGCTTTGTCCCTCGCTGTGAGTAGAAAGGGGGTCATTTAATAAGAAAAAGAGAAGCAATTTATTGTTTGTTGTGATGCAGAGGCTCCAGATTTGTGCTAAGCCATGAACTGAGTGTTTATTAAAGAAAATAACAGAGGAGCTGAACGAGCTTTCACGTGACTTGAGTTCCATGGATGTCATAGAATCAAGGAATCCTTTAGGTTTTCACTGTTTACCAGGACCAGTCTTCTGGGACCTCTCTGCAGCACATGGAGACATCTCGTGGGCAGTGAATAAACTGCATGGAAATGTGTCCTACTTTTTGATGTTTGAGGGGAGAAAAAGGATAAAGCATAAAAAAGAGACCAGCAGGGATCTGTTTGTGTGCATTTGATTTCCTTTAGCTTAGGAGCTGTTTCTAGTGAAAATCTTAATATATTGCAGAAGAAGAGTAATGTGCTCCAAAAAGGATTGGGAACTGTTTAGCTGGGAGCATCTTGCTGTTTCCAAGGCATATGCTGTCTGTGCTATGTGTTTCTTGGAGAACTTAGCTACGTTAGCCATTTCCTGCATTTCTTCCTATTTAAAATGATATTTTTAGAGTTTTTTCTCTTCAAAACATTATTAATAATTTTAGCGACTGTTTGGAAACCTGAAAGTGAAATCTACTTCACTTAACTGCAGGCCTGACCAGTGAGTCCTTGGAGCCAGGGCAGCTGGGATCCTGCTACATGAAGAACCTGCAGGTATCCTCTGGTCAGTCCTCAACACGCTGAGGCTCTTGGTATCAAACATGTGGAAGGAGGTTTTGGAGTGTCTTGTGCCAAATAAATAGAGTGTTCAGGAAGATGAGAGTAGCTTAGGTCTGCCATAGTTTCCAGTCTGTTTGCTGATATGGGCAGATATTGCTGCTGGTTTTGTACTGGTGAATGCCAGGTTATGTTTCATGTGCAGGCTCGTGTGGGGCTACTCTATGGACTTCGTAAAGGACCATAAAAATAACTGTTGGGGGTTTATGCCTCCTGAAGCGAATGGTAATGCCCTCTCTAGCAACTGCTGCTTTACCCTGAAGGCTTAGAGTGGCTTTTGAATGCAGGCATTTGGTACAGTGGCAGACTAGACATTCTTAGAGACCACTTCAGAGGCTTTTGTTTTGTTTATTTGGCATTTCCACCTATTCAGAAATTAGGGCAGCTCCAATTCTTGACTGTTTATCAGATTTCCTGACCTCCTATTGCACATGGACCGAGAGTTTTCTAACATTTTCTTTAAAATTAAGTAATGCAGGCCTTGGGTTCCCATCCCCTTTGGCCAGGCAGGAGGAAGTACAGGCTACACCTGGTGATACCAGCACTTGTTATACCCAGGGGAGCTGCTGGGGAAGGCGGATGGTGCTTTGTTTCACCAGCACTGCTGAATAGAGCCCAAACTGAGCCCTTCTGGAGCCTCGCTGGTGGAGCCTGCCCTGGGCAACATGAAGAACTGCTCTCTGCCCTGTCAGCTTTGCTCTGGTGGCAGAAACCAGGTCACAGGGTTTTCCTCAGGTGCTGGTTAAGGCACTGAATTAGTGCTGACATGGAGGTGATGTTCCTTCTCTTTTCCTCCATCTGTGGCTCCGCGTGGTTCTCTGCATTTGAGGGGTTTTCTCCCCTCAAAAAGTGGGGAGCAGCGATAAAGTGCCCTTTGAAAGAGGGGAGTCCTCTAGCTTGCACCAAAAATTACTAAATCCGGGATTAAACTGGACTTCTCGTGAGCCCCACAGCTGAGTTGATGGAGCTCCCTGGACATTGGGAGGTGCTGTGTTTTGGAAAGATGCCCCTGGGTGCTGCAGCCCCTGATGCAGTGTGTCCCAGCTCATCAGTCTCCTTCCAGGGCCTGGGTGGCTTTGTGTGTGTGCTAAAACAGAACAGTAAGGCATGAAAAACTCAGTGCCATCCAAGACTAGAAAATCCATGTCCTCTGCATCACTTGCAATGTTAATTCTCGTAAATTATAGTGCTGCAGTTTGTAATTTATCTGGGAGATGGATTCAATTAAATTGAAAAAGAGCTAATTTAAAAGTGAAGGTATTTTACTTTCTGTGCAAAGCAAACGGGCATGTGGAGTTCCCTGCCTAGGAGATACATTTAAGGCTTAAAGCGTGCTGTGCCCCATAAAGCAATAAATAATTGCACAAATAACTGGAACAGTTAGAATTATAGCAGATCTTGGAAGAAAATCTCAAAAACTTTTGGAAAGGTTAAGGGCTTTAAGGCATCAGCCAGTCTCGAGAGGCTAGGAAAAAAGACTTGTGCAGGGAGCAGGTGAAGCCAGGTTTGCATGGGGTGTTTTGTGTGTTTCTGTGGAGAGTCTGTGCTGGCACCTCATGTAGACCCGTTGGGTCCATCCTGATGGTTGCCCCACATACAGCAGCATTGGGATGTTTCATTTTTAAATGTTTGGAGTAGTGTTGCTTAGGGAAAAACTGTCTTAGCTGTGTCAGGACCAAAGAAGATGAGGAATTGCCCCTCAGAGCTTGTGTAGGGGCACAGCCATTCCTCCCTACACATTGGTGCTCTGAGGAAGGGCAGTGGTCTTGCTGGTGGACTTGCTGTGCCAGTGCAGGTAGAGCTGAATTTGGCGTGCTGCAGACCTCTCAGTCTGATCCTCGCTGTTTCACTCCCAAACTACCAGGTTCAGCTGTCTGTGTGGTGCTAGCACTCTGCAGAGCAAGCCAGGGTGTGCCGTGGGGAATCAGGTGAGCTTGCAGATGGGAAAGGCAGCAGCTGAGGAGCTCTGCAAGGGCAGCAGTAAAGCAGTTTGCTTATTAAATTGTATCATCCCCTGTGTGCCGTCTCGTTTTTGTAGATTGGCAGCAATTGCCAAGCTGTTTGCGGTTAAACAATGCAGAGTGTCACAATCCTGCTCCTCATCTCGCCTCATTAAGAACCTGGTCATGCTGGAGCTTTGCCCGGGCGAGGACTCCGAGGGCAGTTGTTCGTCCTGGTGCAGTGCCAGGACCGTGTGTCCCTGATAGCGCCGTTTCCTTTGAAATCAATTGAGATGTCACCGTCACTTGATCCCGGAGCTACTTAATGAACTGGCAAAATGGGCTCTATTTTTAGATCTCCCTTCGAACTACTGTGCGTGTTAAAGCTCCCCGTGTCCTTAACGCCGGGACGGCATTGGGTAGGATTTATTGGTTTAGTTTAATACGAGACCTACAGAACTGGAATAATAAGCTTCATTTCCTTGAAAGTGAGGAAAATTAAAATGGCATGGTTAAACCTGGGCAGCCGCCTCGAGACAGTAAAGGGATATGTTTGCGGCCAGAAGGATAAGGTGGAGCTGGGTTTTTCTTCTTGTCTAAGTTATAGAACAGCCAAATACTACAAACACATGCCTTTGGGGAGTTCTTGCAAGCTTTGTAGATCAGATTTCTAAGTGTTTTCTGAATAGGATAGAACTCCTGGTGGTTTATTAGGGAAGCTGAACAACTTAAAAAGAATATCTACTTCATTGCAAATGCTAGACCATCTTTCCCTACATGTTTATAATTAATGTCAGAAAAATACTTTTGCTAAAACAAGAAAGAAACCCAGACATAGGTAATTTAATTTTTTTTTACTTCTTGTTGTAGTCTCAAGCCAAGTTGTAGTTGTAGTCTCAAGATAAAATAATAATTTCAGGAAGCTGCTGAGAATGTCTTGAGGCTTTGCCTAGCATCCATGTTTACAGACACATGCCCTTCTGGGGATCATATGTGAAGTTTGGGGGTTTGATGTCTGTAGGCTCACAGGCTCCTGGATTGTGCAGCAATGAGGAGAAGGAGCAGGGGATGCACAGTTTTAATGCAAGTGGCAATTGTCTCCTGTTTTGCCTCCCATCCCACCAGGTGGAAATTGTGTAGGTGCAGAATGCATTTGTACTTTGCTTCTGTGGCACAGTCAAAATAAATGTGAGCAAAAAGCCCATAAAATAAGTAACAAACCATGTAGTAGAAACACAAGATCTACCAAACAGATCACCCTTGTACCTGGGCTCATGGTGGAAATTGGCCATGGCAGAAATGATTTCACCCTCTCTTTGTAGACTCTACAAACTTAAGTAGTTTTTTCCTCCATCCTCTGAACTGGAGGAAGTGGTCCAGCTTTGGGCTGGGAGTTGTGTGATCTTACTAGGAGTAACTGCCCCTGTCTGTGCACGTGGCAGAAACCAGACAGCTCTATAGCTCCAGGCTTGAGCTGGATTATGCTCAGCTCTGGAAAAAGTCAGGTTGGACCCATCCATGTCTGTTAGGATAGTTGAACAGCATGCTGGCAAAACTGTCTGCTTTGGTGGTGGATGAGGGGAAGGCTGTGGATGTGTCTATCTGGACTTTAGCAAAGCCTTCGACACCGTCTCCCATAGTACTCTCCTGAAAAAGCTGCAGCCCACGGCTTGGCCAGGGGCACTCTGTGCTGGGTTAGGAACTGGCTGGAGGGCCGGGCCCAGAGAGTGGTGGTGAACGGGGCTGCATCCAGTTGGCGACCGGTCACTAGTGGTGTCCCCCAGGGATCAGTGTTGGGCCCAGTCCTGTTTAATATCTTTATTGATGATTTAGATGAAGGGATAGAGTGCACTATCAGTAAATTTGCAGATGACACCAAGATGGGGGGGAGTGTTGATCTGCTGGAAGGCAGGAGAGCTCTGCAGAGGGACCTGGACAGACTGGAGAGCTGGGCTGATTCCAACGGGATGAGGTTCAACAAGGCCAAGTGCCGGGTCCTGCACTTTGGCCACAACAACCCCCTGCAGCGTTACAGGCTGGGGACAGAGTGGCTGGA
>VXAY01003126.1:297001-308019 GCA_013399855.1 Oxyruncus cristatus | reverse complement strand
AGAGCAACCAGGCTGGTGAAGGGACTTGAGTGCAAGTCCTATGAGGAGAGGCTGAGGGAGCTGGGGTTGTTTATCCTGGAGAAGAGAAGGCCCAGGGGAGACCTCATTGCTCTCTACAACTATCTGAAAGGAGGTTGTAGCCTGGTGGGGGTTGGTCTCTTCTCTCAGGCAACCAGCCGTCAGACAAGAGGGCATGGCCTTAAGCTGTGCCAAGGGAGGTTTAGGTTAGACATCAGAAAGAAATTCTTTACAGAGAGAGTAATCAGCCATTGGAATGGGCTGCCCAGGGAAGTGGTGGATTCTCCATCCCTGGAGGTTTTCAAGACGAGGCTGGACGTGGCACTTAATGCCATAGTCTGGTAACCACAGTGGGGTTGGATCAAGGGTTGGACTGGATGATCTCCGAGGTCCTTTCCAACCCGTCTGATTCTATGATTCTATGATCCCCCTTATTTTTCTTCGTCCCTGTGCTTCATATATTTCTCCACCATAGAGTTAGCATTGCTCCTCTGCACTGATTGTTTTGTACACCTGTTCAACTTCCAGCTACATGGTTTTTGTGTTTGTGGAAATGATTTCTACCTTTCTACAAGGGAGGCATTCTCACTTCATAAAGAGTGTTTTTACGAAATGGTAAATTTCATTGTAACTTTGTGAGATCCTTGAGGTCCTGCCTCATCTTCAGATGCTTCTGCTGTCTTTTGAGTATCCTAGAAGTTTCCTGTAGGGAGAGTTTGTGATGCTTTGCCTGTGGCCTAATCACTGAAGGGTGGGGTTTTGAATCCTGTTTTACATCTTTTCTGGAATGAGTCCCTCATTAGGATGACCACATAATAAGTGCTGGGTTTTTTCAGACTGATGAATGAATCAGACGGATTTGATTGTACATGCAGCTGTGAGCTGCAAAGCATTTGATACCAGAAGTGGACTCTGAAGTAGTTGCTGCAATGCCTTGAAAAATCAACGAGAACTAGCTAGGATGTCCAAACTATGTTTAAACTACGTGTAGATGTTTGTGTTAAAGGGGGCTGAATAAAAAACAGTTTTCCAGCTTCCTGTTTTCTGCCAGTTTTATGTTTTCCTGAAGTTTCTACCCTTCGAACTCAAATCCTTACGTCTGCACTCTGTACAAAAGATAAACTTTGCGTTTCTTGCCTTGGGGATAAGAAGGACTGGGGGATGGGAGGCAGGTTCTGGGAAAGACTGATGTTTTTAAGCTTGACTGATAGAAGTAGAAAGTATTTTTACAGTGAAGTGTTTGGTCACTTGGGTGGGATTTTTTTTTTTAAACTGACTTCCAGCAATTTAAATAGTACATTAAAGGTATAATGCTACTAGTAAAGGTTCTGTTGGCAGTTTTGTCATCCTTGCCATGAACTGTGTGAATAATCATGTAGAGGATGGATATTCGATAATGGATGAGAGTGTAAAAGAATTGACTATGTGCATGGGGGAGTGTGTTGAGGATCATGGTGAGATGGCACATCCTGGAAGACGTGACCGCGGTAGCTCGGTAAAGGAAGCAGAGAGTGGAAAAGGAGTTCACTAGCGTCTTCCAAATCACATGGGCTGGGAAGAGTCTTTGCCCACGGGCAGCTTTGCTCATCCGTGACCACACAGGAGCAGGAGGCAAGGGATATGTGACCTTGTCACTTGCAACTGGGCAAACACAGCCGATAAACAGAGGACTCGGGTCCTGGTGCCTTTACGCAGGGTGGAGGGGTTATGGTTCCTCCTGTAAATTTAAATTACGCATTTCTAGGCTTTTAAGTGCTTAGCGGTATAATCTTCTTAACTTTCTGTTAAATAAGCTTTTCATCATTGCATTGGCATTCAGCTGCAGACAGTAACAATAAAATAACACTTTTTAAAAGTGGTTTTCTCTTTAACGATGCGATGTGTCTGGAAGCTTGCAATAAAAAGCTGCTTAGAATTTTGTTGAAATGCATGCAGAAGCACCTGAATGAGGTGCCATGAGTGCTGGAAGTGCCCTGGGGGAATTAGTGTGGTGCCCTGCTGAGGATGCCTGGCCATACAGAACTGTACCTTTGCCTGTACCCGTTGGCAAGATGTGCAACAGTGTCCAAAGACATTGCTGAAAATTGCTTACAGAAAGGTATGCTGGCATAATACAGTGATGTGTTTTGGAAGATGATAAGCAATGGAATTTTCTGTCCCTTAGTAAAAATGAGGGGAATTCCATCAACTGCTCCAGTTTACAGGAATTTTTTTTTCTTTTTTTTAGGTGATGGAAACTGAGAAATCTCAAGATCCAGCCTGTGCAGAGGTGTCCAAAGGAAACAACCAGAGTCCCACTCTGGGAAGTGGCATACTGAAATACAGAAGTCGATCCCAAGGTAAAGCTGGGTTGATAAAAGATAGCAGTAGTAGGATTTTTGTGTTGTGTATTTATTTTCTCTCTCTAAAATAGACGGCATTTCTTTCCTTTGACGACGATATTAGTTTGTTTTGGAAGGAAAAACCCATCTGTAAGATGATTGCATTCAGCCTCCTGAGTTGAACTGTTGTAGGGACACATTTCAACATGCCATCACCAAAATGCCCACTATGGCGAATAGTCCCCAGATTTTCTGTTGCTTTGTCCCCAAGTTTTAACAGTAACCTGTGTGCAGAGCATGGTCATGTTCTCATCCCTGATGCTTTCTGAGGCTCCCTGCCTCCCGTGTTCACCTTAATTTCCAATTTCTCATATATTTTTAGCGTCCTCCAGGGAACTCCTTGCCAGGAGCCCCTGCGGCTCTAAGTTGGTGGCTCACTGGTGATCCAACCCCAGTTCCCTTGGGTGCTGATGCCCTTGGGCTGTGGGTGAGCCTGGAGCATCCACCAGCATGGGAAGGGAAGCTACATTGAGAGATGGGCAGTAAACACAGAAATATAACCCTTCTCCTAGAAGAAGCGAGGGAGAACTGATGAGAAGGGGTTAGTTGTAGGTGCCAGGAAGGTCTGGGAGCGAAAGAAGTGCCAGGGTGCTGGGTCCTGCAAAGACAGCTATTGTGTCTGTGTGCAGCAGCAGCAGCAGCAGCCTTTGTGCTGGGGGAAGAGGAGTTTAAAAGCAGAGGTGATTTATACCCCAAAGCAGGGAGTGGGTTTAAGTTGCACTCTGGGCAGTGGGTGCGAATTGTGCCTGTGGATGCGTCGGCAGGATTGATTTTATGGTGAGTGAAAACAAGCGGCTGCCCCAGCTCTGTGCTCCGTCCCTCCCTGGCATCAGCAGTGATACTTGCGCAGCCCCCAGGCAAGGAGGAGGTGGCAGAAAACATGTTTGGGGCTCTCCTGGGCAAATTTGCAGTGTTTCTGTCTCAGCCCGTGACGTGTGAGCCCTGTTCCCAGGGCACAGACAGGGCAGTGAGGATGAAAGGAAATCAGAGTTCTGCTTTCCGTGTCAGCTCCAACTTTGCATTGGTTTAAAGTAATCTTAAAATCTTGTCATGAAATCCAGATTGTGCGAATTTGGCGGGTGTCTTGGGTTTTCATCTGTAAAATAGGGGTTAATGGCCCTTCCCTGTATGGTGGGGAAATGACAAGGATAAATCTGCAGGAACTACTGTGACTGGGAATCCTGCGGGGACCTTAGAGAAAATGAGAATTGGAGGAGCCCCGGTGTGAGGAGTGGGATACCCTGGCTGATTACAGGATGTCCTTCAAGACAAATAATTCTGTTTCTTATGTGAACCCTGCATTCTTCTCTTTAAGACAACTAGAGTTGTTGCTGGAAGGAAAGAAAATAGCATTTATTTGACACATTTTTCCTTTTTCCATTCCAGTAGAAATTCCATCAAAGTGACATGACACCTCCAGAAATGAATACTACTACAGTGTCAGGTCTTTTAATTTTAAATAAATGAAGCTTGAGAGCTTAGTACACTGGCAAGTGCCATTGGGTATGAACAGCTGAATTTCTTTTCTGTTCCTGAGCTACCGGCTCAATTATCTTCTTGTTTTCCTTACTACCACAAGTGACACTGCAGAGGAGTTCAGCATCGCTGAAAGACTGTAGAAAACCTATGATAGCAGGAAAAGTTCTTGGGTGCATGTCATCAAAACTGGTTTCTAACTGCCCAGTTGGGAACTGCATAGCATTGTTTTAAGGCACTTTTTAAGTTGGAATTTGCAGGAGGTGATTGGTGCCTGCTGGTGAGAGGTTAAAGCAGCTCTGAGATGTTTGCAGGATGAGTTTCTGTGGTTTTGCCTAGGTGCCGGATCCCGCTTGGAGTCTGTGGGAGAAGACGATGAGCTGACAGTGGAAAATGGTGAATCGAATTATGAAATAGCAGTGAAATATTCCCGAGGCGGAAGAAAGCACTCTCTGCCCCAGCAGCTGGAGTCAGCTGGAGCCAGACAGGTGGGTGGAAAGGCAAGGGTGGCTGTGAGCACCTCACTGTGCTCGGTCCTTTGGCATCTGTCTGGAGCTCATAGAAGTGAGTGAGGGTCATGAGACAAGACCCTGTAGGTACATCACAGGGACTGAAACCAGGCCTGAGCACCTATGGAGAATTACTTTGGGGATCGTGAATGTGAATGCTGCTTGCTGTAGCTACAAGATCCTAAGGCTGCTGACTTACAAAAAAAATCTTGTTTCTCTTTGTTTTAGTGATTTGATAATGTAGGCTCCCCTCCCTTCCTCTCCTCTTTTTTTTTTTTTAATTCTTTTCCTCCCCTTCCCCTTTTCCCTTTCCCCTTCCCTTTCCTCTTCCTTTTTTCTTTTCTGTTCCGTTTTCCCTTTCCTTTCCCTTTCCCAGATAAGCACTTGAGTGTATCATGAGGTTACCTTTAATCTTTTTAATTGAAATTGTGACTGGTACATAACAAAATTATTCTAGTGTGCAAAATGTGGGAAAAACTGTGGCTAGGTTCACTTTGGATGTAGTGAGCTGGAGTTTTATCCCTTGAACTTATTTTTTTTCTGAATATATCTGTAAGATACTCCATCTCTCTTCCCCGACACGTGCAATTTTCCCGGCATGACATCCCTAGTATCTGTGGCAAGCAATCAGAACAACTTCCCTTCTTTGCTGATGTTTGTTAGGACTATCATATCGTGAAGAAATCTACCCGTTCCTTCAGTGCTGCCCAAGTGGAATCTCCATGGAGACTGACCCAGCCGTCCATCATTTCCAACATCGTCCTGATGAAAGGGCAAGGCAAGGTGAGGATTTCTGCATGTGGCTGCTTTCTCACGTGTAGCAAGAGGTGGCATTTGAGAGGTGTCTCCCATACCCAGGACTTCCAGCTGCTTTCGGGGTAGCCAGTAATAATACTAATGGCAAACAAATACTGTTTTCAAGCAAAAATGCCAAAGTTACACCTGCAAAATACAAGGGAGGCGACGTTCGTGTCACGCACTTGACACAGGGTTACTTTCGTTCTGATATGGTGCATCTCGCCATTACTAAGATGTCAAATATTAATAAGGGATCTTTAAATACCTATGTAGGTGCAGAGTTGGTGCAGCTACAGAAGAGTACCTGTTCACATGTGTATTTATGGACAAGCATATTTTCTTTCTGTGGAATCTGGATATTTTTTTTTTTTTAAATATTACCACAAGTTAAGTGTTAAACGCAAAGACAGGTTCCTGGTTTATTGCTTATCTGAGAGCACAAATTCCCTGAGTCAAAAAGTCCTCTCCCCCCAATAAGGTGTTTACACACTTTGTAGATACCAGCTGGCTGAATGCTAAGAAAGAATAGACAAGCATTAACCTAGGTGTATATTGTTTTCCCTAATCCAATCCACACTGGTATTGGAACTGTCATATAACTATGCTAAAAATATGCATGTCTTTTCATTAAATACTCTTTAAAGTCATCAGATGGATATGTTTTGGACTAAGAAGACTTGTTTTGACTTTAAAGCTCAAATGCAAAACAAATTCCTTGTTGTGCTCTACGTTTAGCAAAGAGTTAGAAATAGTGATTTCTCTGGGCAGATTGACTCACCGTTGTTTTAACTTCCCTTGGTTTAGGAGCTTCAACTCTTTCATAACATTTCCAACAAGTATTTCTTCATTTTTCATGTACCTATTTTTTGACCCTGTTTTTCTCATAAAATTAGATTATTACTTCCTGTGGGATAAGCCACCCTCTCCTATCTTTCTGCACTTAGCTCCAAGGTTTTAGGAAGCAGTTGGAAGCATACAGATTCTAGTGATCATGAACCATATCAAGCAGATGCCATTGTGGGTGCCTTGCACCCACTTTTTGGGTGATCACTTCTGTTAGGGATTGCGCTGTGTGAAGTTTGTTAGTTATTTTTGCTGCACAGCTAGGATGCTTCCTTTCTAGAAATCAGTAATGTCTTATCAGATTACTAACTTATTGTGGTCTGCTTTATATTCACGGAATAAAACGAAAGAGCTGGTTGTTGTATTGGGTTGTCAACACAGTGCTTGCCCTGGCAGCATCCCTCAGCTGGAGACCACTGCCCAAGGCACTAATAATATCTGTGGCTTCAGATAACTAAAGCACAACAGTTTTCCACTTCCCTTGTCTCCCCGGTCAGTGACTTTTCTCTTTATTCTGTAAAATGCATGTACAGCAGGGACAAGAGGGGAAATATGGGGAGCGGGAGTAAATCAAGGAAGTGATTTGTCTGGGAAATAACTCAGCAGAAGGGGGAGAGGTTCATTCTGCGGTGCTCATCCATTCCCTGATCAGCTTTGAAGATGGTCCCATACCAACAGGGGCAGTGCAGGGGTAAGATCTAATGGATGGAGCCCTGGGGAATCTATTGATCTAGATTTATTTAAATACAGCGTGATACATGTCTCCAGAATAATTACAAATGTACGTGTGAATGGCAGCCCCCACTTGCCATTCCCCTTTCAGCTACATTCCTGACATTGCAGCACTGACCTTATGTCATGTTCTTAAGCTTTCCTTCTTCCTGAGGAAATGTAGGATCTTTGACATAAGAGAAACCTACATATCTGTCCTGGATATAGATCTCAGGGGTGCGAATCTACTGTCTGTCCGTTTAAAAGCAATGTGTTACTGTTTATAAAAAGAGAATGGAGTTACATAAAGCCATCGACCTGGTGTTTTTAAAAAACCCAGAGTAATGTCAAAGTACAGTTTTTGCGATTTCAGCTTAGGCTTAAGGTGCCTGCTGCTACGTTTTGGGCTGGTAAGTGTGTTGATATTAGTGTGAAAGAAATTAGGAAAGGCAAGGAGAGAATCAGATGGCAGAGCAATTCATCGGAAGATTTTGGGTTTTCATCTTTCATTTGTCTCGTGTGTTACCAGCAGTCTTTCTTACACAGGTGATAATAGAGTAATGCGCCAGCTGTGTGTCTTCTCCTGCCTTTTCTGTAGGGTCTTGGATTCAGCATTGTGGGAGGTCAGGATTCTGCTCGCGGACGCATGGGAATTTTTGTGAAGACTATATTCCCAAATGGAGCAGCGGCAGCTGATGGAAGGCTTAAAGAAGGTATGGCAGAGAGAATCCAACCGCACAGCAAGGACAGCAGTGGGATATTATTTCCATCCAGCAGGAAAATTCAAATACGGCTTTATTTAGGCACCTGGCCATCAGCAAGAGGCTGTGGAGGATGTTACACACCCTGCTTGTTCATCCCGTGGGAAGATCATTCATAGCAATTAACTTGATTAGATTGCATATTGAGGAGGGGAAACTACAGCATCGTGGTGGTTGGGTTTTTTCCCTTCCTCTTCCATGAACTTTATTTGTCCAAACTATAAGCTGCAATTTTTCAGTTGGAAAGGGGGATTGACAGGGAAACATATATAGACAGCTAACCAACATCTGGCTTAAAGATGCTTGTCTGAGAAGAGGTTATATTGAGAGACATGTTTGGGACAGGCTCTTCTGTGCCCTTGTGCTCTCTGGGCCTCTTGGTATGATTTCAACAGGAATCAACAAGTAAAAGTCGTAACCAGAGAACGAGAAGAGGCAGGATGGGATTTGGTAGTAAGATCACCCAGCTGGTTAGAGAAGCAGATATATCCTAATTTTATTGGTGCTTTTCCAGTCTTGGTCTCTGAGCTTGATGTGTGGCCTGCTCTGCACGTGTTATACCCTGGTCCTGAGTACTGTGGCAAACAGACAGACTCTTACACACTGTTGAAAATACAGTGACCATGAGTTCAGAGCAGTGATTTACAGCTCTGCTGCAGGGGTTGTGTTACTTTGCTTCTCTTGAGCTGCTCCTGTGTTACTTCTCATATCATCATTCCTCTCTTTACATCTTATCACACTTGTTGTATTTGAGGCTGCTTGTGGTGCCAACTCTCACACTTGCTGCCAGAGGGACGCTTGCATTGCTGCATCATAGGTTGTGCACTTGCCATGGGAAACCAATAAGTAGCAGCTGTCCCATAACCCAGCAAGCCTTTGCAGGCTATTCATAGCTTGTATACTCTTCTTTTTTCTTTTTTGTTTTTACTGAGTCTAGGGAAGGAGAGGAGGGCTAGAATTATCTGATCATATTGCCCCATCTAATTCTGCACAGATGCAAGTAAGATTGCAGAAAGTGGGTCTGGACCATGCTGACCCTTCTTTTAATAAAATGAAGGTAGATCAGCACAGGTGGGTGTAAGTAGTAAGACCCAGCGCCTGGAAGCTGGTAGAGGTCTGACAGGACATGTTCCTTGGGGTGAGAAGGACATTTGCTATCACAGTGTGTGCGCTACATGCTTCTCTGTTTGCAGGCATTTAGTAAGAGAATACGTTTGCTTTCTGCATGTGGAGGCAAGGTTAGTTTTCTCTGACCAGGCTTTGAAGTGTTGTGCTATAGTGTTTCACTTAGTTTCTCATTTCTTCTGTTGTTGCTTACAAAAGAAAGGCAGTTTTATAGTCCCGTTGGACTTCATGTCTTAATAATCTATTTTCAGACTTTACTTAAAATCCATAGTGTTTTCAGCTTGTTTGTTAGTATGAGAATACCAGTTTAAAGATCTCTGCTGAAGAACAGTCTTTACTCTGCTAATTCATCACTATTAACTTGTAGAAGCATTAGTACAAGTGCAAATAAACTGAGAACAGTAAAAGGCTTTTTACTGAGCAGTTAGTTGGAATCCTCATTGTGGTGGATCACTTAATGTACAGGAAAGATGTTTTAAATCTTTATAGTCTTATATTGATGACTTCATTTTTTGTATCTAATTACCAGGGGATGAAATCCTAGAAGTTAATGGAGAGTCTCTACAAGGACTGACCCATCAGGAGGCCATTCAGAGGTTTAAGGTAACATAGATGTAGTGCAGGAGAGATCCATGCTCCTCTTCATTCGTTGCCATCTCATGTCCTCAGCTTTATATTCTTTTGCTGCCACAACTTACTGTCATCAGGTTTACTGGCAAATGTTCGTGTATCCTGTCACTTTACTGGGGTTCTCTGCTGTCTCTGCAGCAGCTCAAGAAAGGTGTGGTGACCCTGACGGTGCGCACGCGGCTGCGCAGCCCGAGCCTCACACCGTGCGTGACTCCCACCTTGCTGAGCCGCTCCAGCTCCCCCAGCTCCAGTGCCAGCGGGGGCATCCCAGTCCCCGGCCTCGATGAGGCGGATGGTTCCTCCTCCAACCGCAAAGGACCTGGGCCAAAGGACAGGATCGTCATGGACGTGACACTCAATAAAGGTCAGGGTCCATTGAAACAGTCTTAGAGAACAAATCCTTGCATCTTAGGGGAATTTTTGGGAGTAGGCTAGAGACTCTTATATCCAGGGCACCTGCCTGTGTTTGTCTGATCTTGAACCACTGGATGGGGGAAAAAAATACCCTCTAATGCAAAAACTTCTGAAGAGTTCCCCTTTCCACATTTTGCTGCTCCAGCGCCAGCAGGCGCTTACAGGTAGCAGTCAGTGTCCACGCTGCTGAAACGGGGAGGCTGTGAGATGCCAAGGCAGAATGTGAATCAGCCTCTCGGATGGCCATCATCCCAAGTGGCTGTGCTCTTCTGGTAAAGGGCAGCTCCAGGGAAGGCAAAGCTGCACAGTGTTGAAAAGTTCCCAGATGACCTGTTTGAACTCCCCATGAGGGTTGCTCTCATTATCAGTAATCGTTCATGATAAACGTAAAGCACATGCCATATGTACTGGAACAAACATACCTATTTTTAAGACTTAAAATACAGTAATTTTAATGGTTGGATTCAAAATTTGGAGAGAGAGAATGTAAGACGTCCAGCAATTCCTACTTTTGGGATGTTGTTACCTGAAAGAAAGCAAAGGTGAAAGTGGACAGAGGTGATCACTGATCCAGAGATAGTGTCTCACTTTCCTCTGTGCCTGTTTGCTGAGGAATACCAGGCAGATATTTAACAAACGAGAGCAATACAGTTGGCAGTATCTTCTGTACTTGTGTTTTCTGCAATAATTTTTAGTGACTTCTTTATTGGATTGCTGCCCCTACTCCTTTGTGCCTTGGACCAGATCAGACCTTGTGCGACATTTCCAGGAGGTTCCCACGGCACACAGAGTATTTTCTGAGAGTGATGGATCTTAGAAAACAGTCAGGATCAGCTGTTTTCAATCCTGATTTCCACTTGTTGGTCTTGGCTTCCTGACTGACTGCACCTAAGGCCAGCCCTGAAACAATACATGGATCCTGATCTCAGATGGGATGTGGGAACACAAACACTTGTGTGTCCTGTGTGATTGCAATCTGCCACATTTCTTTGTACTTTTTTTTCACAGAGCCAGGGGTTGGGCTTGGCATTGGTGCCTGTTGCCTCACACTGGAAAACAGTTCTCCTGGAATATACATTCACAGCCTGGCCCCAGGATCAGTGGCTAAAATGGATGGCAGATTAAGGTTAGTTAAAGCAGAAACATACTAGCGTGGTTTTACATTAAAATCAATTGAGCCTTTGTTTTCACTGATCGGTTGATGTAGCAGGGAGGAAATTTATACTTAAAGAGTTCACTAAAAAGAAAACATTTGAATAAAGACATTCCAAAATGATACTAAATACCCAGGAAACATTATTCTGTTTCCTGGAAGCAGCTTGATCATTAAGGTTTGGGTTTGCTTTTTTTTT
>VXAY01003126.1:261183-296993 GCA_013399855.1 Oxyruncus cristatus | reverse complement strand
TTTTTTTTTTAAATTCTCTATACAGAAAGCTGAGCCTAATAGCACCCTTTGAGAAAGGGGAGCAGCAAGAAGTGCAGCCTCATGTCTTTTTCTGAGAGTTGCAGCCACAGACCCAAGACTGGGAGGAAATTTGCAGAGCTCTGCTAAAAGCTTAGTCGCCTGAAACTCTCTTAAAAAGAGCTGGGGGAGATGTTCTTGCAGCTGCCTGTGCCAGTGGCTGCAGCAGCACTTCTGCCCTTACTGCAAGTCTGGCAGGATTGCTGCAGGCTGACCTGCCCCACTCATTTACTCTGTCCTGGAGATTGGATGTCTTTAAGGAACCATAAGAGAGAAGCAATTATTCCTATGGTTCCCTTGTGCTTTATATTGGATTAAGTGATGGAGCCTTATTTGCTGTTCCTCTCCTGAAGGCTTTATTTTTGAAAACCATTGGAGGAAATGTTCCACTTCTCTGTGTTCCTGAGTAAATGCTGGTGGGTACTGGGAGCATCACTCCAGAGGAGAGGTCGTGCTAAAGACATACTGGAACTGTGTGATCCACACTGAACGTGTGGTGTAAGCACTGGTACAGGGAGGCTGAGCAAATGCTTTGCTTTCACGTGGCTAGAGAGTGTTTTCTGTTTCCTTGCTCGTCAGAAAAACTGCGATAGAGCAATTTAATTTCTTGGAGAAAGGGAAGATAATTTTATGGTAGCATTGCTGCCAAAACCCTTGAAAGTTTCTACTATATAGAAAAGTCTATAGGAGACAGTATTTAATGGTAACTTGCTTACTTGTAAGCCCCTTTGGAAAAGATTGCAGTGCTGGTTACGTCTGTATGTAACAGCTGTATTGTTTATTAGGTTTACGTGATTGATTATATCCAGGCATGCTTCCCAGATTTTTGGCTTGCTTCTCTGAGACATTGCTTCTGTTGTCCCATCAGCAATTTATGGTTCCATAAGCCAAAACTTACAGGATGGTTTTGATTTTTGGAAAACTCTGTTGATCAAATATGGGCTTTGCAATGCCAGGAGAGGTTTGAATCCAGCTCCTCTGTATCTGAGCTCCCCCTCTCAGTCATGTGGCTGCGTAAGTGACTCCATTTGTGTACTTTAATAGCTGTCTAAAGGATGTAAGGCTGTAAGTCTAAAGGATGGGCAGAGCAGCAGTGTGATTGGACAACTGATAGATCACCCTTTGCTTTCGTGAGCCTGTACCAGAAGTGCAGGTTACCAGAGGCTGCCATGTGCAGTTGCTATTTTGCCTTTAGTGTGTGTATTCATAGTGCAAGCACAATTTTGTTGTCACAAGTAGCCCATCATAAATCAGCAGTGGTTGATTATTTGAGAGTGTCTGTTCAAAGCAAATGCTTTAGCAATTGTGGAGATTCCTTTAATGATATCCCTAGTTGATGATATTTTCTTTTGAATAGCTCCAGATGTCTGAGCACTATAAGCAAAAGTTAAGAAACTGGGAAAACAAAACCAAACAATCATAGAGTCATGAACTGGTTTGGGTTGGAAGGGATCTTAAAGATCATCTGATATCAAACCCCCTGCCATGGGCAGGGAACCTTCCACTAGACCAGATTGCTCTAAGCTCCATCTAACCTGGCCTTGAACACTTTCAGGGATGGGGCATCCACAGCTTCTCTGGGCAACCTGTTCCAATGCCTCACTATCCTCACAGTAAAGTATTTCTTCCTAATGTTTCATCTAACCCTGCCCTCTTTCAGTTTAAAGCCATTCCACCTTGTCCGGTCACTACTTGCCTTTGTAAAATCACGTGGTGTGCTTTCCTTCAGGAGATTTTTTTGCTTTTTTTTTTTTTTTTTTTCCAATGGGTTCTGGATGTTAATTTTTAGCAAATACAAGCTTATCAAGCTCAGTTTTTTCCTGGAGTCATTTAATAAACTCATATCTAAATCATGAATTTCTTACCAGTGTTTGTGTTAAGTAATTCAGTATGATGCAAGGGAACAGCCCATCTGAATCTCATTTTTCCTCTTCTGTGTTCAACAAGTATCTGAATGCAGAAGTGGAACTCAAGTTTCACCCTGGTCCAAGTGCAGCCAGTTTTCTCAGTTGATTTAATAAGAGTTTTTAGCACTGATGGTAAGTGCAGAAGGGAGCCTCCCTCATGAAGTCGACAGGACTGAAAGCATTCACATTGCTGGGAGGAAGAGCAAGACTGGCTTCTTTGCAAGTCACATCTTTTCCAGACACTCGTATCTTTGAGAAAGCTTGACCACTGGTTGAAAGGCCAAGTTTTTGTGTCAAAGGTGGTTGTGATTAACTGGCTCTGTGTCTCTCTGCAGTCGGGGTGACCAGATCCTAGAGGCAGATTCTGTGAGTCTGCGTCACGCGGCGTTAAGCGAAGCCTACGCAATCCTGAGTGAATGTGGACCAGGTCCAGTCAGCCTCATCATCAGTCGTCATCCTAATCCAAAGGTGAGAAGAAAAGGAGTTAGTGTATCTGGGTTGCTTTCATTTGAGGCAGTAATTTGAGTGCCGCTGTTGGGAAAGCAGCAAATGAAGAATATTGGATTTTTTCTCTCTAAGACGTGTGTTGTGCAAAATGTCAGGATTTTAATGATGCTTCCCAGTTTTGTAAGTTGTAGCAATTCTGGACTGTTCCTGCTGCTTTTTACTTAGTCACCCACTGATCGAATGCAATTTTCCTGGAACTGCTTGAGTGAAGTGTTCCCATCTTTCTCAGTACTTGGATCAAGTAGCAATGCAAAGCTGAGACAAGACGTCTTCCTCCTAAAAGTTAGTTTGCAGTTAGTTTGTCTTGAGTAGAATATCGTTTAGGGCCAGGAATAAATATCAACAGATTGAATTGATCACCTGCAATAAAGTAAAATCTGTCCAAAGATCAAAGCTTTCCTTCAAGAATTAAAACATGAGAATTTGGAGGATACTGCTACTGGGAAATCCATGCAGTCAATTTGGAAATAAGGCTGTGTTTACAAAGTAAGTGTTTTCAAGCATTTTTTAAAAATTGATGATAGAAGATGAAAGCATTTTAGCCAAGATATAGGGAATAACAGCTTCTTTTATTTCAATATTTCAAAGAATTTCATGAGTGTATGAAACCTTCCTGTTTAAACAGGAATGAAGCTGTAAAAATATTTGCATTAGTGGGTCCGGAGAGCTGTGACTTTTGAACTCATAAGTGCAAATGGAGGCCTTAATAAAGCTGTATCTAGGAGAACTCAGGTTTCTTATTTTATAATTAATCGTGCATTTTCTGCTAAATCATATATACGAACAATCAACAAATAGGGGTCTACTGCCCAAAGTTTATTATGATTGCTGCAAGGCCTTGTGCTGCTCGAAAGAGAGAGGCTGTGGTTCTGTTAGTGAAAGGTAAGCATGGAGAGGGTAAGAATTGGGCTTATAGCCTAAGATAACAGTGTTTCTAGTGAGTCCATGTGCTGGGCTAAACCAAACACGGTGGTTCAATGTCATTGCATTATTCAGGCATATAGACTTTGTGGAGAGTCACTAAGTAGCATGAAATAAAAACTCCATGGAGCAGAGCCTGCCCTTTTTCCTCCATCCTTCATCTTGCTGTGGTGGGGTCTTGAAAGCTGATGAGGGACCTAGCCTGGTTTCTGCTGAAAGGATGAACTGAGTTAGGCTAATTGCTTGCTATTACTCAGTAACAGAGGGACACTGTTAAATGGCTCCTATTACAGTTTTCCATAAGTGATATTTAAGATGACAACAAATCCTTTGCCAAGAAATGCTATGAAAAGTTGAGCTGGAGAGACCCTAGCACATTTTTTTCCTCCAGGCAGTATTGCATCCATAATCCCTCATAGCTGGATCTCTGGAGGGGTGTCCATATGGGGACCCATATTTATTTTTGTGTTACTGTCACCCATTTTCTGAAAGCACTGGGGAATTTATAGATATGTCAAGTAGTTTATTAAATTTTATTTTATTTTAATAGCTCTTAATAATACCCCAGCCTGCAGATTAGAGTTAGAAATTAGCTTGTTCCTTTCCAGTTTGAACTGCCTGAGATACAGGATGCTAAAAATCATAACTGGCAGAGCTTGCAGGAGCATGGATTTTTGGTTAACTTTAAACAAATATTGCAGTGTACCAGGACCTGGTTTTACTCCTGGGACATGTTGTACCAAAAGTTTTGTGTCAAGGCCCTGAATTGTAGTCTCAGGACTTGGTCCGTGTCCTGTAGGAACTTCCTGTGCCCCAGGAACCCAGGGGCTTTTGGTTTCCTACGGGGTCATACCACAGGTTGGAAACAGAGATGTGTTTTTACAAATGTTCATGTTGTTGCGGACATTTTTATACTTAATGTCTTATTTTGTAACACTAAAGATCCACAGTACATTTTGTTGCTGAATATGTTCACTGGAGTGTTTTCATGTACTTCCAAGAGAAATACCACAAAATTTTCTTTCTTCTTGTTATTCTGAGTGAATATGGCATTTACACTATGTTTAAACTGCTGAGTTTGCTTCAGAATCTTTTAAATCTTCATGGTTCAGGAAGATTCAAGTTTCTAGTCTCTATTTATGCTGAATTTTAATTCATGTAGAACAATATGCATAGAAATTATTTTTGACAGAAATTATTATTAAGAACAGAAATAATAATTTCTGGTTTTAAATATATATTCCTGTAGACTAGTTGTTCCTGTTATAAAATTGTATGTTTTCCAGTAACAAAAATTAAGTGTATGCCGGTAATTAAGGTCTAGATTAGTAAATATGATAAACCAGTATTTATTCTTAAACCAGAGAAACATTATTTACCAATTACTGATTTGGGTTTTTTTTTTAAAAACAGGCAGAAATGAAAATTAAAAAGACAGCTAGT
Organism: Oxyruncus cristatus; assembly: GCA_013399855.1. NCBI lineage: Eukaryota > Metazoa > Chordata > Aves > Passeriformes > Cotingidae > Oxyruncus > Oxyruncus cristatus. The sequence continues at coordinate 292,158 of VXAY01003126.1, read as the reverse complement.
ATTATGGGAAGTCTGGTATTCTTCCTGTAGGTTGAACGTAGAATAGCTTAAGTTTCTGATGTATGCTTGTGCAAAGCAGGCTTTGTCTAATTTAAAGTAATATTTCTTAATAAATCAGTGTACAGCACTTAATCAAGTTAAAATTGTGCTGTAATGATTTCATTTGATTTCTTTAAGTCTGGTGCTGCTTTATTTGTTTGTATAGTGTGGCACTTGGATGCAGTCTTCATGTAGCTGGCAGGCTTCTGCCTTCTGGTTTCTGGAGGAAAGTGGCGTGGAGGGAGTCTGAGTCAGGGGATGAGGGCTTAGGAGCTCTCAACTTGGGCTTCTTCATTTCATCTTTAAAAGTGGTTGCATATATCAAATGAATCATGTACTTGTACTGAGTGGTAAGACTTTCATCATTTCACATACCCAGTTTGAGCTTTATCTTCCACTTAACTTCAGGTTTCGGAGCAGGAGATGGATGAAGCAATTGCACGTACTACCCACCGAGAGAGCAAGGACGCCAGCTCCTCTCACGTCACAGGTAGCAACATGTTCTCTTCTAGTGTGTGTCCTTTTCTGGATGCGGGAACGTTTAAGGGCCTGCTCTGAAGTTCCCCAGTGTCGATATTTTGAGAACCCTCAAAGCAGCAGAGCAGCGTGGGGAGTGTCATCACCCTGTCCATTGCAGAAGTTTTAGCACAAACATCCAGTTCAGTGGAGCGGCTCCGTGGCTCATGTTACTTCCTTTGTTTCACTAGGCTGCCAGGATCTGAAAGTAGGGTTACCAAGAGGTGGTTACTCTGTCCTTTTTTCAAAGTGAATGGGAAGCACAACATCCCAGTAGGGAAAGGACACGAGGAATCTACTCCATCTGTGTACACTTGCCTATGTCAAGGGCAAAAAAACCCACCCGAAGTATTGTTGTGACCATTTGAAAAATTCCAGGTGTTGCATACTGAACTGTATGGTTTAACTCCATTTTAATCTTTAAAGTCATGTCCATATGTGTGTTCGGGCATCTCTGTGATGTGTTTGAACTCTGGACTTAGCACTTGCTAAAATATGAGAGATCAAAGCAAACTCTTAGCAATGGCAGAGTGGCCAGTAAGGTGATGTTCAGACAGAAATGTTAGATTTGTAATTATCCCCTTTGTTTGTGTGTCAGCTAAGGCCTATTTTGAAGTTGACCTTGGCAGTGGCTGCTGATTTGTCTTTTGAGGTTGCCCCTAGTCAGCAGATGCTCCAACAAGCGAGGAAGACAATCTCCCACTCACCTCTTTTTTCATAGCACTGTGCTGGGCCTGGCTGGTGTAACATGTCTCTGTGATAACATTCCATCCAGTCTGAGGGAGAGCTTGTGAACGGTTTAATAAATCTCACCTTAGGAAAGCAATTAACATGATAAGTAGTGGGATTAAGCACAGCCACCAGCTCAGAAGGTGAATAAGAAGTCTTTTTTGATATATGGACCACAACTTTAATTTTTGGCATCTAACTAATCTGTTTTTAACAGGAGCTGTACAAAAGAGTCCATCTCCTAGTGTGAAGGCCAAGCAAGGAGAGACCTCATCTCCCCTCAGCTGGACTATGAAACGCTTCCTGGAGCCAGCAAGCCGGGTAAAAGGATTAGATGCAATAAAAAGAGTGTCTGCCTCAAATTCAGCTTTTACTGAAGCTCTTACTTGTTCAAGGAGTTCAAACCCAAACCTGTATGCTACTTCTCTGTCACATAAGAGCATTTGTTTCTTGCATCACACATTCAGTTGGGACAGCAGCAAGCCCCTGTTTGTGTGACTGTAGCCTTTGGGGTGATGTGCAGAGCATGGCAGATAAGGCTGTGGGCTCCCACCTCCTTTCACCCCAAAGGCACCCCTGCTCTGTGGGACACAGAGGTGAAGTTAGCAGGAGAGACCTGCACGTGTGGGCAGAGGGCTGAGCGCTTAGTCTCCCTACATAGCCATTGCAGTGGAAAAGTCTGTTTTTCCTGGGAAAGCTGAGGAAGCCACAGACATTGTGTCCAGAGGTACAAGCCCTTCCCTTCTCTTGGTGTAGAAGGTGCTTAAAGGGAACTGCAGAAGTGAATGGTTTCATCCCTTGTTTCTGCATTGAACCACACCTGCAAAGTAGTGGGATTTGGAACCCTTTTTTACTTATTATTCTGTCTAAAAATGATGTGCAGCATTTCCACCATCCAGCTTTGACAGTTTGACTCTCAATATACTGACAAGTCCTCTATTTTAAAAATTGGCTTTAAACTTCCTTTATTGACACAGCAGTGAGAGTGGAGTTTGTATTGCTCACGTTCAGGCAGGGGCTCTAGGCATCGATGACGGCTGGTCACCAGGCTCCCTTCTTTCCAGCAGGGCTCTGTCAGCTCTGAGGCAGAACTCTCCCAGTACTTCTCGCATGACAGTACGAGCCATCTCCCATTTTCTGATGCGGTAACTGGCCCCTGCGATGAAGAGCAGCTCCGTCACAAGAACAGAAACAGTTTGTTGGATGATGGCAACCTAAGTAAGCGCTGGAAACATGTCTGATCATTTGGCTAAGGAGGGGAGGGTCACTGAGCGCTGGGAGCTTTACAGGAGAGCAGTGGTGATCCCTGTGCTGGTATGAACTGCTGGGCAGTGTAGTGCAAGCCAGTGCTGATCATATGAAATTCTGGGAAATTGAAGGGCTTTACAACAATACACATAAGTGCCCGTTTCCATGGCATTTTGTTCAAATTGCTTCTCTGATTATGTGAAAATGACTTTATTTTATTGGTTTGGCTGGAAGTAGATTGACAGCACTGCAGATTCAGTATTTTTTTCAAGGGGCTGATGATCATCTGATTTATTACGTTTAAAGTGTTCATAGCTCTCTCTAAAACACAATTTTGAAATGCCACATAGCAGTGTAAAAACAAATGTGCAATTTGATATCAGATATTTTCCATGTGTGTCTTTCTCCCTATAGTAATTGACTTAAAGATTCTTATGTGTCCTTATTGACATGCACCTGATCTAAGATCCAAAGTAAATTGCGTTTGTTCTCCCTTTCATTTGGTTCTGCAGTAATTTCTTTGTCTAGAGCTTATTTTTCTCTGGAAAATATTTAGTGTTTACCAGCATTTTTATATTCCTTAGTAGCCACCAAACAAAGCAAAACAAAATAACCTTCTACAAAATAAGATACAGTTCTCTCTACAAAGTATGTGGAAAGGGTTCTTGGGTTTGTTAGTCCTTAGTTTGAAACTGATTGTTGTGTGCTTCCGTCTTTGTTCAGAAGAGCAGTTTTCATTTTCTGTAAGTTAATGCAGGCAATCCTGAGCTTAGATTCAAGCAAAATATGAAAGCAAATCTGTTGTTTAAACTAAAATACACATTTGAATTTGCATCCCTTTCTTGTTTGAGTCATAGTCATAATTTAGAAATAAACTAAAAATAGAACCAGATGTGCCATGAACTGATTTCAGGAGTTACCTGTAAATGGTAGTGCTATCTACAACCCCTCCTGTAGTTAGCAGGAGGATGTGAAAAACCTGCTTTTTGCTTTGTGAAGAGAAGTTAAGCTTCCTCTGAAAACAGAGCCACGTTTGTTCTGCTGAGGTCAGAGGCATAGTATTAAGAATCATCCGTAAGTACAATTAAAGTATAACTTCTTTTTTCCCTAGCTGCTAGAGATGGGGGAGTGGCAAAAGCAAATGGTCTGGCTCCTTCAGCTAGTGGAAGACTGTCTGGCCATCACAACAAGCACGTGGAGTCTGTCCGACCCGGCATCCTCAGTGACAGCCCTAAATCTGCCCGCAGCCCCTTTCACCGACAGAGGAGGGTTGTTTTCTATGATGGGGACGGCAGTGATGACGATGAAAGTTCCCACTTGCACAGAAACCAGAGGGCCAAGAGCCAGGAGGATGCTGGCGTTGTCATTACAACCTCATCTGTAGAAATCGATGAGGAGAGCCAGGACAGTGAGTCATCCCGATACAGTGGCATGGAGACATCTTCCCCTGCCTTCAGCAACTCAGTGGAGTCTGCAAACAGCACGCTGGAGCAAATTGAATCTCCTTTCTTCCCCATCATAGCATTTGATTACTCGAGTGTGCCTGAAGTTCGTCTTGGCAGCCTGAGTTTGAGGGAGCTCCGGGAAGCACAACTTGAATCTAAGAGGTCACCAAAACTTGAGCACAGAGCAGTCACAAGAGTGAAAAGCATGATGAGCACAGAATGCCGAAGCCTTCAAAGACACAGGACAGAGGACCATAGCACATACAACAAGCCTGTTGCGAGGATGCTCCCTCACAGCAAGAAGTGTGAAGCACCTGATGGGGCTGGGCAGGGCCAGGTTGAAGTTGTCACTCTAGTTCGCAATGAGCACGAGTCGTTTGGCCTGGATTTGGAAATCCAAGCCATGCCTTTAAAGGTTGTTGTCACAGGGATGCGGCCAGGTGGAGCAGCAGAAATGGTAATTTTTAAATTCGAGTTGCCTTGTTGTGATTTGCTTTCCCATTGCAGGGATGATGATGATAATTATGGTTATTATTAAGCAAGTGATCTGTTGAGAGTAAGTGCAAGTGAGGTTTTTGTCGTTGCTGGGCAAAATGTCTCACCCCATATTGTTCCTAAGCTGGTGCTAAATGAAATGTCTCTGATTCAGAAGTGCATCAGGGCTGATAAAAACTAAGAGAGGGGGGGATACTGATCCACTGAGGTGGACTCATCCCCACTTGCAGTTGCAGTTTGGGGGGAATGCAGTTTTTGTATTTGTTTTACCAGGGGCAAAGACAAAATAGGTATATCCTGGTGGCAAAAGTGTTTATTATGCTCTGTTATCTTATATGTATGTTATCCTGTATTACACAGGTCTGAAACTAAGAGGTTGTAGGTGCTGACCAGATTTGCCAAAAGCCATAGTAGTACTAGTAACACATTGCTCTTCTGTATCTCATACATGTCCATATGGATACTTTCTTCATGCTGGATGTAGAATTGCTGAGCTAGGTGTCTAAGTGGAGAAAGAAGAAGGAGAAAACTCTGGTGTACAAACCTGGATGTGGCATTTTTAACCTTGTTTGTGGCCTCTAGAGAAAGTGGGGATATGGCATGGTTGGAATGGGGCTGTGAGATCTGGGGATTTGGGTTTTGTTCCTGCTTTTTTCTCTGACTTACTGTGCAGTGTTTAGAAACATACACAGACTTCTTCCTCAAGACTTCAGTCCCTCTCCAGTTTAGTTGTTTAGGAGAGTTCCAGCAGGAATATAGTTCATACATGACGTTCAGAAATGATACACAGTGTTCCAGTCCTGAAGAAGCCAGGGCTGATTTATCCCAATTAATTTAACTGAAGAGGGCTATGTCCTCCATCCTGATACTGATCTATCAGAGAAAGCAGCAGCTCTTTTGACCTTCCTGTTTTAGATTGATCTTTAATTCTCCTTCTGGCAGAAGCACGGTCTGTTCTTTATTTATGTGTTGGCAATCTGACAGCAGTGGTACCTGTGCTCTGCAGTAATGTGAAATAGGGGATGTTACTCACAGCCTACTAATTGCTTCCCTGAAATCTTTGCCCCTGTGGCAGGGCTTCTGATGTGTATTTATAATTTCCTTGAATCTCTCATTGCATCAGGGATCAATGGGCAAGATGGCTGTAGGAGATGAGATTACCACCATCAACAGTATCCCCGTCAGTAAGATGACGTACGAGGAAATCTGCTTGCTTATGCAATGTCTTCCCACATCCGTAACCCTGGAGATCCAGAAAGCAGCATCAGGTGAGAAAGTAGTTTTGCATTTGTACTGTTTATTTTGGGTACCAGTGACGAAAATGCCCTTAGATCGGCTGGGTCTGACCTTCTGCTGCCACAGCTTCCGTCATGGATTCAGAGAAAAAGACAGGGGACATTGTGTCTGCACTGGTGAGCCAGACAAAGCATTTCATCACCAAACTAGGCTTCGGGGGGCTTCCCTAGCAAAATGACGAGGGCAGCAAACCTACTCCTGTGCAAAGCATTCAAAGCTCTCACATAGAGTATGTCCCTCCTGCCAGCATATGCAGAGGTCTGAGTCATTTCATGCAGACTGGGAGCTAAAACAGCAGTGACCCTTGTCCTGACAACCTGTTTTATTGCTGTGCCTGTTCATTAAATATATTGACCCTTTATAATCAAATCTGTCTCTCTCTCTTAAAGCTTAAGTAACATTTTTATGAATGAATAATAAGATACTAAAAGCTTCTTTTATTTCTTTATTTCTTTCTTCCTTTCCCTTTCATGTGTCAGAATTCTCTAAAGTGCAGGAAGATGAAACAGAAAACCCAAGAAAACTAAATTCTTATAAAAACGTTTATTTGCATGTTTCTTTATAAAAAGGATTCTAGTGTGAATTGAAATATTTGATACCTCCTTACTTTCTGCTCAGGGCTGATTTATGCTGCTACAGCAATATATGAATCCCCACAGACTGTACAAATTATGTGGTGTGGAAATGCATGTTTGAAACAGAAATGCATACTTTTCAAATTCAGGAAGAATATAATATTTTGCTTTGTTCTAGCTTATGATCTTCTTTGCGTACCTATTAATACCTGGGAACCTAAAGTGCTTCCAGATGCATGGCTTCCAGTCATTTTTTAAGGAATTCCAGGCTTGGCAGTCTTGTTCTTGTTTTTTTTTTAGATTGCTGTGGCTTTTGCAAACTAATAGTATTGGGGTAAGGACACACTGGCATTCCTTTATTAGGCATCTCTTCTGTTTTACCCTTCCCCTTGTCATACCCTACTGGCAGAAAAGAGAGTCTCTTCAGTGTGTGATCCTGCATGCTGAAGCACGGCAGTACTTGAAATCCAAACACGGCTGCTTCAAATTGCTCTACTGAGTTGTCTTTCACTTTGACTCTGGGAAGAATCAGCACTTCCAAGTACAGTGATGTGGATAATCCTGCAGGTTTGTGCAAGAAGTACGAAGAAGTGTAGGCACATTTAAAGAAGCAGGAAAGGATACTGACACTGTGAATAACCTCTCCTCTGTGCACTTTCTGGGCCTTGTGTCATAGTAACTGGCTTCTGGAAGGCAGCTTGAATGGGGATACATGTCTCAGAAGCAATGTGGAGAGGTGGAATCCGGTGCTTAGCTTGAAGTGCTGAAAACTAAAGACAGGAGAAATGGGTGAGCAGGAATGTGTCGAACTGCAGCAGTGACAGGGAGCTTGGTGTGTTGCCCCAGAATGGGTTAAAAATGTACTAGAAGCAAGGAAAGGTCTGTACCAGAAATGCTGTAAAGTCCATGTGCTTGATGTGTGTATGTCACCCATGCGTGTCACATTAAACACCTGCAGAAGTGCCGAAAGGGTCAGAGTCAAGTTCTTTATGCACAGATCCGTCACTCTGTTATCTGTTCACCTTTGCTATGTCAGGGCTTTTTGTACTCTCTGGAGTCTCTGTTGGAGACTTCCTCGATCAAACAAGTGATGAGAAGCAGTGCTGCTCAGCATGACTTACTGCACGCTGACACTCTGGTAGTTGGCTGCTTGATTGTTGCAATTTCAAAGATGAGAATTAAACAGATCATGACTGCTCACCTTGGATAAGTGGATTGCTCCCTTCTGTGTGCTTCTCAAATAGACAGGGTTATGATTAATTTGAGTTGTTGTAAACATCGTTACAGAAGAGGAGGATTGGAGAGCAAAAGGAAAACATGTAGCCTGATTACGTGGGTGTCTGTTTTTGCAATAAAACGTGGTGTTTTGTGTATCACTTCTTATATCTGACAGGATTTTGCTTCTTTTTTTCTTTTTTCCTTTTTTTTTTTTTATTCTTTTTTTATTTTTATCATGATACAGCTGTTAGCAGATTTACAAACCTCGTCCTGTCTCCAGGGGTAGACAGTCAAAATCAGGCCAATGTCAACAGCGTCCTCGCAAGTGAGGAAGAGCCGAGTGCTGGGAAGCGAGAAAGAGCAGGTTTGCAAAATGCTGGCGGCAACTGTGCAGCGGAGAGAGCAACACTGCCGCCTGATGCCGCGAGCAAAGACATGCACAGAGGTACCACAAAAGGCAGCCGCGAGGAGGACTGCGCTGCCATCCCTGTCACCGACATCGACGACTTGCTCAGCCAAATGGGCGCCCCCGAGAGCAGGGCCTCGCGCACCCCGTCGCGCGCAGAAAGCCCCCTCCGAGATGAGTACACCACGATGTGCTGCTGCGGCACCGACGAAGGCTGCCCAGGGTCCGAGCCACGAGCAGCCAAGGAGGAGCCGCTGGAAAAAACTGTGAATTGCGGAGCGAGTGCACAAGGGGTTTTGGGGCTGTCTGTGTTGGACTCCATTAACACAGGCAAACTTTTTACTGTGAATAAAAACTCTTTAAATAACTATTCTAGGAATTTTAGCAGTTTAAATGAGGATGAGTTGACTGCAGCAAACTCTCTGGAAGGTAAGAGGAGTGACCCATTTCCAAAGTCTATGTATGGGGCTGCGGAGGATTCTCACTCGGACGCAGAGTCTGTCACAGAAACCTTTGATGGTGCTAGTGAGGTGTTGCTTGGGCAGTGTGCGAGTGTCCCTGCATCCTGCACTGTAGTGGAGTCAGATGAGGAGCAAATTGAGATTTGCTGCACAAACGATGAGCCACAAAAGCCCGCACAGGAGCAGCATCTCACGCCTGGAACAAGCTCATCCACACTGTCCCCGCTGCACCCTTACGGCAGCAAAGTTTTGCAGACTGAGGGCTGTGCAATGTGTGGGTCACTGGAGACAAGTATCAACAAACTAGGTTTGGAAGATCATAGTGGTCCCACTCCATGCCACTCACAGTTTTCAGATGTGTCCTCTGCATCCTTGTGTTCTCCTTCGTCAGTTTTCCTGACAGAAAAAGATATCCTAAAGAATTCAGCCAATATCCCTGAAGTTTACTCTTTCTGTAACAATGGTGCCTTACGTACAGAAGAACAGATGGATTTGGGGAAGAGTAATGGACATACAAAATGCTGTGAATCCACTGAAGAGGAAGGGTCTCTGCACTGCAAAAAGATAAGCTTTTGCTCTGCTAGAAATGTCAGTGTCTTGGAGAACAGCTTGCTTGAGAAAGAAGGATATCATGATGAGCAGAGATCCAAATCTGAAAGTGAAGCAATAGTTGATGGCTGTAATCATGCTGTTAGTTATTGCCTGGTGAAGAAAGAAACCAGCAGTTTGTCCAACTTGTCTAAAACAGACAGCAGTCATATGAATGCATCATCAGCAAGAGGAATATCACTCAGGTCACCCTTTCCCATTAGGTCTAAAGATCCAAAGGCTAATGCAACTCATGACTTGCCAGGGAAAATTGAGAAAATTAACTCTCTGACTTCAGGAAGGACTTCAAATGGAAAAGTCCAAAACTCAGGCACAAATCACTGCAAAGGAGCTGCAGTACTACACAGCCCATCCTCACAGAAAAAATCCTGTCAGGAGTCTAAGGGAATGGCACAAAAAAGTATAATGGACAACCTTTTAAATAATCAGAAGGCCAAAGCAGGACCAAAGCTAAAAGGGTTCACCATCAAAAGCAAAACAAAGACAAATTCAGATTCTTCTGCTGTTAATCCTGCCAAAGTGAATGGAGCTGATCAGAAAAGGGCTTCTGTTTCTCCACAGCTGTCTCCCAAGCTCCTGGGAAAGAAAACACCATTGTCCCGTAATTCACCTACAAATCCAGATCCTGGCAGGAGCATTTCGGCAGCCTCAAGGACTCTGAAGTCAGAGCTAGAAAATAAACCATCTCTGATCATTTCTGAAGATTCACTTTTGCCTCTCCCGAATGGCACTGGCAGCTCAACAGCAAGTGGTGAAATGAAATGTGGCTGTGGGGAGCTAACATGGGGAAAGCCAAAAGAAAAGCAGGCTTCCACTGTGGTATGTCAGGGTAAGAGTGCTAAGGCAGATGATTTCAGAGCTAGAGACAGTCAGTCCAAAGACACTTCACCTCCTCAAGGGATACCAAAAGTTGAATATGTGAAAGGGAGGACTGAAAACCCTGAAACAAGCCTGAAGCCAATCAAGATCATTTATAGTGCTGATGACCTTAGACAATTAGATTTGCAAAATGTAGGACCATCTGCTGGAGGCTGTTCTTCGCTGAGGTCCCCCTCAGCTCAGCAGGAGCAGCTGGAAGGGCAGGAGATCCAGCGCACTTTCATTGAGGTGAAGCTTTCCTCCTCATCATCGCCTTCTGCCTCCTCCTCTGCCTCTTCCTCACCAGCATCGTTTTTGCAGGGGCCATTGCTAGAGAAAACGGAAGAGGTGAACACAGAAGTAACTCAGCTCACTGAGGAGATGGGGACCATGCAGTATTTCTCAAAAGAAGATGCTACTGGAGACAGACATCTCTGTGGCTTGTCAAAACCTGTGACGAGGACCTACTCAATGCCAGCACAGTTATCGGGTCCCTTGAAGGAGGACTGCCATGTTACAGAGGTTCATCCCGTACCAGGCCCCCAGGGCCACGCAGCAGAGGAGAAATACCCCCAGGGGATGTTAAAGGTAGTTCACTTGAATCTGCCGAACAGCCAGAGTGGAAAGGAGCAGGCGTACACGTCCAGAAGTGCCCAGAAGGTCCATGACATGTCCCCGTCAGCAAGTGACATCAGCTACCCCACTGCCGATAAGCTGAGGAACTTCAGGAGGAATTACTACTACTATGAGCTGAACTGGCCACATGACCCTATTTCTTCCTTCTCTGTCAAACAGAGGATCAAATCCTTTGAAAACCTGGCAAATTTTGACCGGCCCATCGTGAAAGCCATTGATATATGCTCGTCTGCAAGGTTGCCCCTCGCCAGGAGGTCGTGTGGTGGGTTGGCCGCTCCATCCAGCACCACTGAGACTCCGTGGGCGCTGCGGCGCAGCTTGAGTTCCTATGGTGGCAGCCCCAGCCCGGCTAGCGCCACATCCGAGTCTCCCCCCAGCACAGAGCCTGTGTGTGTAGCTGAGGGTGGCAAAGGGGACAGAAAGCCCCAGAGGAGCGAAGAGGGTGGTGCTGGGCCAGACGTGGCTGCATTCCCTGCCTCAGCCTCACAGGTGCGCCGAAGCCGGGGCTTGGGGCGGCCGCTGCTGTCCCGCTCCAGGCTGCGGGAGCTGAGAGCCCTCAGTATGCCCGACCTGGACAAGCTGTGTGGAGAGGGCTTCTCGGGCCCACCACAACCTGCCTGCTTCAGGACGGAGCTGGAAATCACGCCCCGCAGGGCCCTTGGCACACCTGGCCAGAACGGGGCAGCTCCGCCAGGCCGCTGCGGCCCTGCAGAGGCAGCTGGGTTGCGAATGGGTTCCTGCAGCCGTCAGGACAGTGGGTCGGGGACACCGGGTTCTGCCTCGGATGATGACGTTCCCCATGGCAGCTCTCTGGATGGTGACAACAGCTGGTCCATCAGGTTGGTGTCAGTTTGCTACCACTGTTTTCTTTTCATCCCCGCAAGCGCTTCCCAAGGCAGAGCTTCCACTTTGCCCCGGCTTTGGCCCAAAGCACATTTCAGCTGTGGCCCCAGCCACAGCTCAATTCCCCACACCCAAATTCACAATTCAGGGTGTCATTCAAGCTCTTGATAACGTTGGAGCTGCCATGCTGCTGTCTGTTGGCAGCTGTGCTCCAGGGCAGGATGAAACATTTTATCCTGGCTTAGATATGCTCCTTTCCCTTATCCCCTCTAGCTGGTGTTGGTCAGTTTTTGGCCCCATTACAGAACAGCAGTGGTGGTGGAGGGGGGGCTGCGCAGCACTGGCTGCCAGCACAGCCTGCGATGACAAACAAGGTGGTTGTCCTGCCAGAAGCAGTCTTCAGATGTAGCTCTCTTTTTGTCAATGTCTGTTGCTGAAGCCATTGGGAAGGGATGAGGGGAACAGAACAGGGGATGATTTTCAGAGTTTTTCTTAAATAGTCGTCTCTGCCCCTTCCCATTCTCCCAGTTCTTCCCTTTCTTACCAGTTTTCAAGATTTCTGTTTTATCATTTGTCCTCATGCAAGCTACACTGTATACCTGAAATGTATCTCTATACAGTTGAGAAATATAAAGCTCTTTATCTTTTTATGTTAATTTTAGTTTGGATCAGCTGCTTGTCTCAAGCCTGGACCAGCAAAAACTGCAATCTGTTTTGTCAGCAGTAGTACCAAAATGTGGTGTGGCTGCTGTGCTCCAGGAAGTCAAAGCACAAGTAAAGGTAAAAACGAGAAGATAAAACTGGGTTATTGGCAGATTTTTAAGGGTTTTCTTAATGGCAGATAAAATCTTTTCCAAACAGATTCCGAGCTCCTCCAGTAGTCCTGTGGTAGCATACTATTATCAACTGCAACTGATGTTAGCTTTACTAATGCTGGTTTTTGAATGCCTGCTATAAACCCATAATAATTTTGAATGCCTTTTGGATATGAAAGTTCAAAAGCAGTTTTGAGTCACAACAAATAGACCTGTTTTAAGTGGAAAAGTATGCCTGCATCTTGGTTCATTGGTAGTTGCACATCGGAATTTAACTTTCCACCAACCATCTGGGTCAAACTCAGTTCTCCCGCTGTGCAAGGGAAGCTCTGCTCCTCTCTGTGCCTGGAAGCACCGGCCTTTTGTTAGAAGCTGCAGTCACAGAAATAGAACTTATTTTGTTTAATGCTGGATTGGTGACTTGCAACACCAGAAAGTGGCTGCTAGTGGGTTTGTAAGAGACACCTGTGACCTTCTTGTTCTCTTTTGTGGAAAATGGCTATTGCATCAAGATAACCCACTTCATTATGTAGGTTTTTAAAGAAGGCCTCCAAAGTGAAATGACTGCCAGAACATTGCTTCCCTGTTTTCAGTGTTTCTGTTTGTAGGATACATGCACATCCTTTTTAAGTCAGAACAGAAGTTGATAAAATAATGACAGCACTGGAAGGGAAATTGCCATCTGGTCTATATAACTGCTGGCTGAGCTGCATCTAGAGCGTTCTTGAGCCTTATTCTCAGATTGCTATTTCAAACATAGAACAGGCTTGGAGGAGAAGGACCTCCCCAAAATATCCAGCTTTATCTCCTTCCAGGGGACAGCATAGCTAGAACATGCAAGTCTCAAAAGCTTGGTGAGCCAAGAGGGTTTTCTAGGTTTACTGTTAAAATTAGGCTTGTATTGTACAACTGGCCAAAGGTAATTAGGTGTTCTTTAAACTGTTTTGCTTGGGGTCTTGGAGAGATTATTTGTTTATGCCGCTTTTCAAAGCCCGAGAACTGAAATATTTAAAAAGCTGAATGCTTTTTGGAATGCACTACTTGTCTGCATAGTTTCTTATCCATATTTAAGCCTAGTATGGCACATAGGCTGGAAAATTTTATGCTATCCAAATCGTGGATTTTGAACGTGCAACAGAACAGTTCTTCATAGTTATGCAGTTGCTGAAAAATGAGATAGACTGCCTGATTTGGACTGAGACTGAGAGCTTCCCCAGGAAGAGTTTGTCATCATCTTTTGCTCTGAACAGTGCTGAATTTATTGTTAATATTTAATAAATACTACTACTAAAAAAAAAAAAAGGCATTTTATTTAGGTCTCTATGACTGGTATCTTTGGCTGCCATTCTAAACAGGGGTTATCACTGGAGGCCTGGTTTGCCCATTATGTGTCCAAGTAAAGAATTTAGCATCCATAGCCAGATCTCTGTGCCCAGTTGTATGTGCGCTGGCGAGAGGCAGCTTTGAGTGCTGGGGAGGGAGGGAATGCGCAACCTTGGCAGTGGGAACCGAGCATGCAGACAGTCGTGTTGACTGGCCCAGGACATGTGGTCTGTGGATAAAGTGGATAACTCCTTTAACATCTGAATCTCTGACTTTCTTTTTTTTTTCCTTTCCCAAGTGTAAGCAAATTAAATTGAGGTATCAACGGTTGGAGAGAACTAGACCTCTTGAATAAAAAGGGTTGCTATAGTACTTAAGAGTCAAAGATATGTGTATGTTTCCATTGCCCTCACTGCACTTGGAAAGGAGCTAGCCTAGATACTTAACTGATTTTAGTATTTCTAGCTTGACATAAAGCTGTTCTCCCTTGAGCATAGGTGAGAAGGGTCTTAGCATCTACAAAATACTGTGGACAAAGATGTTCAGCCTTGACTGCTCTTCTCTTCCCAAGTGCTGGTGGATCAGTGATGTGGAGCAAGGTGGCATCAGTTTCTGACATTAGGTCTCTGTATTGCAGGGATGCCTATACTGCAGGAAATCTTCTACAGACACTATTTGGCAAAAAACATTCAGTTAGACCAAGAATTTGACTTCCTAGTAATCTGTGGTTCCCTGTGCCTTTTGAAACAAAATTAAAAGGCAAATGCTGAGTTAATGTGTTGCGTTTAGTGGTCTAAATATGGCATTTAATGCTAAATAGATTAAGAGCTTGGTTTCTAATGATTTGCCATTAATTTTAGTGTTGGCAGTTTCTGGAAATTACTAATGTTGGATGGGATCCTAGGCAAAAGCTGAGAAACCTGCTTTCTGCTCTCTGTGTCTGATGCTCTGTGCACAGGTGGTTACTATCCTTTTGCTCCCAAATTCCTTCTTACAGTTCCCCCCACACCACAAAATGTGGTCTCTCTGACACAGTGCCAGAATTGCTGGATGGGACTGCTTTTCTCTCATGGCAAATTCAGGTGCTGTTGACTCTATAAAAGGCGGAGAGACCCTGCAGAGAGACCCTGACAAATCAGAGGGCTGGGCAATCACCAGTTGTATGAATTTTAACAAAGACAGGTGCCATTCTGCACCTGGGATGGGGCAACGCTTCATATAGAGACAGACTGGGGAATGAGATACTGGAAAGCAGTGCTTCGGAAAGGGACCTGGGGGTCCTGTTCGGTGGCAGTGTCATCAATTCAGTGCTGACTGTGAGTCAGCAGTGCCCTGGCAGCCAGGAGGGCCAGCCGTGTCCTGGGGGGCATCAGGCAAAGCATCACCAGCTGGTCGAGGGAGGGGATTGTCCTGCTCTGCTCTGCACTGGGGCACCATCACCTGAATATTGTGGCAGTTTTGGGAACCACAATATAGGAGGGATATAAAGCTCTTAGAGAGCATCCAAAGGAGGGCAACGAAGGTGGTGAAGAGTCTTAAGGGGAAGCCTTACGAGGAGCAGCTGAGGTCCCTTGGTGTGTTCAGCCTGGAGAAGAGGAGACTGAGGGAAGACCTCATTCCAGTTACAACTTCCTCCTGAGGGGAAGAGTGGGGGCAGACACTGATCTCTTCTCTGTGGTGACCAGTGACAGGACCCAAGGGCATGGCCTGAAGTTGCGTTAGGTGAAGTTTAGATTGGATGTTAGAAAAACTACCCAGGGTATGGTTGGGCACTGGAACAGGCTCCCTAGGGCAGTGGTCACAGCACCAAGCCTGACAGAGTTCAAGAAGTACTTGGACAACACTCATGGTGGAATTCTTGGGGTGGTCCTGAGCAGGCCCAGGAGTTGGACTTTGATGATCCTTGTGGGACCCTTCCAACTCAGTGTATTCAATGATTCTACAGTTCTGTATTTTGGCAGCAGGTCATCACTTTGAAGAAATCAGCTTTACACCTTTGTTCTTGTCCGGAACCAAGTTCAGCCCTGGTGTAATCCTGCACCGATCCGTTTTGTGCTAGATGCTCCCATTTTTACAACAGCACAGCTTAGTCCTGTCTAGATCACTAATAGGCTCCTTACTTTTATTTCCCAAGTGAAACAGTTTTTTTTGCTGTCCCATCTGACTCTCCCAAGCTTTTAGTATGTAGCCAGTACCCCTTGCAAGATTGTCAAGCTCTGCTGAAAAGAGGTTGATGCAACCGCCCTGCATTACATCTATGTAACTGCCTTTCCAGAGGGAGGAGAATTGGGAGAACAAAAGTATTAGTAATTCCCTGAAGAGAAAGGTCCAGAAAGGTGTATGAGAACTATTGTCTTTTGACTGCAAAGTATTGAGCAATGCAAAATTGATTACAGCTTGTGAAGATTAGGCTGCCCAAGGTTTAATGCCATTTTACTACCCTAATTTTGACTTTGCCTTCTAGCCTTGCACTGACTGAAGGAGCCATTGCTGTCACCTGAGTTCTCTTAGATGGCTGCTACTCATCTGTAGCATGATGAGAAATACATTTAATATCTCTGTTTCAATACCTTGAGTTGCTTTTTGTCACCTGCCATAATCTGGGGATACTGGTAATTTGTCATTTGTGTGGGAACTTGGTCTTGATCTTTGGTTTTGTATTTCTTCTTTCCTTTCCCTTGCACCTCCATTTTTCTGCTAGAGCAAAGAAGACACGTACTTTGTAGTCTTGCACAAAGAAGAAGGAGCTGGTCTGGGATTTAGTGTTGCTGGAGGAATAGATTTGGAACAGAAATCAGTCATGGTAAGTGATGGCTGCAAGTCATCTTTTTACAAAGCTCACTTTAAAGCAGGCTGGTGATTAGATCAAATGCTCATTTATCAAGGCTCACTGCAAGTCATTCACAGTCATAAAACAGTGTCTCTCAGAGGCAGCAGCATACCATCTGCCACTGAAATCAGTGTCTGGGAAGTGAAATTTTTATTATTGGATGTGGATACCAATTATGTGTGCAGTCTTTAAAAATCTGTTACTGAATGGGATGGGCTCAGTCTAAATCCTATGCAGGTAAATAAAATTCTGCATTTCATGCAGTTGCAGAGCATGCAGTCTTTTAGGGGATACTTTCATTCCCAGGCCTTGAAAATAAATGCTGTGCAGCGGAGTTTTTGAAGGATTTTTCAGATCCTGAGACTGACTTTTTCATACCTCAGCAAACATTTTGCATTTCACGTCACAAATTTGTTTTGTGTTCTTAAGGCCTGTGGGTGGGCCAGAAAGGAGGGTTGTTGTTTGTTAGGGGTTTTTTTACGTCTTATACAGCATTCTGAACCAGAGATACTGTGTCCCATTAAGTGATGTTGATGTGTAAAAAGTGACATAGATACTGTTCAAAAACAGATCAGTGAGACAGAAAAATACAAGAAAACTGGTGTCCTCCCATGTGACAGTTTCTTTACACAAGATATGCATTTGAATTCTGCCCGGAAAGAGAGAGATCCATTATGTGCTGTAATTATAAGCAGGGTATGTCCTCAGTTTTGGGGCCTGCAGCAGCACTTGTAGAAATCTTCTGTTTTTTGCTTTTAGACAAGACCAGTATAAGTAATTGTATTTTATATTAAACTGTCCTTAAGTTGGAACATGGTCACAGGCTAGAGAATGGAATCTACTTCTCTCATACAGTTGTTCTATGTCTCTGGCCCAAACAGTTGCAGTGGCAGCTGTGAGCAAGAGGAAGGCTCAACACTGTACCACCCCACAGAGTTCCTCACCGAGGGACTGGGACTCCACCTAAAAAATAAGATCTTGCAGTCTCTCAGGCAGAGTAACTGATGAAGTCTTTTTCCTGAATTCTTGTTAGCTGTGAGACCACGGAAGCATCAGCTCCTACTCTTCCCAGATCCTCTTTGTTCAGTGTGTGTAAAGCCTGCTCCTCAGGAGGGGAACATTTTAATGTTCTTGACCTTCTGGGATTCTGGGCCCCAGCTGGATTTAGGGTTGCCACTGGGTGCTGAGCTTCTTAGATGGGCTGTTGTGCCCACACTTGGGTGCAGAAATAGAAGTGCCTGGTGAACTTCAAGGAATTGAGGAGCACATGAGGGAAAGCAGCAGATAATTTTGAACATAACTCCTGTATTCCACTTCCTGTTTGAATCTGCATGTCTACATCTATTTTTGAAGCTATTATGCCAGCTTTGAATGCCTGCTTAGGTTGGCTGAAAATTTATCTTCTTGGATCTGTAGGGTTGTGGCAGGTGCTCCTCTCAGCATGGCCCTGCAATGAGAGGGAACAGGAGCCAAAAGGCTTCTGATGCCTCACTGTTGGTCAGGATAGTAGGATAAATTCCTATAGGAAAATGCAGGATTGTCACCACAGATTTGGTGCCTTGAACCTTTTCCTGGAAGACCTAGAACTGTCTCCATGGGAAACCATATTCTGGCTGCTAAAATTACAGTGCCTAGTAGGCAAGTCCTTAAATACTGAGTCTTGAGTCTTTTAGTTAGTTCCTTTCTATAAATGACACACATATAAACTTGCTGGAGTTTTACTCAAAGTTTAATCTGCTCTGAACAGAGTATTTTTTTCTCCAGAAGAATGAATTTCATGCCACTAAATCATCCCTCTGCATCTGTTTGCATGGTATTTGATCAGCCAAATTGAGATGAACAATTGTACAGCTGCAGTAAGTCAGAGTCTTTCTGTGCACAGATGTTTAGAAGGGTGTGTTTGAAAACAGCACAGGATGCTTGTCCTAGTCAGTGGGAACTGGGGGGAGTGGGTGTCACACACCACAGTGTTCTTGGTAGTTGCTGTAGCATAGATGTGGATTTAACCTGTGAGTCACTTGAAATATGTTAATTGAATACCATTGAGGAGTTTAGTGAAAGCATAAGTAGTTTGTGATATTACATATTCCCTTGCTGGTTTTGGTTATTTTTGGCTTAGAAATGACCATGCAGTAATAGCATCTTTTCCTCTGAGTTCCCCCAACCCTAACTCCAGTTCTGTCCAGTCACTTTGTCTTTGATATTCGAGGGTGTTCACTGGAGCAGACGTTGTGTACTTGATATCCAGGCAGTGGGCACTGACTGCAAACTTTGGTAGGGTGGCTGTGTTCACCTTGGCATGTAGAATGCTACGTGGGGTCATGAGGTTAAAAAATACTTGTTAAAATCTCTCTTGTAGGTCCACAGAGTATTTTCAAAGGGAGTGGCATCTCAAGAAGGGACTATTCATCGAGGAGATCTTGTTCTGTCAATCAATGGCAAATCTCTTGCAAGCTCAGTCCATGGGGATGTCCTGAATACTCTTCATCACGCAAGACTGTACAAATACGCAGTCGTCGTCATCCAGAAGGAAAAAGACAAAGCAAGCAATTCCTCCAAACTTGAGACATCAGCTACTGGCAGAAAATGTGTGGGGTCTGGAAAGGATGTTTCCATGGAAATAGGAACAGGTATGATCTTTGTCCAAGAAGAGTTGGAAGGATTCCCTTGCAGAGCAGACTGAAGGGAAAAATGTCCATGTGTTTTAGATTAAAAGCGTCTGTGCCTTATGCGATTGAAGGGAGCAAATGAAATTACCTTTGAATTTTATTTGTTCTCTTTGGAGCCTAAATTCAGTTTGGGGTTTTGTTTTTTTTTTAATTATCATAACTAGGCACAAACTTAGAAGACCTAATTTAGGGCCTAATCCAGTTTCTACTTAAGGAAGTGATTCCATGTATTCTTCCAGTCCAGGATAAATGCAAGAAAGCACACAACTAAAAATAATTTAAAAAATAAAAAAACTCAAAGAAAACCTCATGTCCTGCAGTTTGTTATGCATAGGGACTGAACTTATTCTTTGTAATAGCAGATTTCATACTGTTTCTGCTAAAAAATAGAAAAAATTGTTTTGATGTTACAGTAAATGGAAGTTAGCCATATTGAAGTCAGCCATCCATAGGAAACCAGAGATAAATGGTTTAAGCAGAAATGTTTCAGTGGAATAGTAGATTCATGTTTAGGAACAAGACAGCATTTTGGTGTGACGGCAGTACATGGGGTGTTACAAACAGATCTCTGAATTTTTTTGTAGATTTAAGTCCAAAAGCCCTTCAGTATCTGTCCGTGTTCTGCTCCTTTGGAGCAGGGGATGACCTGCTTCAGTCCTGCACTGTTGCAGTGTCCCTGGGAGGTGGCTTCCCCTGCCTTCAAGGACAACTCAGCTCAGACCACTCCAAAAGCAGGACATGGAGCTGCCACTCCCCCATTTTTAGTTTGTTGGCTGTAATCATCACTGCTTGGAGGATTCTTTTTTCTGTAGCAGTTTCTATTGTTTTATGCTTACATGGAGTTTTATGATTACAGCTTTGTAGCACAGCTTAAAAAAAATAGAAAGTACTTTGTAAGTGAATGGATCAGCCCTTCTGGAATTGCTCCCATGGATATAAAAGATGTAATTACTTCGGAATCACTCTCTACCCTAAACTCCCTGTGTTCTGCACCCTGAGAAACGCAGAATATCTGCTGTCTCCGGGCACTAGGGGGCAACGTTATCTCATAAACAACATAGTGTCGGGTTATTCAGAACATATTTCCATCCTTTTAAGGCACGGCACATCTCCAGATGTTTCAGATAACATTAAAAGTTGTCTGAGATAATGGTAGCAGTAGTTTGTGATAATGCAGACTGCTTAATTTTTATATTCACAGGGCAAGGAGGGTCCTGTTTTCCAAAACTGCAGATTTATTTCGTCCTAAGCGAAGTCATATTTTATGTCAGCTACAGCAATATTGCATTTCAGAAATATCTGCTGTGTAGGAGGCAGTGTGAAACTACGGTAAATGATGATTATATCCATAGATAGGAGACCAGAAGCAGTTCTTCACCCTAGTGAATGATTACAGATTTTTCCATAAGAGGATGGAACATGTTTGTTTAATGTAACATTTCATTCATTACTGTTATTTAAAAAGATATGGCTCATTGAATAAGCAATTGGGAACAAATGAAAGAAAAAGATGCTCTCCACTCACTAGTTGTGTAATTTTTTAGTTATTTTGTTGACGTTTAGAGTATTTGCTAAATTTTCTAGCTGTAATTTTTGCCAAAATAAGTTGCCTTGGCAGGTTTTTGTTGAACATGTAAAATGAAAATGTCACTGTGCACTTTGTACTCTCTCCCATTCACGGCTGTATTAATATACATTCACTTCTGAGAAACAAGGTGACATGTCCTAGTCTGAGTACGAACTGAACGTCTGGTCACTGCAGCAAAACTAAAACCAACCAAACACAACTTGCAGTTTACTGTTGTCTGCATAACAAAATGTTGTGTGTGTTCTATCACAGATCCAAACCTGGATATGAATGATGTAATCTGCGTTGAATTATTGAAAACCTCTGCTGGCTTGGGATTCAGTCTTGATGGTGGAAAAGCTTCCATTTCTGGAGATAGGCCCTTGCTTGTAAAAAGGATATTTAAAGGTACTACAAGCATGCAGTGGATGTTATCCCACTTTTCCTTTTGTACATTGTACAGACATTTTAATTATTGTATTCAGTGGTTTTTGAAGCAATGGTGTTTCTTGTGGCCCTCATTTATTGCCACTTTTTTTTAGAAAAAAACACTTCCGGGAATGTCTAGGGATTGCATCTGCTAGTAAATGTTTGTGGAGCAACCTGCTTTACTAAATATGATGCATTTCATTCCTGGGCTTGTCCACTATTCTAGATGAAAGTTTATAGCAGCAATGATCTATATAATGGCCTGAGACATTCATGCCTTATCTAGTTCTTTTTTGTAAGAAACACACAGTGCAGATAATCAGTATGGTTCTGAAGCACTATCCTGCATTATGGCCAATTATTAATTTTACCATGTTTGTCTTTTTTAAAAAAAATAAATTAGTACTAGCTTTTGCTAAGAATCTGTGGTGTTTGTATTCAAAAACTGCTAATCTTGGATGGTTTGTTTGTTCGCATGCAGTTAAATTTATATGAACTATACATAGAAAGGAAACCAATCCCAGAACTATGCTGTGACTTTCAAAAGTCATATGTCAGTTTAGCAAAAAATAAAGCACTTTCTGAAGGAAGCTGAAACTCTCAATGAAACTGTATGTGCACAGCATTTTTACAGGATTACTCTTCAGTGATTTGTTCTCCCATCAATGAAAAAAAT
This sequence comes from Oxyruncus cristatus, assembly GCA_013399855.1. Taxonomy (NCBI): domain Eukaryota; kingdom Metazoa; phylum Chordata; class Aves; order Passeriformes; family Cotingidae; genus Oxyruncus; species Oxyruncus cristatus. The sequence continues at coordinate 270,475 of VXAY01003126.1, read as the reverse complement.
CAAACAGGTGTTTCCTGAATTGCTTATCTGTTTTTGTGTGTGTGTTTGTTTTCCCCTCTTTAGAAAGTGATTCTTAGGGTAAAGGGCATGTTTAATTTTTGAACTCATTCATTTACATCCTTACATACAGTCCTTTTCTCCTCCCTGTGGTGACTGATGTTAGTTTAATTATCATAACAGAAAACATACTTTCATCAGCAGTGAAGGGTGTGTCTCTGTCTAGGAGCTTTCTGTGTCTAGTGTGTTTTTCCTAAGTTTACTACCTGTGTTTGGTTTGTTCATCCAGGTTTTACAATCTGTTGCATTATCTGCTTATTACCCTGTCAAAATTCCACTGGAGAAAATGACACGTACAACCTTCATGATTATTTTATCAACCAGGTTTTCTTAAAGCTACGGAAATGACATCCAGCATATTTTGTGTACTTAAGTTGTTTCCTTCAAAAACAGACAGCTTTTCTAAGAATGAGGATTTATCATGGTTAAAGTAACCTTTACTGTGAGGTGCAGCATGGAGTAGGTTGCTAGAGCTGAGCTGAACACAAGTGATTTGTAGTGAAATTGTTACGGTTGGAAAAATGGTTTATTTGCTGTTCATCAGTGGAAAACACATTTTTTGTGGGTTCACTTTCTTTTTCCTAACGGTGACTTTTTCCCTCTTTGCTTCTAGGTGGTGCTGCGGAGCAGTCTGGAAACATAGAAACTGGAGATGAAATTCTTGCTGTTAGTGGAAAGTCGTTACTTGGCCTCATGCATTACGATGCCTGGAACATTATTAAATCTGTGCCTGAGGGCCCTGTTCAGTTACTAATCAGAAAACACAGAACTGCAGTATGATGGAAGCACAACATCTAATCACACTCGCTAAGACAAACCATTTAAAACTGTCTAAAAGCTGTCTTTGTTTCTAAAGTCACACAGAAGTGTCTTAATGCTCTACAGAGAGGTGCTAAGAGCCTTGGAGAACCACTGAGCAAGCATGTGATGAGCTTCATAAAATCTCACCTAATTATTGGGGATGAAGGAAGCCAAATGTTAGAGACAATTTTGTATTATGTGGCAGTTTTATTGGAACTTCAAGACCTTTCCTGGGTTTGATTTAAAGTATTTTGACTGAGATAAATAACACTGTGCCTGTCCCTGATATTTTTAGTATCTGCAGAGTGTTGGTAGTAGAACTTGTTGGTTGCCATCCTATTGACAAGGATGGGTTTTAGACTGTACTATATCACTTAGCTGTAATAAGACTTCCAAGACACTTACTTAGGGTCTGGTCCTTTTTTTTTGTTGTAAGAAGAGAATGTCTGGAACAATCTCACTTTATTCTTCTAAGTGCAGTTTTGCTAAAAATGCATGACAAAAAGAGTATAATTTTGCACAACTTTTATGCCTAAAACATGAGCATTTTATTGCAAAGCTGGAGATTCCTCTTAAAACTGATGAACTAACACAGCATCCACCACAACTAAATCTGCTTTTAGATGCAACTTGTATCTGAAAGCAGTTGGCATTAATGCAGCAGAAATCTGTAAGAAAATCACGTCCAAATAATAGGTGATTGTCCACCAAGGTGTTAGTTGTGATTAAAATGGGGGCGATAAAAATTGGGGTCTGAATTTTCAAATTTAGGCTTCTAATGTTAGGCACCTTTAAAATATATATATTTTTAAGAGGGGGATAATTTCAAGTGCTGAGCACTTACAGATTCCACAGACTTCAGCGATCGCTAAGTACGTCTGGAAGCTGGGCTGCTTTTATTTGTCTGCAAGAGGTTTAAGGCTGCCCAGCTTAAAAGACTCAAGCTGAAAAGTGGTGATCTAAAAATGGGGATTATAACAGATTAAATCTGAGCTGGCCATATTTGTGGTGGCTTTTAACTGGTTTTCTTTGTTTTCTCCTGTCCAGTATTTATTTTTGCTTGTGTGAGAGTGGGTGAGGATGTGTGCGGATGACACAAGTGCACCCAGCTGCACTGGGCTGATATTGAGGGTTCTGGGTGTTGAAACTGAACACTGTTTGTATAGATGGGAGAAACCGTGGTGTTGGATACAGCAAAAGAGAAAGGGTTGCAGTGCCCTGGGCGCTTAGTTTGGATTTTCTCACGTCTACTGACAGTAGAGGTATCAGTAGCAGGCCATGCTGCTGAGTGTTACTTACAGTCTGCTGTGCTGGGAGGAGAATGTATGGGTGCAAGAGATTAGACTCTGTTATTTCTCTTCCTACATCTGGGATAGCTAAACAACATAAAATACATACAGGAGGAAATGGGCCAGTGTCCTTATCAGCTGAGAACAAGTTGTTTGTTCCACAATGCTCAGGTTGTTCATCACATTAGGCTGGAGACTCCTTGCAGCCAACATGCCCAGGGTGAAGAGCTCTCAGCCTGGAACCAATCCAAGTCTGAAGTGCTGCCTACTTTTATAGTGAGCCAAGACACTGGGTAGCTGTTACAAAAAGGTCTGAGCTTGTCGTTTGGCCATACCCCAAGATCATACTATAGTTCAGTTTATTTACATTTATTCAACAGTGCTTGGAGCAATTCCTTCCAGGTTAGTGGAGCACTCACTTGGGTTCATTTGTGCGACAGCTTCATTAGACTGCAACTTGTGATGCGCAGAGGAAAATTCAGTTCTGTGAGGCAACCTGAGACCAGATGAACAGAAAAGCTGTGCAATATTTGCCTAAAAATGAATAGATTCAACTCTTTTTCAGTGACATATTAGCATGTGAATCCAGGGAGAGATGCAGCTTTTGATTACAGGAAAGGCAATACTGTACGTAGTGCTACAGCTCCTTTGCCTGCAGGATTTCTGATGAAATTAATTCAGGTTCAGTGCTGTGAGATGACTGTGGAGTTGGGTCCCCTGTGAACCCAAAGCTCAGCCGCTCTGTCAGGACTGATCCTTGCCTCCAGTCACCTTCCTGGTGGGAGAGGCTTCAGGAGAATGCGGACATGGGGCTGGAGGACCACACTGATGTTCTAGGCCTGTGATGGGATAGAAGACGTTACCCCTGCAATATTTCGTATTTGCTGAAAAACAGGGAGAAGACATTTGGCAATGATAATTGAATGGTGAGGCCTTGTTCAGGAATGACCAAAATCCGACTGTAATAGCGTGTATAATAGATACATAAAATGCATGTGGAATTTAATGCAGCGTAGTGAATGCATACCTGTATACGTATAATACGTGCAAGTGCAGTACTGACTTTTTGCTACTTTAATGTGGTAAATCACAATTGTGTTTTAGAAAATGGCTTTTTTTTTTTTCAGTCCACGGTCTAAAATTTTGGAGGTTCCATCGCAGGGAGGCATATGTTTCCCTCACTCCTAAACCAGTGTGAGCTCAAAGGTAAAGTCTTCATTTTGTAAATTAAAGTTAATTTGAGGTGTCTTAAGATGATAGTGGTGGATATTTTCAGATGCTTATTTGCAGGTACTGTTAATTGTGAGTGATTTAGAAGGCTTTCATTTTTCAGTAATCAGATACTGTTCAGTATTTTATTTTACATGCACGTAGGTAAGTGTTGGCTGAGTAACAGCAAACAGAAATGGGGATTTTTGTGTGTGATTCAGTAGTAGCTATAATTTAAAAGATAGGTTTAATGTTTTAAATCTGATAATAGTTACTATGGCTAGAATGAAAACACTTCTCTACTAACATTAGAGCAAAAAAAAGGATAGTATTTAACCTTGATTGTTTCTGTTCCTGAAAATACCTTTTTTTTTTTTTCTTTTGATGAAAGAACAAGAAGCATCTTTACAGAGGCTACCAGTGTTTATATGATTACAGTAGCATTTCCTGACATCTCATAGGGGGTGACGTTCCCCAAAAAGGCCCCAGAATTTATGCACTGTGGGTGTCTGCTTTATTACAAACAAGATTGGTAGAGCAAGCAGATGCAGTAAACCTTTGGTTATGCACCTGGCAAAGAAAATGTTATTTTTCTGAGAGCCTGGTTGCAGTAAAATGGCAAAGGGCATTGCATTAGTTCATCAGTATTCAGAAGGTTCATGACCATTTTTGGCCTTGCTGTTTGCGTATCAGTCCCCGTGGTGATTCTTTGCCCTAACAGCTTGTTGGCCAAAGTCTGGGAGAGCAGTGACTCCCCAGAGACTTGCAGCTGCATCTTGGAAGACCAAAAAAATGGAGATGAAATGGTGCACCACTTCTTCACCAGGGAGCTGAAGGCATTCCAAACAAGGCAAATTTGCTCCTCGATAGGGAAGGTCTGGTAGAGGGCTTTGCTGCATCCAGGCCTGGGGCAGCTGAGGGTGCACATCCTGGGTATGAGAGCAGTGCAATACTGCCGTTGCATATTCTGCAGCCTTTTGTACCTTGAAGCTCTTTCCAGCTTCTGTAGGGACTGCATCTGCATTAAAAACTCTGAAATTAGGTTTAAATTAGGGGGGGGGGAAACATTTGATAATTTTCTCACTAAAAAAATAATATGAGGACAGATAAGTAATAAACTGTTAAGTGGATTCATATTTCTTAATGACCCTCACTTGAAATTAACCCTGGTTAATGTTCTGCAGTGGTTCTTGTCAAATTCTGAAGGAAGTGTTCCCAGATGGGAATGTTTACCTGTTTCTATGTTTAGGTTATGTAAATGTACAAGTGAAAATATTGATGAAGAGTAGACTAGCTCATGAGAGAAATGGGGATCCCACTGTAGGTAGATTTTGTGTGTTAGTCTGATACACTTATTGTATGATATTGTATATTTACACTTTTATTTATATAAATAAAACTTCTTCTAATGAAAACTGTTTAATATGCCTTGTATATTATAAAAAATTCAGTGCAATAACATGAAATAGATTGTACATTTTTCGATTTGCTGTCTCTTTTATGTAAATCTGTATCGCCATAAACTGTTTTGCTTGGGTTTTTTAGTGATTTTGAAAATAAATGGTATCCTTAGTACTCCGCTAGATATTTAATTCTGTTATGCCAAAGTTTGTCTGGTCCACAGTTGCAAGTGGCATTACAGGGACAAAGATGTCAGGGAGAGCACAGTCAAAGACCTAAGTGTTAACACTTAGGTGTTAACAGAGGTGCATCTAAGCTAGAAGTAAAATACTGCCCTCTTAAGAACCACCATCCAGTGTGAAGAGGACTAAAGCTTTTAAGAAGTGACAGAAGATGTTTTCTAGAACCTGCTTCGATATCTTGGAAGCCATGCTTTGTTTTTTTCTGCCCCTGTTCAAGGAAGATGTGGAGGTCGAAGGTGAAGTGTGGAGTTTTCATCAAGAGCAGCCGTCCCTGGAGCACACCGCTTATAAACTGTACCTCCTGCCCAGACCTGTGGGCTGTAAGGGAATGGGGCTGTGTGTGTAGATAATATTTTTATGCAACTAGTCCTAGCCTGGTATTTGTTCTTCTCTTCCGCCTACCCTGGGGATAAACTCCCCTTCAAAACCACAGTGGAATGGGCTGGTCAGGAGGCACTCTGTGGATGGAGTAGAGATGGGAGTGGAGCTGAAGTTGAGCTCGTAGTGGGGAGTGTATGCCACAACCTCCAAAAGGTTTTCATCAAGTGGGCCACTCTTTTAAAGACACAGGTGACTTCACAGTAACCGCACAGCAGCTTCCCTATGGGAACATGAGTCAGCCCGGAAAGCTCGGCTGCTTGGACATGGGGAATGCCAGAGGCGCCCAAAATCCCATGCTGCCTGGCAGCACAGACACGTCAGCTCGTCACTGTGCAGAAAGCTGAGCTGCAAGGAGGAGCTTGTGAGGTTGAGTGTTTATATCTACATTGCAGGTCTTTGTGCATTGCTCTGTGTTTGAATGCTGGGTTGGGCACTTGAGGCAGCGGCACAGTTTGGAATTTCCATCCAGTGCGCGGCACGGCACAGTCCTGACCTTTCCTTGATATACCTTTGGCACTCGCCTGTGTCTTGTGCTGTGCCGGGCAAACCTCACTGTTTCCTTCTGTGCACAGTGCTGGCTTGGCGGGCCTGGTGGTTTTTTGTGCATGGGGAAGGATTTGGTGTCCTGCACCAGTGGTGTGGAGGGCATTTCAGTCATCCCCAGGCTTGTGCCCCAAAAGCTGTGTTTGCTTTCGGTTTCCCTCTCTGGTGCTGTGCTGCGAGGTTGCAAGCAAGAGCCCCATGAGGAAGGATAAGCCCAGCGTTTCTGCTGAGTCATCCTGTGGGAAAGGCCAGTGTGCTGGGCTCCCAGCCTGCCCTGTGGGCATGGGGACACTTTCCTCGGCTGGAGGGGAAGAGTTCTGTGGTATCCCTGTCTTCCATCTGCGTGGGGACTCCTTTTTTGCAAACAACCACGATGAAGGATGCTGCAGAGCCTATGCTGTTGTGCAGTTGAGACTGTGCAAAGCATAGAATCATTCATGTGGGAAGGGGAGGCATGGGATAGTGCATGCAGCCCCTTGAGCTTGGTTCGACATGTCTGTCCCCAGCTGGAGCCTGAGCTGCGTGGGAAAAAGGAAGAAACTTTTGTGAGTCATAAAGATTTCCTCTGCCTTTTCCTCTCCCCTGCTGTCACCACTGCTGGGCCAGCCCAGCTCCTCTCCACTCTTTCACTGACTCCCCTGTACCCATCTTCCTGTTTGCCCTTCTGATTTCTCCTAACACATGATGTGAGCTGGGGTCAACAGGGCTCAAGCCTCAGAGCAGCTGAGCTGCTGTAAGATCAGTCTTGAATGTCTTTAATTGAAATCTTAATTGCCCAGTCAGAAGACACAATGGACTTAAACTGTAAATGGATTAGTATATGTGACTTTATTTGTCCCCTGAGACATGTGAAGCAGCAGAAAATTTTTACCTCTCTCAGTTGTGAAGGCCTTGGAACATGAGCAAATGCTGAATTTGAAATGTGATTCTGTGATCATTCTACCTGAAAAGTTCCAGTTTATTTCTCTTTTTTTTTGCACCTTTGCTGTTCTCCTGTTCCCTGTAAGCATCAGTCGATGCTGCTTAAACCTGAATAGCATCCGTATGTGTGGAGTGGCTGTTCCTTCATCTCTGTTTCCAGGATTTCATCAAAACTGCCACTTTACCACATTTGACAGAAGGCTAATGGTCACTGTCACCATGCAGGGGTGGTGTGAAGGAGAGACCCTGGGGAGGAGATTCTCACAGCCTACCCCAGAGTCAGTGGCTGGGCAGGAGCAGGGCAGGTGCTGGCTGAGCATGATGCCCATGAATGCAGGGAAGTGATGCCACAGGACAGCATGTGACTGTGATGACAGGGGGAAGCAAAATGTTCCCAGGCCACAGCCCTGAGCTGCACTTCCTGGTGCCCATGGCCACGACGGGTCAGGCCCAGAGCCAGCTGTCACTGCAGGGGGGCATGTCCACCCTGCTGGCTCTGCACTGCCAAACCCATGCCCTTGCCTTGGCCTGCACTGGCAGATTTTTGGTCCAGCAGTTTGGTGCTGTTTTTTTTTTTCTTTTCTATGCAATAATGGGTTGCATAGACACTATTGCAGGACACCTGCTGCCTGTGTCCAGCAGCCTCATATCGATAGATGCCTGGGGAGCAGGTGATCTACTTGCAGGTGATCTAGGGCTGGTCCCCCCTGCAAAGGAGATTGAGGTGTTTCTCCTCATCAAGAGCATGGCTAAAATCAGACCATCTCCAGCAGCCCTTAGTAGAAGTCCATTTCAGACTCTCCGTTTATAGGAAAAGGCAGCTGTGACTTTGCCTTGCCATGTAGTTGTGTTCATAAAGCACTTGACTCGGCTAAAAGACTTCACAAATTAATTCCCAAATAATAAACCTTTTTTTTTCCTTCTAAAGAAATCCCTCTCTTTAAATGATCATAAAAAAAAACAAACAAAAAAAAACCCAACCAAAAAAAAACACTTGATGCAAATAAACATCCTTTCCTAAAACAAGGAATTACTCTTCCTTCCCATGGTGTATAAAGCTGTGACTAGAAGGAGATTTTCTGGCAATGAGGTTATTTTCGGAAGTTAGTCAATACTAAAACTAGAACATTCTGCCTGTCCACTAATAGTCCCATATGTGGTGGCATCACCTCACTGAGCAGCTGAATCAGTCTGATACTATTGCACTGAGCAAACAAGTTACCTGATGCTGTAGTTCCTCGCCTTTTCCCCTACCTATCAAAGTCATTTGCTGTCAACACTGTGGTGGTGCTGGGGAAAGTCCAGCTGTTTTTGTCAAAAATTGCCTCCCTAATTACTGATCCGGGGCAGGGTGGACAGGGATGTGACCTCCTGCCTTTGTCACCGTTTTCGTCACATCCCTCTCAGGAGCTGAGGGAGCAGGTGCTGGCATCCTGTTACTGGCCTTATTCAGTGCTGCTGAAAGTAACTGGTTTTCTCAAGAATTGACAGCTGGCCTGTCCACTCCAGAGAGTGACTTGCCCTTTCAAGCAGTGACAGTGGCACAGAGGAACCGAGCCCAGTGGTGCTCCTACTATCCTTTCATGGGGACGAGGGAATGACACCAAAGTCCCTGTAAGATTAAATGGCTGAAGCAGTTTTATTTGTGGTTGCCGTCATTTCGTGGGACATCTCCTGGTGCTAAAGGAGTGACGCCGCCAGCCTCTAAGCTTTGAGAGGGTTTGCGGACTGGTGAGAATTGCATTGCAAAGAGACCATGCGTGAGAAGGCAGGGCAGCCTTGGTGTGGCCCGTTTCTTACACGGGCCAGACAATGTCCTGACGCACTTGGGTGAGGACCCTTGTTTACAGCTGTAACAGCTTTTGGGACTATTGCTCACTGACAGCCCCAGCATCAGACAGTCACCTGCTTCTTGGAAAACCCTGCCAGACTGAACGTCAACACATCTCATCCCCAGCCCTTCCTGTCCAGTCTCCTTATGCCTCTGTGGATGCACATCATGCCCTCACACCCTCTTGTGTCAACTGGAGGAAAGTGATAAAATATAGTCCCATACAGCAGCGTGTGCTAAAAATAATGAGCAGCACATGAGACATTGTTTTTCTGTTGATTTATAAAAACATCCCATGAGGGGAAGAAGGAGGAGGTGTCTCCTTATCTAGCAATTTGTTTAGGAAATACCACTTGTGCATTCAGTCTCAGGTATGAAGGCATGAGCTGGCTGAGGGCATTGGGCTAGTTTTCATCCAGGAGAGCACAGTGCAAGTGTGAGGCTGCACTCGTTGCCGAGGCAGGTGCTGTGCCTGATTAATGGAGGAGCAAAACTCTGTCAGTTTGCTTTGACAGGTGGGTTTGTTTTGTTTTTCTGAAATCAGGTGCTTATGGGTGAGTCAAGTGCATTTAGAAGGCAAAGTCATGCCCCAGTGATAGGATTCCCCCCCTCCCCCC
>VXAY01003126.1:198695-256493 GCA_013399855.1 Oxyruncus cristatus | reverse complement strand
TTGGGGGGCCAGGGGAGTTGGAGAGGTGAAGTTTGCATCACCCGGCAAGAAGAGGCAGAGAAGTGGGTTAGGCTTGTGCTAGGGAAGGAGATGGAATGGTGGGCTGTGTTTGTGGTGGTGGTCCAGGAGAGATGCACAGGGTTGGGATCATGATGAGGAAAAAGGTGTGAAGTGTGCTTGGACTAGCAGAAGCAAGGCATGTGGACTGTTATTATCATAGAATCATAGAATAGTTTGAGTTGGAAGGGACCTTTAAAGGTAAGCTGGTCCAACCTCCCTTCCAAGGACAGAAAGATCTTCGACTAGGTCAGGGTACTCCGAGACCCATCCAACCTGACCTTGGCTGTTTCCAGGAATGGGACTTTGATCACCTCTCTAGGCAACCAGGGGCTGTGTTTTACCATGCTCATTGTAAAAACTTCTTCCTTATAGCTAATTTAAACTAAACGCTCCTTCAGTTTAAAACCAGTTTTTAAACCATTACCCTTTGTTCTATTGCAAAAGGCCCATCTTTCTTACAGGCCCTCTTCAAGTACTGAAAGGCTGCAATAAAGTGTCCCCAGAGCCTTCTTTTCTCCAGGCTGAACAATCCCAATTGTCTAAATCTTCTTTCTATTCAAGGTGATAGTGACCTTGCCCCCAAACTAACCATAGAGAAACACAGATGACCCATATTCATGTACTACTTGCAACTAAGGGCCACCCTGCTCCACCCTGCATGGTGCTGGCTGACACATGCCAGGGTACACCTACCTGTGCTTGCTGTAATTTTAGATGGTGCTTTTTGCAAGAAACAAGAGCTGGAACAAAGTCACCCTTGTGTCTTTGTGATTGTTGCACAACATTGGGAGAGCTGCCAGTGATATATGAATCACTCATCGGCCTCCTGTCTCCAGGAGAGTTGTATTTGGTGCACTGATGTATGGGATGGACTTCTGTTTTTAGGGGAAAATGAAAATAGCTTGATGTAAAAAAAGCACAGATGAGTCAGACATAACAAAGGACTGATTTGTGGCTGAAAGTCAGTAAATGATTACCTCTCATCAGAACACAACTTCACAAAGGAAAAGATGCCACAGTGAAATACAGACCCACAAGGGGATATTGAGAGTCTCCTTTCTATGGGACAGGAGCCTCTGAAGTCAAGGGTCTAGAAATACTGATGGCTTTGAAGTCCATTAGTCGGGGAATCGTTCAGCAACTCAGACACCCTTTTCCCTGCCTATTTCCCAGAAATGATGGCACACCTGAAACATGGCTGATTTCTCTCCCTGTGTGAAAAACCTCAGCCCTGTTGGGTGCCTGGCAGAAAGCAGCAGGCACAGCTGAATGGCTGGCATGTGGAAGTGGCAGTGGTGCCAGCTCACAGGGCAGTTTTCAGGGTGCTTCTAAATGCTTCAGGGTGCCTTCTGAATGGTGGCTACAGCTGGATGAGAGTTTTGCAAGGGCATTCACAAGACAGTAGCTGGGCACTGGCTCTGTCACTGCATCACACAATGCACTCTGCCTGATGGCAGGGCATCCTAGGTTGGCCACGGAGGAATTTCTGATGTTTTTGAGAATGTATTGCCTTCACCTCTCATATGGTATTTAACCTAAATGGCATGTAGGCATATTTGCTTGACTTGATGTGTTCAGTGTCTCTTTCAATGGCATGAACACCCTTGTTAGTAACCCAGCTTCATTCAGGCAGAGCTGCCCTTTGATCACGTCATTCCTGTTACATAAGAAACTGTTTCTTCTAAAAAAATTTGTTGGGTTTTAGACGGTGAGAGGGCGGGTACACAGTTCAGGAGCGCGTCTGCATGACGTGTCATCCCTCGTGATAGAGGTGTGCATCTGCAGCACGTGATGCTCAGGGCTAAATCTCACAGCCACAGTCTGATGGTTGCTCCACAAATCACAGCAGCCCCTCTAGAATTGTCAGCACATGGGGCCAGGGCCCTTACCAAGACCCACACGTGCCCCTCCTGCTCTCAGTGCTCAAAAGTCCCCAACGCAGAGAAGATGCCACGAAGTCAAGCCATGGGGACACACTGGTCCCTTGCACTGCTGGCACGTGTGTTGCTTTGCTCATTCATTTTGCTTGTTTAGACAGAGCCAGGTATGACCTGCGGCTTGTTCTTTGTGAATTTGGAGACAGATCAAATATTTGGGCAAATTATTTAAGTGACTCTTCTTCCAGTGAGGCCAAAACCAAATTAACCTTGTTCCTGTGCTGCTCAGCAACACTTCCTCAACCTGAAGGCAGATGAGCTTTAGAGGCAACTTCTCTCTGTATTCCTGCAGTCATGCAAAGAGATGGACCCTTCCTTTGGGCATATGTGGGAGAGGAGGTTCTTTCCTGTCAGGGCAGCTGGGCACAAACCAATAGGATAGTCAAGTCACAGGCATGAATTTATTCTCTTTGTTTTATTTTAAAATAGTGCTAAGGGTAATAAGAACACTTAAGGGGGAGAAGGGGGTGAGGGGTGGGGAAAGGAAGTGGGAGAAGGGGTGTGGGGACACGGGGAGGGATGGATGCTTTAGTGTACAAAGTGGGTTAACATGACCTGTGAGCCAGAGTACCCGAAGTGCTCAGCTCCCGGGTTGCTGCAGGCAGAGCCACGTGTCTGAGTGCAGTGGTGCAACGTGGGGAGACCCACTTTTGTTGAGAGGGGAGCTGACTCCAGGTCCAGATTTGGCCCACACCCCCGCGGGGTGTTACTGTGTAAATCTCAGCCCATTATGGCGGGAGCAGCACACCGCGGGACTGCTGCCAGTTACAGGGTTGCGCAATAGGGGCAAAGCGAAAATAAGTCCATTGTGGTTTCAAGCCACCAGCAAGCCCTGTCGTTTTCTTGTTTCGATTCCCCTAAATAAAGTGGTGTATCTGTGGGAAGCATAGCCCCCTGGGAAGGTGCTCTGCCAAAGCAGCCACAAAACCTCTTTCTTGCCATGGCTGCACCGAGCAGGACCACAGGTGCCCAGGTGGACACAGCCATGGCAGGGAGCAAAGCAGCAGCCCAAGGAACACCACCCACTTGGAGCAGCCTTCCAGGTTTTTTTCTGTTTAACACCATTCAGAGTTATTGCAATTACACATCTGAGAGGAGAGAACCAGGTTGAGATAATGTGCCCAAGCTTCACTGGTGTCTGGGCGATGTGGTTCGGTGATGTGGTTTTACCAGGAACATGTCATTGAAAGCCAACATGTGACGTATTCTCAGCACACATTACACCAGCTGGCGGGCTTGTTGAAAGGAAATCGAAATCTGAAGAAATGAAATCAAGAATGGGAGAAAAAGGAAACTAGCTGTTTTTACTCTGAACTCAGTTATTTGTGCTGAATCATTTTCGAGTTGATTCTGTGCCTCCCTGTAAGATCTTAAACAAATCTCTGGTGCTGCTTTATCACTGGAGTTTGTCTTCTCATCTTCCCAAGGCTGCCTGGTGTTGACAGCTCTTGTGTTAACTCAGAAGCTGTTTGTTTTTCTCCCTCTCTTTTCCCGTTTCTGCAGACCGCAGAGTTGGCAGTTCTTGTTGATTCTTGCAGGTCTCTTCACCCGAGCAGGAAACTGGGCTCTATTGTCAGGAGCAAAAAGCAAGTTCATTTCAGGAAAGTGCAGTGGGGTGCGGCCGTGCTGAGAGAGTGTGATGATAGCCTTGGATAGGTTTTTTTGGTTTGGCTGAGGTTTTCTGTTTGGTTGGTTGTGTTTTGTTAGGTTTCGGGGGTTTTTTGTTTTGTTTTGTTTTGGTTTTTTTTTTTATTGATTATCATTATTTTTCTTAAGTCACTCTGATTCTCTGGTTTGCTCTTTGTCAGCTTCCCTCCAGGGATCTCTCTCACCATTACAAGTAAATCTTCCTTAATCCTCCAGCCTGAAGCATTAATCTCAACCTTCCTTTTGAAGGAAATGGCTTTGGTCTGTATTAGCAATATTCTCGTGGCAAAAAAACAGTAAAACTTCAGCTTCTGGCAGCTACTGCTGTGCTGCCAACACTCCACTATGGCAAGGGTAAAGGTTGATGCAGTTTTGAGCAGATAAGTGAAATATGCCAGCTAATTTGGCTTTGAATTGATGATATGATTCTATTCAGCACTACTCAGGAAAAGAAACTGAAGAGAACTTCCTGTCCGCTGCTGGGTTGTAACCACACTTGTACAGACCTCATCTGCTGCTTAAATATTACCTAATGCCTATCATTAATTCTTAGACTCTTCCTCCTGTTCTATTTTCTCTAGTCTGCCTTCCTTGAAAGCTTAAACTCATAATTTTCTTAGCAAAAGTTGAACTGGATGGTTGGTTATATATTACATAGTCTTTCACTGGCAAAGGGATCAACACCCATCTTTTCCTCTGCAACCACCTATGTGCTAAGCAGGCAGCACTAATTCATTACCTGAAAAATGCTACTGAAAGATGACTCACGGTTGTCTGATGTGTTGCCCACCAATGCCAGGTTGGGCCAAGCAGTTTTCCTACCGAGAGCAAGAACATTTGTTTGAGGATGGGATTGAATGGCAGAACCCCTCCTTGATACAGCTAGAGTATAATAGAGTTTATATTGACTGTGTGCACTTTAATCAAGGAGCAATTGTGAGGAATCCTAATTGACAGAATTTTCCTAGTCTTAGGTTTGTTATATGGTCAATTCAAAATTGGCTGGGGCAGGTTATTTTTTGAGCTGGATTTTCTGTGAAAGCAGAAAGCAGAGACCTTGCAGGTCATTCCCAATTCAGCCACTTTGATAGTCACCAAAAACTTCCCAGAGAGATAAAAGGGTTGTAAGAGATAGAAAGATGTGCTAGGTAGTTTGCTGAGTGGGTTTTGGCACCTGTGAAGGTGACAACATCCTTGTAAAGGCCAGACTTTGCAACCGCTCTCCAAAAGTAGGTATTAGTAAAGTAAATATTGGCGTTGATTGCTGTTTATCAGGCTGGTATTTGCTGAAGAGCTCTTGTCCATGTGCGTAGGTGTCTTTGCAAACGCCAAGCATAGTGTTAGCACAGCTGCACCATTACTGCAAGGTTCTTGCAGAGGTCCTCCCTTGGATGGTGACTATGTTTATTTTCTGTCTTGCTATCTTCGTTCAGAATGTGAATGTGCCCCATTTCTGGAATTCTTCATTGCTTGCTGCTCTGACAGATCTTTTTCTGGTTCTGGCTCTCTTGTTTCCTGGTTCCCTTGTTTCCTGCACCTCCTCTGCACTTTGTCATAATTTTCGTGTATAGTCAATGCAGCAGGTGTGGGATTGAAAAAAACAAAAGGGAAATCCCATGTGGGAGACAGTTGCTGCTTTCCTGGCGTGCCGCTGCCTTGCAGCTGAGCCAGCAACCTGGTAACCCACACAGGGCTCATTATCAGTGACTTGCTGTAAATCACTGAAGTCTATCAGGAGAATTAGAGAATCCAATCAAGCTATCCTGAAAGCCGGCATGGTGACCTGGGATTCCTAATCTGGCACTAAACCAGTGACTCAGTGCTGCAGTGTCTCTCCTGCACCTTTCCAATGCCCTCCAGTTGTGACAGGAGCTATTTTGCATGAGAAGAGGATTTTCAGACTATTGTGAACAATAATTTCTCAGAGCTGAGTTTTGGAAGTGCCTTGTTTGAACAATCTCTGTTTGGATAAAGAATCATTTAGAGCTCCTGAATCCCACAAAACAGAGTTAAAGACAAAAAACTTTGAAATGGAACACCTCTGCTCTGAGGAAAGGCTGAGGGATGGTTCAGCCTGGAAAAGAGAAGACTTAAGGGTGACCTAGTTGCGGTTTTCCAGTACCTGAAGGGAGCCTACAAGATACATGGAGAGAATATTTAGAAGTACATGTAGTGACAGGGAAAGGGTTAATGGCTTCAAATTGAAAGAGAGTAGGTTTAGGTTAAATATTATGGGAAAATATCTTTATTGTGAGTGTGGTGTGCCACTGGCACAAGGTTGCCCAGAGAAGCTGTGGCTGCCCCATCCCTGGAGGTATTCAAGGCCAGGCTGGATGGGGCTCTGAGCAACCTGCTGTAGTGGAAGGTCCCTGTCCATGACAGGAGTTTAGAACAATATGATCATTAAGGTCCTTTCCAGCCCAAACCATTCTATGATTCCATGATTCCATGAACTTAGGGCAAAAGGTGAACAGATTTAATAAGATAAACAGGGACTGAATCAAGGTGGAATGCAGGATCTTTTGTGAAACCTTCCTTCTTGAAATTCTAAGGGCTTAAAAAAGTGCTTTAGTATTTTATTCTCTGTAAATATTAGAACTATACATTTGAAATAGGCAGATAGTATGTTCAATATTATAAGTATAGGATCTCTTCTACAGTTTGAATTGCCAGTTATTTGTATGAATGAGCAATGAGGTGTGTTTGATTAGAGATCTTTGAGTCATGTCTTTGCTATAAAAAAGTAGAAATGAGAATATGATTTAGGTTTCATTTAAAAATGTCTGCTCAGGAAAAAAAGGCACAGAAGTATGAGACTATGTTGTGAGTAGATCATCACAGTCCAGAACTCAAGAGCTGGCAGGGGTATGGGAGCAGGATGTGCACACACATGCACAAATGCACACTTCCAATTTAGGTTCTGGTGAGTTCCAGCAGACTCGAGCCACCAGAACATTGCTGGGGGATGCTGGGCCATTTCCATTTCAGGATCTGCATGCTGCATTGTGGCAGTGTGAAACCTGCAATATGCCATTCCTCTCTACACGAAAGGTCCCTGTGTGGGTTGTGCTGGCTGAAAAGTAGGAAATTGTGTCAGGGTGAAAGCTGTCAGGGTGGCACAGACTGTGAAGGCAGAGGGACCACTTGGCTCATCACTTGTTTGAAACAGATTTAGTATCAGAGTGCTGACAACATCCCATGTTTTGAGGTAGTTTCACTTTAAGTCTTTGCCTCTGATTGCACTGAAATGAGCTCATTTCCTTTTTTGTTTTATTTTTCAGTTGCAGAAACACATAGAGAGGGAGGAGGGTGTGACTTTTGCTGCTTTTTCTAAATGGGAGACAAAAGCCTCCCTGGAAATGGAAAGTCCCCCACAGCTGCTCTGCAGATAAGCTGCAGGAGCTTCAGGAATGAAGGGCTGCAAGAAAAAATGTGTTGGTGGCAATGACCTTGCACAGAAATGGAAGGAAGCTTGTCCCTTCTTGCCAAAAAGGACTCTCTTTGGGGTCCTTTCTCCACGAGTGTAAGCAGCTCATAGAGAAGAGGAGGAGATGCTGAAAGTGTTTGTAAAGGATGGTCAGATGCAGACAGGAGTGCTGTCCTCCCTGAGTGCCTCTCTGTTACTCTGCTGACCTGACAGCTGGATCCATCCACTTCTTGATTTCAGGAGGTCCCTGCTATGGGGAGCAGCTCCGTGTAGTATGGCCACCAACTGCAGCTCATAACCCCTCCTTTGCTAAGTGAACTTCACATTTGATATCCTGCTTTGTTTGTTTCCAGGTAATATCAGGGAATGCCAAACCAGCACAGAGCAGGTATTTGGTATCCACGCTGGCAAGCTTCTTCCTTGCATCCATAGCATGGGTTGGAGGGTGTGTGTCTCTTCACCCCCAGCACCTGCACTTTTGGCTGTGGGTGTGCTGCTGGGGGTGTTGGTTACTGATGTGTGAGGGAAAGCTCTAGTGGTGACCTTCGACATCAAGAGTGCAAATAAAAAAGTGATAAATAACAAGTCTCCTTTCAAGGGTGAGGACACCTTGTTCTTCCTCACCAGCGACCTTTCTGCAGATGCAATGGCTGACTCCAAGGAGTATAAAAGAGAAGTAAATAAGGGAAACAAGAAAAAGGGGGTTGCACTTAAAAACAAAGTGGTTTTGGCACTTTACAAGCTGTTTCTGTACTCTGGACTCTATGTACCATGTGAAGGTCCCAGTGTCAGCTGCTCCATGCCTCCCTTGTCAGCCTGGGTTGCTGTGTGTGTGTCCTGTGCCTCTCAACAAGGCTGTCACCATCCCTACCAGCTCCAGTTGTGCAGGACAGAAGTGGAGGAACGCAGATGCCCAGAGGGAGGAAAGAGGGGTGGTCATGATGAGGAAGGGTGGGGGTTGTATCCCACAGGCATAGGTGTAGGAGCTGACTTCACGTGACAGCATCTTGGTTTGCACCATATTTTGTGGTCATGATGCCATCCTGCCTGCCTATTTCATCATCCTGTGGTGGGCAATGATGTGGAACTGGGGGAAGGTGCACATGGGCTGTGAATGTAGAAGGAGCTCTCAATCTGCAAAGACACAGGAAGTCAGGGTTGGTGGTTTTTTGTTTCTGTTGATTTTTTTATTTGCTTGTTTGGGGTTTTTAGCTATTTTCTTGGGGTTTTTTTCATTTGTTTCTTCATTTTGTCTTTTCTTTCTGTTTTAACATAAGGCAGTTCAATTGTCAGGTGCTGTCAGGAGTCTGGCGGAGGATGGCTGGAGTGACCAGGCTGTGCCTGCAGTTATGGCAGAGCATGGAGGTTGGCAGGGAGAGGGGAGGGGAATGCTGTGCTGAGGAGGTGACAGGTGACCTCCAAAAGGGTTGGGGAAGGGGCTGAGAGGTGGAGAAGCCTACCTGGACAGTCACCAGCTGCTTACTCCTTCTCTGCAGCTCTGGGGAGGCTGTGGACAGTTTTGTAACATGGAGGCAGCAGAACCCTGAGAAATTAGTCAAGAGCCTGTGCAGTGATAAGCTTGTAATGTGTTATGGGTACTTTTCTTGTCTGGACCACAGTGTTGTTGGCAGGGGTGTCAGAGGGAGGTGCTCTGAACTGCTCATCAGCATATCAGGGTGCCCTGAGGAACAGGTGACCCAGGAGGTGCACCAGGGAGTAGCTGCAGGGTAGGATGTCCCATGCCAATAGGGCTATAGGGTCCCACTGAGCATGGCAGAGAGGACTAGAAAGTTCTCAGCCCCCTCTGTAGGGCATTTGGAGCAGGGTATCCCAGAAAAGACCCCCCTCACACCCTGAAAGGACACCTCGGGAGCCAGTGTTTTGCACCCCACTGGTGGGGTTCCCCTCCTGCTGGGGGTAGAATGGCTGTCTGGCTCTGCTACCCCAGGCATCCTTGTTTACTCTGTGGTTGCTGAGGTGTCCTTGCTGACTCCATGCCGTGTGTTCCTCATGTGGTGAGTATGTGCTCTCGATGGTATGTAACCTGGGAAGTCATGCAGGGGCACAGATTTTGGGACCAGCTGGCCTTAGGACTGTCTGCAGTCATTGCACCCTGACCTACAGGTTCCCACTGCCCAGCAGAGACCATGGCCACATCAGGCAAAAGTAATGATATATCCAGCAATGGTGGCATCTGGGTCTTCAGCCCAGGAATTCACAGTCTCACACAACTGCACATTCGGCCAATAAATTTGGCCATGATTGTGTCAACTCTAAAACCCCAGAAGGCTCTAGCCCAGAGAAATTCACAGAAGTTTGAAAGCTTAGTCGAAGAAAATAACGTCAGCTTTCAGTTTTGGCTCAGGGCTGAACCACTATGAAAACCACCTTTCTTTGTGGTATCTCAGCAATTGCCAAAACTCAGAAAATTACATCATCTGCAAAAAAAAGTAAAATACCTTGTCAGGCTTTTTAAAGCCTCAGTTAGAAAGTTCTTTGTATCGTCTGTGTGAAATCAGAGTCATGAGAGCTATCAGTCAATGACTCATTGCAGTTCTGGGTAAGGTTGTAGGGGATGAGGGAGAATCTTTATGAATTTAACCCCCATATGACAAATTAAGCACAATAAGCAATGTACTGAATCTTGTGTTGGCAACTCTGTCCATGGTATTCTTCACAATGCCTGTTTCTGATTTTTTTTCTGTTCCCGGTTTTCTCTTTTTTTAAAAAAAAAAAAAAAAGTTGTAATGCTTCTGGGTTTGTAACAACAGTTTGTTCATTCCCTCTAAATGATGTCCTACCAACCAACCAAACCCTTAAATTAAAGAAAAAAATAACATTTAAGCAGGCTTCGTAAACAGTAACCATACTGTTGTTCTTTTTTTTTCTCCTTTTTTTTTTGCCTATTTTTGACCTAGTTATCCTAGGTTGTAAGATACTTGAGGTGAGGGTTAGTGGTTCATTGTACTGAACTGACAATGTTATTGACTTCATTAATATGTGATCAAATTACACTATTAATTTACAGATAACTTATAATAGAATGGTTGGAATTGTGAGAGAGATATGTAATTGGAGCAAACACCAAAGTTATGCATTCCATATGATACTTATGAGAGGTTAAAGGAAGATCCCATTCTTTCACAGATACATAGGCACAGTGTACTGTAAACTGAAAACCTGTCACAGCTTCCCCTCTAACACTGAAGCAACAGTATTATATCTTTTTTATTGGTATATTTGCAGGGTTCATTAGTAGAGAAAGATTGTAAATATCCTTAACCCTCATTTCCTATATTAATTCTAATGTGACCCCACCTGGAGTGCTGCATTCAGTTCTGGGGACCCATCACAATAAGGACATGGACTTGTTGGAACAAGCACAGAAGAAGTCACAAAGACAATCACAGGGCTGGAACATCTCTCCTACGAAAACAGACTGAGAGAGTTTGGTTTCTTCTACCTGGAGAAGAGGAGGCTCTGGGGAGACCTTATAGTGCCTTCTGATATCTAAAGGGGCTACAAGAAACATGGAGAGGGGCTTTTTACAAAAGCGTGTGGTGAGAGGACAATGGAGGATGATTTAAACTGACAGAGAAGAAATTAGATTACATTAGATTTTAGGAACAAATTCTTTGCTCTGAGTGTGGTGAGGCACTGGAACAGGTTGCCCAGAGAAGCTGTGGGTGCCCTATCCCTGAAAATTTTCAAGACCAGGTTGGACAGGGCTTTGAGCAACCTGGTTGAATGGAAGTTGTCCCTGTCCAAGGCAAGAGATTTGGAACAAGACAATCTTCAGGGTCCCTTCCAACCCAAACCATGCTATAATTCTATTTCATTTTTTCAGTTATTTTTTTGTATCCACTCAATAGAATAGGATCCAACAAATCCAACAGGCTCTAAACCTCGTTTCTGTGTGAATGGGGAAAAAAGTTGCAAGTTAAGAAAGCAAGTTGTTGGTAGCCAGTGACCTCCAACGATACAGAGACCTTGGTGGTTACAGACTTCTCCCAGGAGTGGAACATGGTGTATTTTTCATGAGGTGAGAAAAAGGACAGTTTTCATAAAAGCAGAACTTGTAGGCGTTGCAGTTGTGGCATAAAAATGTGGGTTTTACCTGTTACTAGTTTTTCACTATTTACCTCTCCTTTGCACACCGGGGGTTTGTTGCTAAGGCATGTTGCAGAGCAGAGCTTTTTGGAGGGAGTGCTCAAGGCAGCCTGCTGCTGAAGTGCTGTGCACTCAGCCATGAAGAGAGAGACTTTTCTTGTGCTTGTTCTCTTAATAGCTAAGGTCATTCCAGCTGGATGCATCTGGCTGCTCTTCCATCTCCACCAACAGCCACTGTATGGTCACACGCAGTGGCAAGGCTTTGACATGATCTCTCACAACACCCTCGTAGGCAAACTCAGGAAGTGTGGACTGGATGAGTGGACAGTGAGGTGGCTGAGTGCAAATACCAAAGCGTCACAGTCAGTGGCACAGGGTCTAGTTGTAGGCCTGTCACTAGTGGTGTCCCTCAAGGTTTAATAGTGGGCCCAGTATTGTTTAGCTTACTGCTCAGTGACTTGGATGAAGGGACAGATGCCTCCTCATCAATTTCACTGATGACACCAAGCTCGGAGGAGTGGCTAATACCTCAGAGGGCTGTGCAGCCCTTTGGAAGGACCTTGAGAGGCTGGAGAGATGGTTCTTCTTCCTGGGAAGAAAAGAATTGTCTGAAGTTCAACAAAGGCAAGTGCAGGGTCCTGCACCTGGGCAATAATAATCCCAAGCACCAGTACAGGCTGGGGGATGACCTGCTGGAAAGCAGCTCTGCAGAGAAGGACTTCAGGGCCCTGGAGGACAACAAGCTGTCCCTGAGCCAGCAGTGTGTCCTTGAGGCCAAGATGGCCAATGGAATTGTGGGGTGCATTAGGAAGAGCACTGCCAGCAGGTTGAGGGAGTTGATCCTGCCTCTGTGCTCAGCCCTGGCGAGGCCATATCTGGAGTGCTGTGTCCAGCTCTGAGCTCCTCAGTACAAGAGAGACATGGAGGTCCTGTAATGGCTCCAGCGGAGGGCTGCAAAGATCATTAAGGGGCTCGTGCACCTCTCTTATGAGGAAAGCTGGGAATATTGAGCCTTAAGTAGAGACAACTGAAAGGGAACCTCATCAATGTCTATAAACATCTGAAGGGAGGGTGTCAGTGGACAGAGTCAGGCTCTGCTCAGTTGTGCTGAGCAATAGGACAAGAGGCAATGGGCGGGAACTGATGCACAGGAAGTTCCACCTGAGCATGAGGAAGAACTTCTTTACTGTGTGGGTGACTCTGCGCTGGAATAGATTGTCCAGAGAGATTGTGGAGTCTCCCTCACTAGAGGTATTCAAGAACCATCTGGATGCAATCCTGTGCTATGTGCTCTAGGATGGCTCTGCTTGAGCAGGGAGGTTGCACCAGACCCACCCCCTGTGGTCCCTTCCAGTGATGGAAGAAAATTCTCAGTGTGAGTTGAGGAGTGTTTGGCAGAAGTGTTACGGGAATGGAGGAGCAAAGTCACTGTGTTCCCTGGGATAGCTGGATCAGCACGTTTTCCTGTGGTTGTTAAGTATTTGAACACATGCTTTGGGCTTGAGGGAGAGTCAGCATAACATGTTAAACATTGCCAGGCAGGGTCAGTTCAAACGTGCCTGTAGTGGTGGCTATGGGACACCTGGGAAAGAAGATGCTTGGACTACTCAAGACAGGATGGGAATGGATTTCTCTTCTTTTAGTCTGCCAATTCCTGGCAATCTAGAAAAATAAGGACTCCTTGATTCAAATGATATATTTAAGAGCTAACTGTTAAATACAAATAACTACATTAAATCCTACCATAATAGGTTTTCTTCTGAACACATTTGCACTTCTGACATGGACACTGCTGTTTGGCAGTGTGGCTGAATTCCGCACAGGAGTTACCAACCTGCAGACTGGTTATCGCAGCTCTAAATGATTTTTCTGCTAGCTCTGCCAGTATGATTCATTCCTAATTTGCATAATTTGCAAGAGGCTTGAACTGGATAACTATAGTAAACTTCAGAAATCCAGGAACGATGACACATACTCACAAAAATAAACCTAGGCCAAGCCTGTTCTGTCTCTGAGGATGTCTGGTTAGTCTATTTAACGTATGTCCCTCGGCACAGAAAATCAGCTGACGGGAGAGTCTCTTCAAAAACAAAACTGAGACAAACTTTTTTGTGAAGGAGGAAGCAATCATCAAAAACTTGTCTATGTAATTATGGGCTACACAGATTCTTGTATTTACTGAAACAGAGGAAATGGAACAACTTTAAACTACATGTTTAAAATGTGCTTCAGCCAATACCCAGCACCATTAAAATCCATCTTCATGTCTCTTTGCTTTGGCCTTAATTGGTGTTTCCATCGTACAGTAATCTCTGGTAGACAATAGAGAACAAGAGGACTCGCTACAATCTATTTTTACCGTGTTTCTCTGATTGTTTAACACTAAATTATGAGGAATTCTTGCCTCTACATATAGAGAATAGCGTAGGGTAATGTTAGTGATGGGGAATAGGGGTCCTTTTAAAAGGATAACATTTAGAAGTCTTAAATTGGTGACAATCTTTACGTACTTCCAGCTAATAAAACATACGTATGAACATGACTGTGGGGAAAGCTGATCTCAGTTAAGATCATTAAACTCTGTTCTCTAAGAGTCTGAAAATGCAAAACCTGGGAAAATAAATGGAAAAAATAAGACTCCAAGGACTCCTTATGGGAATCAATGTATTTGCCTCTCTCCCTCCTACAGAGTTTAGGGGAGTAGCCACTTCTTGTTGTGGGGTCAGAAATTCTGCTCATGATTAAATTGCTAAATAGTGTGCTGAATGCTCTGTCTTCACTTAATGTTGATCCTTTCTAGTTTCCATTATGTCATGGAGTTTTAGCCTAACCACAGCCTCTCAATGGAAATCCCCAGTAGGTAATATTTTCTTTTTCCTTTATTCATTTGATATTTATTGTACAAAAGCTACATGGAAGTTACTGCTTTTTTTCCAAGCCATTGCTGTGGAGAACAAAGATTGAAGGAGAGGCCACCCAGGGAAGGACATAATCTTTACATAAATACTTGTACCCCTTCTCTAAGTTCTTATCTCTGGCCCACAGGGCTGAGAACTGAGCCAGGCTCATGGCATTGCAGCAAGTACACATGAGCAGGGGATGGGATACACCACCTTCCTGTTTGTTGTCCCAGTGTAACAAACCCAATTATCCAATTTAACACTTTGATCAATTCAATGCTATCCTTTCCCCTTGACTTAAAGTATTACTGTCTATTCTCCAAAAGGTGCTCCAGTGGGTCACCCGTATGACCACAGCAGCACAGATAGAAATGTACCCCTCTTGCAACATCTCCTCCTCCTCTGCTGTTAGCTTGGCTTGCAGAGCCCTCAAATACCCGTCCTGACTTCTGGGATAATGGGTGTTAGATTGAAGATGCACTAAAAGGTGCCACCCCTCTTCTGCCCAGAGGGGTGGGTGCCAACCATTGCCACTTGCTCAGAGAAGTGGATTCCCCCTCTGCTGTGGCTTCTGCCGCCCGCTGTGTGTTGGTGTAAGTTTCTGGCCCACAGGAAAGTGATACAATCACAGGAACTCTCAGTGGTGTCTGACGGTCTGCATTGCAGTTTCATGAGCTCCCAGTTCAAGACTTCACTCGAGAGACTGATTTCTTCTTTTCAATCCCCCCTTCTTTCTTCCTTCCTTTTCTCATTCTCTCTCTTTTTTTATTTTTTCCCCTTTCTCTTTGTTTTCCTCTTCTTTTGGGAGACAACATATTTGTATACTACTTCCTACGTTCTTAAAACTCAGCATTTTGCATTGCAGGACTGCTCAGATATCTGCAAAAAAAAAATACTTGTATTGTGCCCAGGATGGGGGAACTGCAGGTGACAGCTTTTGGCAGAATTTCACGTATTTGCTCGCTGGGGTGGCCTGAAAAGCCTGATATTCTGGTTTTCTCAAAGAGGACCTGAAATGACACACAGTCCATATTTGACCCCATGTTTGAAGAAGATGATCTCATGACTGTGAACACCCTGTTCAACAGTTTGATCCATGGCAGCAAAGGTGCTGCCAGAGTAAAAAGTACTCTGAAAACTGCTTTAAAAGACTGTTTTTTTCCTCTGTGTGTTAAAACTAATTTAACCAATTTCCTTCCTTGTATTAGCCGGGTCGTAATAATGATCAGTCATGCTTGCATAAAAGGGTTTGTTTTTAAGAAGGGGAATGCACAAGATACAGAAAACAGCTTGATTTTCAGGATAAGATGCACAGACTTGGCACAGTCAGATGTAATGGCTATGCAACAAGTTTCCAAACACAGCCTTTGTGTTTGTGATACCTTCATATAGTCTGTAAAGAAGAAGGGAGACAAGAGGTCTCTTTTTTTGTTTTTTGTGGGTTTTTTTGAGCATAATCCTTCAAAACACCTTTCCAGCTTTCAAAAGAGATGGAGATTGGGTGCTCACTGAGGATGTTCTTCACTTCAATCCTGAGAACCCCGTGGCTTTGCCATGTGGCACTTCCAGTGCTGTGCTGCCCATCTAGATGTTCTGGGGACTTATATGTCAAAGATGCCATGGAAGAAGGGAAGGGTGGGATAAAGTCTCCAGAGCCTTTTAGCTGTTTTGGGATGAAGGAAGAAAGAACAAGGAGTGAAAGGAAAATAACAGGAGATGATAAAGGGTAAAAGTGTGACTTTTACCTGTGCTGGGGTCCAGTGGCCACGGAAGCAGCAACAAAATCCTGAAAACCTGAATGGCATCTTAATGTCTTACAGCTGATAAAGCAAAACCTATAGGAGATGCGTGGAGCTCAGTGCAGGAAGCTGTTACCGAAGATCTTCCCAGACTAATTCCCCAGAGAGGGCTGTTCTGTGCTCTTGGAGTGGAAACACAGAGCTGTTCTGCAGAGAGGAAAAGGAAACAGAAGCCTGAGCACTCAAAAAATGGTTTGAAAATTAGGGTTTTGCAGGAGATAATTCAAAGGGAGACAGTGAAGCCTCCTAGAAAACAGGTATTGCATAATTTCAACAGAGGGCTAATTTATTATTCTGCATGAGTGGGCATATCACCTCCGGCCAGAAGTCACCCAGCAGAGCTGTGAGTCATCCCCAAGGCAGCCCTCAGCCCCATAAAGTTCGCATGAATTTTCCAGCTTTGCTGGAGTTGTGTATCCAGTCACACCCCAAGTTACTGTTTCAAAAACGACAAAAAAATCACACTCTTTCAAGTCTGGGAGAAAATAAATATTGAAATTTTTGGACTCCGTGACAAGCCTTTCAGACATTACTTGCTTGTTGAAAAGCTGAATCCTGAAAAAGTCCCTACTTTGAAGCACAATGAAATCAGTCACCCTGGTTTTGTCACGCTTCTGTAAATATATATATTGAAAGGTCCCCAAAGCCCAGTATGTTAATCTTTTCTATTTATAACTTTGTGAAAAACCTCAGACCTCACCTTGAAGTCTTCTCAGAGTATGTATGTTTTTGATTTAAATGTGATTGTTGATGCTTGACTTTTTTTTCACCTTGTAGTTCAGCCCTGTCTGACTGGTGATAAAGCTATTATCTCTGACCGGCTACAGTAATAGATCCCTTTGGGCACAGTGAGCTGAGCAGTTCCTTTCCACTGTTACTGTGTTCCACTGTTACATCAAAGATCAGTGTTGTCTGATTAAGAAGACCTTCGTCTGTGCAGCTGTCAGGAGTTTATCTGGCTGAATGAGGTGCTGAAAAGAAGCACTGTAGTTTACCTGGACTTCTTCAAGTGCCTCTTATCTTCCTTTATTGTTGCTGGCAATGATCATCTGAAAGTGAGAAGATCCCATTTTCCTGACTCAAGGGCCACGCTTTCACTTAATGGCAGTTACTGAGAGAAAAAGTGCTCTGAAGGAAAGGGGAAAACAGCAGGTTACTTCAGAAACTGAGGACATTTTGTGGACTCTGGGCAACACGACTTGAGGGGCTGCCTCCCACCTCAGGAAACTGAGTCCCAGTGTGACTGTGGGAGGCCTTCAGACACAGCTCACCCTTTCACAGAAGTATTTCCCAATAGATAATTTGATATTGCATTTTTGACATTCGCACTGTAGCATAAATTCCTTCAGTTTGGAGGCAGGCTCAATTCTGTGCTATTAGACAGGCAACCAAAAATTCCCATCAGCTGTTTGCAAACAGCTGCAAGTTGTCTCTGCAAGAGAAGAAAGGAGCAACAACAGACTCTAATTATTTGAAGTTGAAAAATTGGTTTGGGAATAGAATGTTGTATTTAGGGATAATTCTTGACCAAAGAAACTACCTAAATCTATAAAAATTATATTTGCTGATTAACCTACACTGGTGGCTACTATAGTTCATGGAAGAGGGAGTTAATTTTAGTCAAATAGTCTTTAACAATAAAAATAATTTCAGTTTTTGGGGAATACCAAGTGAAATTTTTGCTTCTGATGCCATATCTTTGTAGAGAAGCTGGGGACAGCTGTGGGGAGCAGGAGACAGCTGGTTTTGTTTCACATGAAAGCAACACTCGTGCTAGTTCTGCTTCAATGTCATGAAGGTGCATGAGTGGAAATTTTAGATATGTGGTTGTAGTTTGCAGCTCACTCAGTCGAGGATGAATTTTCTGACTTCAACAGAAAGGATGGCAGAGGCAAAATGCCCTTTTTGGGCCTCATTTGAGCCATTCACAGCATCAAGGTTAAGTTTCCATAGCTGCTCCAAGCAGGCTAGGGATGAGAGGAGGAACATCCATGGCACCCGTGCATGAGCACAGTCCACACGGCAGCCGAGCCCACAGCTCTGGCCCCAGCCGCCCACGAGAAGCAGATGGGTTCAGCTCCCCTGGCATCGCACAGGCAGCTGCAGCTCTGCGGCTGGTACCAGTTTAATTTTGTATCTGGGCTTCGTGCCACCTGCGAGGCTCGTGGAAAACCTTTGAGAAGTTGTTCTGCATGTGGGTGTTCATTAGCATGTCCACTTGTGTTCTCCCTCGCGAGCAGGGAGCAGCAAGCTTACAATCACATCTGCCAAACTGGCAAAGGTAGGCTTGTGTCTGGCTGGAGCTCCAGCAACTCCAGCCAATGTGCAGTCTCTCAGTCTAGAAAGTTTTGGTGCCAGCTGATGCCAGATTTGGCTCTAAACTGTCCCTGGAGAAGTATGTGTTTCCTTCAACTTGCTCTCTTGTCAGGTGGAAGTTCCCTGTACAGGGACAAAGTTTTATTAATTTTATGAATATATATAAAAAAATAAAATTAATAAAAAGTCTTACACTTGCCCACAGTAAACCATGACGTTGATCTGATGTTGGCTGAGGCTGGAGGTATGTGCTTGAAGTCCTGCTTCAGACTTGATTTCTGCACTGCAGAAATGGCATACTTGCCAGACAGGAAACCATCTTTGGCTGGTTTCACTCTGAACCCAGCAGCCATGGCTGCTAACTTCCCTCTGCAGAAGTTCATTTTTCAGTGTTTTCTAATTTTTCTATGTAACAAGGGAATGAGGTAAGAAATTTGTCACCAGGAGTGCCCACGGGTGGTCTGCATGTCTCATATCTCAGTAGTACAGGGGAAGGTACCAAGAGGGTTTGTTGAGACTTAATGAGGATTTGTAGAAGTGGAAAGGACAGGGTCATTGAGGACAGCCCTTATTTCAGAGTGCCAAACCCAGCAGAACTGGATGTAAAGAAAAATCTGGACCTACCTGTCCAGGTCTTTAGTTCAATCCCGAGATAATCAGGCATCAAATTAATTCTGAACATTCCTGTTCAGCCTAGAGGGGTTGCTGGTCAAACATATAATTTCTGCACATGCCATAGTTTCCTCTCCAAAAAAGGAAAGCAATGATATCTCTGACTTTCCAGAAAAAATGCTTTCTTGCTACTCTCATTAACCTGTAGTAAAGAAAGTAAGGGTGGACAAAAATGACACCTACTGGACACATCTGGGTACCATCTCCAAGAGATGTCTAAATCTAAAAATATTGGTCTTTTAAAGCAGATGGCTACAATTACTGGGCTATTTTGGGGGCTTGAGAGTCTAAGTACTTCTGTCCTCTGATGGTATTGTTGGGCATTCTTGTTATATTTATAACAAAGTGAGTTAAAATTCAGGACATCTAAGGGCAAGACTAACGTTTCTCAGGAAAATATTGCACTGTTTCTGTGATTCAGTTCCCTTGCCCATAAATTGTGGAAGTCCTGTGGTTTCTTCCCTGCTACATCAAGCCCACATTGTTTACTCCCTGAATGGTATTTTAGAGCGGAAGAATGACTCCTTATTGTTTAAAACTCTGTATTGCATGCTTATGGCAAGCATTTTAAGAAGGATAGGAAGGGATAGGTTGGGAACTACCAACCTGCCAGTCTCACCTCTGTGCCTGGAAGATGATGGTACAGGTCCCCTAGAAGCTCTGCTAAGGTACATGGAGGACTGGCAGGTAATTTGAGACAACCAGCATGGCTTCAGCAGGGGCAAGTTCTGCCAGGCCAACCCAGTGGCCTTCTGTGATGCAGGTGATTGCATCAGTGGACAAGGGAAGGCTTACAGATGTCATTTATCTGGACTTCTGTAAAGCCTCTGACATGGTGCCTGACAATATCCTTCTCTACAAATTGGAGAGACAAGGATTTGATGGGCTATTTGGTGGATAAGAAATTCTGTGTGGTTGCATCCAGAGGGTAGTGGTCAATGTCTGAATGTCCAGATGGAGATCTGTGACGAGTGGTATTCCTTAGGGGTCTGTACTGAGACCAGGACTATTTATCAGTGACACAGACAATGGGATCGAGTTCACCCTCAGCAAGTTTGCAAATGACACCAAGCAGAGAGATGCTGTTGACACATCTGAAGGACAGGATGCCATCCAGAGGGACCTCGACAAGCTGGAGTGGGCCCATGGGAACATCATAAGGTTCAACAAGGCAAAGGGCAAGGTGCTGCACCTGGGTCAGGGCAACCCCGGTACCAACAAAGGCTGGGTGATGAACAGATCAAGAGCAGCCCTGCTGAGAAGGACTTGGGGGTGCTGGTGGGTGAGAGGCTGGACATGACCCAGCCATGTGCACTCACAGCCCAGAAAGCCAAACCTGTCCTGGGCTGTGTCCAAAGCAGGGGGGGCAGCAGGTGAGGGAGGGGATTCTGCCCCTCTGCTCTGGTGAGAGCCACCTGGAGCACTGCATCCAGCTCTGGGATCCCAGCACAGGAGCTGCTAGAGGAAGTCCAGCAGAGGCCACAGAGATGATTAGGGGGCCGGAACACCTCTCCTCTGAGAAAAGGCTGAGTGAGTTGGGATTGTTCAGTCTGAAGAAGAGAAGGGTCCAGGAAGAACTTCTTGTGACCTTTCAATTACTAAGATTTAATGAGAAAGACAGAGGCAGATATTTTAATAGGGTCTGTTGTGATAGGACAAGGTATGATGGTTTAAACTAAAAGAAGGTAGATTCAGATTATTACAAGGAAGAAGTTTTTTACTATGAGGGTGGTGAAACACCAAATGGAACAGGTTGCTCAGAGGTCGTAGACGCCCCATCCCTGGAAACACTGAAGGTCATGGTGGATGGAGCACTGTTTGACATGATGGAGTTGAAAACAGCCCTGCTCATGACCTTGAAATGTTCCTTTCAACCCAAATTTTTCTATGGTTCTGTAATTCTCTGATTCTCTGTGGATGGAAATTGAAGAGATGGAGGGGGAAAAGGCATGATGTCTATTCTTATACTAGCAAAGAAAAGTTCATAATTCTGATGCAAAATCAATTTGATTTGACGTGGGGTGAATAAATGTTATTTCTTTATGTTGACAAATGTTGATTCTGAGGCCGCAAAGTAGCAAGTCACAAAGGTGATGTCCTGCTGTAGGGTGGCCTTTGGACTGGAGATCCTCACACAGGATATTCAACTGTGGAATAGGCTTGGCCATCTCAGGCAGAATTTTTTCTGATGGGATTTTTTCTCCACCGTCTACTGCTTCATAGTTAACCATCTTTAATTTAATGCCAATTCATGGTCCAGTTTTTCTCTGCTGCAAGATTATTCTGCAGTATCTTGCAACTCAATGCAGCAGTAATAAGGCTGTTCTACAAATCACCCACAAATCAGCCCCGTGAGTGCTAGGGCCTCATAGGTGGAAGCAATGTAGCTACTGTGAGAAGTAATTGTGGATTTCTGATGTGAAATTCTCCTCTCTGATAGGTCTGGCCAAGGCTAGGATGGGGTCAATGCCAGCACCAAGTGAGGACAGGTTCACAGGAGAGTTCCATGGCTTGCTGGCAGATAATGGGAATTTGGAGCTGGATTATAGTGAACACAGAAAGGAAAAGTTTTGAATATTTCTGCAGTGCCTTAAAATATCAGGATTTATACCCAACACATAGAACAAAACGCATCAATAAAAGGGAAATTGTAGGGAAAAAAATCCTTAAAAAGAAAAATCCCTGAAAAATAAAAGAATCAGACAGATGCAGTCAGAAGCACTGCATATGTGCTGCTGATCATCAGCTGTGTATTCAGGAGGTGTTTGGGCTGGAAGAGAGGACCTCACCTACTGAGTGGAACTTCAGCAGTGAATAATCATAGGTTTAGGGCTGTGAATTGACTGTCTTATACCTTATTTCTCAGTTTTCTGGTGACTTGGCTCCCTCTGCTGTGTGTGTGAGCTGGTCTGAGATAGGAGGATTTGGATGGGCTTTCAAGGGAAATCACAGAAGTGGTTTTCAGAAAAAGAAAAAACATTAGGGGAAATGCTGTGTCAAAATGTGCCAAGCTGCTACTCACTAGATGTATTTCTCCTGGTGGTGTCCAACCCCTCAGCAGCTTCACCAGAGCTGGTAGTGCCAGGGTAGGGCCCAGACAAACCACTGCCAACATTCATAACCCAGTTTGTTTATTAGGAGTCTCACACTTCCAGTTTCATATGGGAACTTCCAGTTTCATATGGGAAGATCCTTTTTTTTTTTTTTTTCCCTGCTGTAAACCAAGAGCTTAATATAAAATTAAAGAGGAATGTAAATTTACACAACTTATTGCTAAGGGAGTTGTCTGCTCCTAGTGGATCATTAGTCTACATATTAGCATTTTCATGCTGGTTTCCTTATTATCCTTGCTTGTTTTCATTTTCCATTTAGTGATTGTTTTCCCTTCTCATAGTCACGTTGCACTTTTCACTGCACTAGGCTGAGAATAAACTACTGATGACTGTGTGCTGGCAGGTGCCTTATCAAAGGTGCCTGCAGGGCATTTGAAGTGGGTTGTTTCACTAGCCTCACACCTACTGTGGATGAATTAGAACAATCAGTATTTTAAGGCTGCTTTAAGTGAACTCTGTTCAATAAGTTAAGAGGACAACATGCATTAAACAGCTTTGGGGCTGGATGGTCTCTGCAAGCTCCAGCTGCAACAACTGAGAGGTCAGTCAGCACAAGGGGTTGTCAAGCTGCTGGCAAAAACTGAGCTGGAAGCAGAAAAATCCTGTTGGGTTTGTGTGCATAATACATGCTCCAGGAAAAGCCATCTGGTCTGAAGTCCAGCAAAGCTTATGTTTGTCAAGACAAACCTCAATGAGGTTGTTTGTCAACAAGCTGTGGATGCCCCGTCCCTGGAAGTGTTCAAGGTCAGGTGGCACGGGGCTATGAGCAACCTGGTCAGGTGGAAGGTGTCCCTGCCCATGTCAGGGAGGTTGGAATGAGATGATCTTTAAGGTCTCTTCGAACCCAAACCATCCTGTGATTCTATGGTCAAGACTCAAACACGTCATTAGGTGCCTGAACGAAGGACAAGTTGCTTTACTGCTCTTTTCTGAGCCATTTGAAAACTAGGGCTTGCATCCATATGAAAGCTAAAGCAGTCAATGAGACTCTTTCTGTGAGCTTGATGAGTTTGGGATCAGGCTGTAAATGAAGTAAAAGGAAAACTTATGACAGCAGTTAGCAATGGCCTTTGCAAAAACTCTGTTCATTTCTTCAGGAGCAGCTGTTGAGCAATGCAGGATATTTTGAAATTTCCTGTCCAGGTACAGCTATGTGTAGGCAGGAGGGACTGCAAAAAACTGCCTCAAAACCTGTGTTCAACTTTATTGTGTACACCTGAACTCGCTATTTCCTTCCTATGTTGTCCTCATCTAGATTGTTTTAACAGACAAACATTGTTCCAGACTTTGAACGTTTGTTTTTCATTTGGATTCAGATTACATACAGTGACAGGAAGGCTAATATGGTCATTTCAGCCAAGCTTTCATTCCAGAGATGGCTGCTGATTAGCCCAACTACGACCCCAAAAATCCACTGAATGACTGAACTGGGAAAGATAAAACTGTATAAGACATTTTGCCTACTTTTACACCAGTTTTTTTGAGATTGACAGCATCTGAGCCCAGGCAATATAGACATCAAGTTTATGATAGTGTCTGTGTCTTCTGGTGTTTTATCCTTAGTGTTACTCCAGTAGAACTAGATTTCTGACCTTTGTAAGAGAAAAGTAACACACGATAATGGGTATTAGGGTCATTTACAGGTGAACGAGAAGTAGTTAAGGAAAGCCTGTTGCCTAGTTATGCTGAGATTTTGAAAGGTATTGCAAATGACTGTTAATTTGATGCTAAATGTAATTTCAAAGTTACTGGAACACCTTGTTAATCAGAATGCAGACACTTGTGAGTGCACCTTTATACCTGACTACTTCTTTTTCTACTGCTGACGAGGTCAAGACACATAGTCATATTTCAAGGAAATATGAGTCAACCTGTAATTGTTTTTATTCTCAGACTTCAGGGACAGTAGTAATCTGCTCTGCATCTTCAGACATCTGCAGGTTCATTTATTTACTGATCTTTAAGATGTGGCTTAGTTCTCGTGTCACAGACATTCCCAAAGGGGATTTACCAGGGATTGTAAAAGAAAGGTTAATCCCTCCCAAAAAAGCATATTCTGCTGAATTCTGAGCAAAACGCTTTTCTTTCTGGAACTGGATTGAGTTTGCACCAATAAAGAGGTGCATCTGTTCTGCTTTATCCCTGATCAGTAGAGCCTCACCTCTGCTGGTGCTGCTAACCCCAGAGGCAGGCAGAAGGATCAGAGCCAAGCTGGTGGGAATATCAATAAAGTCAGATTGATTTATCAGAGCGGGAAGAGAAAGGGAAATATTGTGGTTTATAAAGTCTGTGTTACAGTAGTTGCTCTAAACCATGTCTATTTTTGTGTTGTAGCTGTAGGACTGATGTCACCAATAAAGGAGGTGAACACCCAAGCTTTCAAGCCTTTTTCAGCATGACTGCCCATTGAGATTGAGCTTCTACTTTAAGTATGTATGTGTTGTCATTTCTCTTCTCGTGTCAGATTCATACTTCCTTGCCCGAAAAAACTCCCCAGTTTCTGTTTTTCTCCTAGAAAAACAGCACCACCAGCCCCAGACAAATGACTTGGTCTTGATTGTTTCCAAGAGTTGGGTTTATGAGCACCATTGGTTTGCATTTGATTACTTCATGTTTGGAGGCCAATCAGGGAAGGGTCAAAGGGTTGGTATGTTTATACACATTCAGAGCTGAAAATGACTGTGTGCTGTGAGCTATGCTACTACCTGCTTTGCTGAACTCAGAGTGCAGAGCTGGGTGGAGATGGAATTCTTTGCTGACCTTTATCTTATCTGAAAAGCCATTGAGTTGGGAGAAGAAATACTCAGGTGATGTGTGGTTGGGTGAGGGGATAACTTCTCATGTCAGTGGCTTGTGGGATCCTCTTCTTTCCAGGCAACAGTACTGCAAATGAAATACGAGCACAGTTAAGGCACACAAGGTCTTGTTTGGGAATATGTCAACGCTCTGCATAGACATCTCTCAGCTGCTGATGTGAAATCACAGCATTGTGCCAGGAGCCAAAAGGTGGTGCTGTTACTACAAGAAAGAGGAGAAAAAAAGTGGATCTCAATCTCTTCAGTGGTCTTGTTAATCCTCTAGGGAGCAGAGGGAGATCTGCTTCTTGCAGGTAATGCAGTGCTCCTGGGCTATCTTAATACACAGGACAACTGCTGCTGGTGGGTAGAGTCCAGGAAAGACATAAAACACGACACAAAAATATGCACCTGGAGGGAGGAGAAGGAAGAAAAAGAGAAAGGAAATCACTGGATTTCCTTATGAGGCATAAGACAGAAAGTGAGATTGGAGAGAGGTGGCAGCTGATGCTGTGCTGGGCTCTGCAGGGCACACAGCCCATCACGCGCTCTGCGAGGAGTCAGACACAGAACTGTTACCTGACTTAAATTTAAGTAAGGAAATGGAAGCATTAAAGGTTCTCAAAAGTAAGGGGAAAAGCAGTGGGAGAGTGTGGGGATCCTCAGTGTGGAAGTGGGTGGCAGCAAGATGTAACCAAAACCATCCTGAGATGGTGTCTTGCCTTTGTCTCTGCAAAGGCATATGTCAAATGGGACATTGAGCTAGCCAGACCTAGACAAATCACATCTAGACTAGCACAGAATTAACATCTAGATGCTGTGTGGGTAAATTAGAGAAGAACTGGTGGCCCAGCAGGAGAAAGTGTCCTCTCCTGTATGTCACCTCATTGCGAGATTGCTTCTTCACATGCCAACCCTCACATAATGGCAGCGAAGACGTCTGTGCCCAGCTTCTGCTTCTCAAAATGTCTAGGGATTGTGGTCCAGCTTAACAATGCCTGTTGCATGCTAAATCCTGTCCTTTGGGGCAGGAATTGTCCTCAGTCACTGCTGGGGGAGTGAGATTTGCATAAACGAGAGATTTCAAATTCAGCCTGGGAGAGATCCTTCAGAGGTCACTTTGGACAACACTGTGAAGTTCAGTGCACAACCTTGGCTGTTGGAAAGTTGCTGTATCAGGTCACCTGAGGAAGCATCGAGACAGCCAACTCTACCACCATTGCTATCTGGCCATGAGATGTTGCAGTGACCATCTGAGGTATTGGACACAGCATTCTGTGTTCTCTTCCTTCTCACTCTTCTATGTCACACGTACAGCTCCACTGTGAAAACCCACAAAGCGGAGTCTAAACTGATGTTTCTCCTCTCTCGCTGTGACTGCAAGCCTTACTGAATGACTGCAACAAGCACTTTGTTAAATGAACTGGAAACATTGTTCAGGAATGGGCTAAGCTGTGCAAGACACCCACACTAATTTTTGTGGTTGCAGATTAATGGCAGCAGGTGTAACTGCCTGCTGTGTTGTCCAACTCATGCGTGTACTTTTGAGCAGAAACATTGCTGATTCTTGCAGCTCACCCTTCAGGACCATTTTCCCTCCCAAAGGCAAAGAAAAGTAAGTCTGTGAGGAGCAATATATGACAAAGGACAAGCAGAAGGGTGAATGGTTAAAAATGTACCACCAAGAGCCTGAATGGGGACCCTCAGCACCCAGGTTCCCCTGGAAATGCTCTGCCTTAGCTCTGCCACTAGTCTTGGTCTGGTGGCCTTGTGTCCTGTTGCCTCTCCTGGATTGTGTCCATTCAGAGCCTGGACTCGGGACGCTGCTCAGCATGATCTCAACTGTTAGACCTAGAAAGCAGCTGCTATAAAAACTTGTGTTTCCCTAGGAGATAAGAATTGGAAATGAACTATATTTGGTCTCTATTTAAGGATCTACAGTTCTGATTAATACCAACACGAGTTAATCAGAGGCCTAGATTGGAGTGCAGCAGCGTAGGTCTCTAATCAAAATCTCTGTAATCAGAAACATGCCAAACTCTAAATAAGCATGTCAGACTATCCCTATGACATAAGTGTGTTGTACCTGAAGAAGAGATAAGTGGGAATAAACTGCAAATATTTGGAGGAACAGTTGCTCTGTTTCTGTGTGCTAGGGAGTTGAGTGCATGTAGCTCAGGGTTCTTGCTATGCAGCGATATCCATGTTTGTACTGGATGTTTTCACTTCTTATCATCAGTGTCTTAAAGCTTGTTTATTGAACTCTGGGTCAGTTTATTCAGGTTTAATGACTCTTCTACCACATGTTTTCATTTCAAGCACATTTTTGCAGGGGGAGCATTTTGTGTGCTGTTGTGTGGCTCTTTCAGGAGGTTGATCTTGGGTCATTCGTTGAACTAGTAGATGGATGATAGGAGTGACTGTGATGGTCTTCTTTTCTTCCCTTTTTTTTTTTTTTTTTTTTTTTTTTGTTTTTTTTTCTTTTTTTTCTTTTTTTTTTTTTTTTTTTAATGTGTTTTCTGCATTTGTGTCTTATATTTCTTTTTCTTCTTCGGTAGAGGGTCGTTGAATGTGATTTCTAGGGGATGATATCAGCCTACATCAGAGCTTGTCTCCCAGAAAGAGAGGGAGACGGTCTTGTGGGTTGTGCATAGATGTGTGGAATTTAATGATCCGTGCTTTTTTCTTGGTGTTGCTATAATCCTTCCTTCCTCGAGGAAATCACGATAGAGAATTCAACTAGAGGTTGTATTTGTGGTAACACACATTGTGGCTTCAGTAGAAAGCAGATTGGGATGTTCTGCCTTTATTTCTGATCATGTAGGAGGCCTTGGTTAACGCAAGAGAGGAACATGTGTGTTTACTAGAGGATACTCTCTGACTGGGGGATATCAAGTTGTAATAAATCTGAGTTTCTGAGTAGTTCCCACACTGTCTTCTCATGCTTTCACAAGCACAATGAACAGCTTCCAAAAGACTCTCTATCAAACACTTACAGAGCCAGGGCTGGCAGGTCGGGCTGTGTTTCTAAATGCACATCTGGAACGTAGAGGCATTGACCTCTTTAGTTAACCAGCAGCCTACAGATGTATCTGTTCACAAGTAAAAGAAGAGAGCTGTGGAAACTGTCATTTTCATGTAAGCTGCTTCCTGTGTGTCAGGATGTGGTGACAAATCATCCAGCCTGTACAGTGCTTTGGAAAGACAGGGAGTATTTCACTGCAAACTTTCCCACTAAGAGGTGGACACTGGTAGTTTTCTCATCCACCTGAAGGATATTCTGAACATCCATATGAACAAGGGATGTGTGAATATGGATGTGAATATCCATATGTGAGGGGTGCTGTTGAAGGCCTTTCAGTGGGCTGTGTCATGGATTTGAAGCATCTCCAGCCACTGATACCTGTGACTTATTTTGCACAATATGCAAAGGGGTGTTTGCTCTTTTTCAGATAGGGATGACTGTAAGTGAACCTTTGCCTTCAAGATATCATGGGTGCTCCCTGACCATGCTGTCCTGTACTCTTGTTCGCTCAGTGAGGAACCTGAACTTAAGATACAAGTACCCTGAGTGGGAGAACAGGAGCTTCCAGAGATGTAAAGTTCCCACTTTGTTTTTCACAAGGCCTTTCACCACTTTATAATTATAAAAGCATGAGTGTATTATTCTGATAATTTTGTTTTTCAATTAAGAAGCAAACAAAATGCTGATGTCTGATTTAAACCTGAATTACCATGAAAAGCATACAGGAAAAAAGAAGAAACCTGCAAAACTGATGGTGTGTTACATCACAATCCTTTATGTGATGTAACATTTTCAGCCCTTTGCAATGTGGCTTCTCCATGAAAAGCTGTAACTTTTCTTCTGTCCCCTGCCTGTGGACAACTCCCTTTATGTTAAATACCTCTGCTCCTTCAATACCTCCTCTAAAAGTAGTATCTTAGATCTTAGGTATGTTCAAATGCAAAGCAACTCTCCTATGTACAATAATCTGCATTCTTAAGAATTTTTCTTGGTACGCTGAAATCCAAAAATGTTCTCAAAAACTCAGTGGGATTTGTTGAGTCTTTACAATGCTTTTTCTTCTTCAGAAATAGTTTTATGGTCCTGCATAAGGGCTTTAAGTATATCCAATACCTGTCTTTGACAAAGCATCTTTGTATGGCACTGGTTGAATAATTTAATAATTTTTTCTAATTTACACCTCTGAAGAAGAACACCAATAATTCATTGCTTTATCAAGTGATTGTGGTGATAAATTATATACATGTAGCTGTAGGAGGGAGGTAATTGGATTCTACAGTGCCAAAAGCCAGACCTTGCTGTTCCCCTCTTCAATAGTTGTTGGGCTTTTTTCAATATTACTGTTATTAATTTGTGTTGGGAGATAGCATCAAAGGTTGACTTGCAGTCACTGTTGATCACTTTGACATTGATTTAATGGTCATTACAAGCACAACCAATTGCGCAAGGAAAGATCTTGGGGTGATTTGATCTAGCTACAAAAGGGAGAAGCCTGTCAAGGTTAAGGTGGTTGTTCATAGTATAACTTCTTAAATGATCTCTGCACCCTTTTTTGTTGGGAGATAAAGTCAAAGATTGACTCGCTGTCAGGAGTGAGTCAGTTTTGATTCCATCTTTTGGAACTGCTCTGTAGTTTGGGTATGGAGCAAGCTTAGTGCCTGAGATAAGAACAAAGCCCGGGGAGTGAGAAGGGAAAATTGTAATGGATTTGTATTGAGAAATCTTTCCCATATGGAGTAGCAGTTCTAGCCTAAGAGTTATTTTTGTTCTGAGGTTACAGATCTACATAATAAGATAATCTGCAATAATAAATTTTCCCCAGTTTTTGGGCATGGGCAAACCACATTGATTGGGAAATGTTGCCAAACTCATCTGCAGCATACAAAGCAATAATGAAGTGCTGTGAAAGGACGTGTGTGTAATGAGTGACATCTGCCTCCTTCACTGTATATGCCATCTCCATGGCAGTAATTGCCACATTTATGTGAGTAAAATGTTTGATTCTATGTGAGTAAAATGATTTATCAGTGACAGCCTGCATAGCGTATGTTACAGATTAACATAGCTGATGTTGAACACTTTCATAATGACTTGAAAAAGTACAGTAGCCATTCTGCTATATGAGTAAAGAACAAATTTGTTTAAAATAAGAAATCGGTATGAAACTGTTCAGAGTTCTGCGTTTGTATGTGTAGAAGCTATTTTCATGTAAAAATCAGATGCATGAAAATGAAATGAGATCTGTTTTGCTAGCAAGGCAAGAGCACTGCCATGGCAGCTGTGTGACTTTGGCAGTATCTCAGGGGTATAATCACTTATTTTTAAATAGGCTGGTTTATATAAGGTGCTGTAGATTTAAAGGACTTGTATGACTGGCCATGGAGCTGCAACTATATGTCTGTTGTGTGCTTGAGGTCTGATCAGTGAATAAAGATCTTCTGGAGAGCTTTATGCCAGTCCCCAGAAAAGTTTATTCTTTTGGGGCACTAGGAGGTGAGCATTTTCTGTACTGATTCCATAAAACTGTGAGTGCATGTCTTCTTTATTTTTGTCTCCTTTCTTCCCACATCCATAAAAACTCCTTAGACTTTCTGTAGCCAAGTATTCCTTGCTGTGTCTGCCCAGTTCCTTTGTACCAGCACTTTCCATTCTCTGAGGCTTTCTCATGGCTGTTCAGCACAAATACAGCATTATTAATTATTTCAGTTGGCCCAAAAGGCATGACTCTGCACTAAATAGATGCTGAACTTGTGAGAGCCACCTTTTTCGTCCAAATCCTTTCAGCACATTTAAAAAAACTGCCAAAAAACAAAACAAAAACAACAACCAAAGCAATTTTTATTTTCTTTTATTCGACTTTGACTACTCATGAAAATTTCAAATGTCAGTCTGTGTTCTGGTCATTACTTCATGTTTTTTATATGGGGTTTTCTAAGCAATACTCAATTGCAGAATAATGCTGGTGCCATTCAAATCCATGCTAGACTACTTGTGTCCTGTAAGTGGTCTGGGGAGCAGTGCTATAAGAGTGCTGACTGCTGCTCACAATCTCCATGTGGGAGTGTGTGCTCTCCCAGTGATGTTCACATGCACTCTTGGTTTTGGCCGAGAACGTTTTTGGCAAGCTGGTACTTAACAGGGAATTATTTTTCCCAAAATTACTAGTTCCATATCTGAGATACCAACCACCACACAAACATTAATTACAGTCTGTTCAAGAATGGGATGTCCAGTACTGCTTTCTACTACAGAAACATGTCTCTCCTCATTATTTGGCAAATTATAACTCCTTAAAGAATGATGTTTCAACACATTCTTGCAACACTACTACTCTGAGTGATTCTATTAACCAGCAAGGATTAGACTACAGAATCATACTGGTGCTAGAAAATATAGCCCAAAATGGGGAAGGAATATCTCTTTTCCATCTTCTGCCCATCTTCTAATCTTTGGTCATTTTCTGGCTTGGCAAGGCTGTGTGTGTTAAATGATGTAAGGTGAATAATTTCTGTGAAGTCTTTTCTCTTTTTTTTTTTTAATTTCTCCACTTCTTTTCCAGTAACCTTTGTTCTGACAGAGAAAGGCAGGATATGCATACTCACAGGGAAAAAAATTAGCTGAAGAAAGACATCTAGGTCAAGTGAGAATCATCTATATTGAAACAACGAGAGGAATTTAAAATGGAGGGCAATTGGTATGTCAGGAAATTTGCCTATAAAATGCTTTGGCACTTCCCAGAAACAAGAATGTTTGGCAGAACTATAGAGGAAGTCAAGGATAGAAGTGGTTTTTAAAGTAAAACTAGTTATGTAAAGGTGCCCATGATAACTTTATTCTCTTCTGTTGAGTTCCAGCCACAGCCCCAGTGTGTTGTGCTCTGTTCAAAAATCACAGAATCACAGAATATACTGAGTTGGAAGGGACCCACAAGGATCATCAAGTCCAACACTTAGTATGTAATATCTGCTAGCTTCAGACTTCCACAAAGCCTGAGATACAAAAATAGCCTCAACCCAGAAAGATGAACAGGTTAGAGTTCTTCCTTTGCCTTTTCTGATGAACTCAAGTAAATGACATATCATAGAATCACAGAATCATAGAGAATCAGACGGGTTGGAAAGGACCTCTGAGATCGTCAAGTCCAACCCTGGTAGATCTTGGTCTTATTAGTTGTAGAAACACGTACCCATAGATGCATGCCTCAAAGCAATTTTTCCAAGTTACTTTCTTTTGGAATCCCTTTTATCTGATGACCAATGATTATAGCCTGGATCTGAGAACTTTTTTCAAAACTGTTAGAGCTCTGTGATGGTTTAAATTTTAACAAGTCAGCATTTCCTAAAGGAAAAAAAAAGTACTTTTTTGAGAGAGCTCCCATCTGGTAGTGCTCATATCACAATATCTCTCTGAAACTAGAACAGATGGAATATTTTAGGGCAATTCATCCCGCTCTTCTCGTTTCAAATTGTTTGCCTTGAGGAGGTGGGACTTTGAGAAACACTAAATCGGTAAGCCGGGTAAGAAAATGTGAAGTTTGGCAGCACTGAGTGATACAGTACTGAGAAGCTCCCTAAGTTCCATCTTATAGATCTACAGCTGGTTAATCTGCAGCCTTCTTTTTAACAGCTGGTCTACAATGATTCTCATATGACCAACTCACAAACAGTTAAGATGCCACTTCTTTTGTGCTTGTTTGCTTTTGCTTCTTCTGTTTTTTGGTTTGTTTGGTTTTTTTCCTTTTTTTCCCCCCTTGTTTGGAAAAGTTCTCCCTGTTCACTCGTACCCATAAGGAGCCTGTAGGAGCCTGCAAATGTGACTGTTGTCCATGTAATAAGGAACAACAAGGTGAAAGTACCCTACACCTCCATGTCTCCATTCCCCACTGAAAGGGAAAGGATAGAAGGCACTATATTGAACAGACTGCAGAGATCACCTCAAAACAGGCCACTGTCAGTGTATCTATATCACAGCAAGTAAAGACTCCTAACTTACCCAGGACTTCTGACTCTGTGTGTTGCTAATTTTGGACAAGGCATGGCTCCTGGGTGCAATGGGAGTTGGGGAAAGGGCAGGAGAGCTTTGCTTTCCACTTTGGTCTCCAGTTGAAGTTTTTTCCTAGAATAGAGTTATTTCCTGGGAACTTTGTGTTAATATTGGGCTGAGATCTCCAAGCAGTGGCCTCCCATTTCTCAGTCAGCTCTGTTCCAGGATTGGTACGTATGTGTAAAGAAAATGTTACATTTACAACATGCAGCCGTGTCAAAAGAGGTTTAGGTTGATTATCATGGGGCTGTCCTGGCCTTGCACAGGATTCCCCAGAAACCATGTGCCTGAGATCATTGTCCAAACTCTTCTTGAACTCTGTCAGCCTTGGTGCTGTGACCACTTCCCTGGGGAGCCTGTTCCAGTGCCCAGCCCCTCTTTGGGAGAAGAACCTTTTCCTAATATCAACCTAAACCTCCCCTGACACTGCTTCATGCCATTCCCTCAAGTCCTGTCACCATTCACCAGAGATCAGTGCCTGCCCCTCCTCTTCCCCTCATGAGAAAGCTGTAGACCGCAATGAGGTCTCGCCTCAGTCTCCTCTTCTCCAGGATAAAGAAATCATGTGGCCTCAGCCATCCCCCACACAGCTTCCCATACAGGTCCTTCACCATCATCATAGTCCTGTTTTAGATGCTCTCTTAATAACTTTATATCTTTTTTATATTGTGGTGTCCAGAAGTGCACACTGGACTTGAGGTGAGGCCACACCAGTGCAGAGCAGGGTGGGGCAATACCCTTCCTCAGCCAGCAATACTCTGCCTGATGCCCTCCAGGACACGGTTGCCCCTCCTGGCTGCCAGGACACACAGCTGACTCAGTAGCAATAGACATTCATGCAATATGTAACCCTAATAACCCTAATAATATGTGATAATATGTAACCTTGCAGTAAAAACAACACACTGGTGGGCTACAATGCAGCCCCAACACCAATTCAGATGCTTGAGTGATCCTTCTATCCCTTGTTCTCTTCCTACTCCAACTACTGCAATCAGTTTGTTGAGGGCAAGGGGAACACCATATGTCTCCTAAACGAGAGCAACTGTTCTGAAATCAACATGCCAATCTGCTTCAGAGAAGGCTAGCCCCAAGCTGTGTGAACATAAGTGTCTCCAGACCACTTGGCAGAGACTGTAAGTCTTCACTTGCTTTCGAAGTTGTGCAGAGTTGTCAAACAGAGCTGAGCACTGGAGTGTAGGTGGGCTTCTCTCTTGGAGTTGCTCTCTTCGCAGTTGTTCTGCAGAAGTGAACACACCCTCTGTTCCTCAGGTTTGGACCACATAGAGATGGAGGGTCCTTCAAGAGATGATGCTCTCAGGGGATGAGGTCTGCCGGCAGGCATAGGAAATGTTTTCCTTAAATTGCCTTGGAGTCAGTATAACATAAAAGTTTCTTATCTGCAAAAGACCTAAAAGTGAAGCTCCAACCAATTTTTATGAACTTGGATTCTCAGCAGCAGTGCCTAAGCCAGCACTTGCCTTCTGTTACCTCCTTGTTTCTGACCACTGATGTCCTTAGATATATTGGTCCTGTGTTATACTATACCAGGTGCTACATGTTGTGATGTGCGTGAGCTGGTGTTAGGAAATGAAAAGATGGGTGCAGGAAGAAGGGGTTGTTTCTTACAAAGTCATTGCTGCCAAAAGAAATATGTGTCAAACTGCATATCTGGTAGCCCTATTTCTTGTCATATTTGTCTTTAACCCTATGTCTTCATAAATACCATTGCATGGGTCTAAAGTGCAGGTCATCGTATTCTTATCTTCAAGTCCATTCCTTCAATGTGTTAATAAAACAAAAAATCTGTCTGCTTACAGCCCGGTATATTTTTAAGGAACAAATCCGTACTCAAAAGACTGTGCTTCGTTAATCCCTGCCTCTTCCAGACTCTGTGGTTCCTTCTCCCTGGACACTGGGCTAGGGTCTCCTTGAGCTGCTAGTTGCAAGGAGGCAGAACTCCAAGACAATGCCAACACATGACTGAGGAGAAAGCAGGGCCAAGATTCACTCCTTCAAGTCCAGAGGTCTTGTTTCATTTCCCTTTGCTTTTGAACTCTGCATAGCACTGGAAGATTTTTTTGTACAAGAATGTGAAGCAAAATAAGGGGCTGTGTTTGGGAATCTG
Source organism: Oxyruncus cristatus (assembly GCA_013399855.1). NCBI lineage: Eukaryota > Metazoa > Chordata > Aves > Passeriformes > Cotingidae > Oxyruncus > Oxyruncus cristatus. Next base: position 221,521 of record VXAY01003126.1, on the reverse strand, counting down.
TTTTTACACGGAAATCTGGCATAAAGGAGGTTCTTTCCTTTGACGGGATTTTACTTCTGTGAGGCTTCCACATGTAATATTTAGGAGATTAGGCAGTATAAAATGCCAAGTCATCAACATTTTCCTTCTGGACTCATGATTGCTACAGCCTTGATGCAGTTTGATGTTTTCCAAGTAGAAGCAGGAATTTCTTTGTGAATATTTACCCATGCTACTTGCTGGGCAATTGCTGAGAGCTGTGTGCCAAAACGTTTTACTTGGAAAAGAGGTTCTGATAGAAAGAGTTTTATGGAGCACAATTTGCATCAATACACTAAAAACCCAGGATCTCTGACATCTACGTGTCACCTAATGTTAGAAGGTATGTTTACTGTGTAAGTTAAAAAATCACAAACCCAAAGTATGAAGAACTGTTGGGAAAGGAGCGAACAGTGGATGACTGAAATGGGGATTAATTTCACAAAGAGAATAACTGAGTCCATGAGAACTTGCCATTTCCCCAAGCCCCGCAGAAGATTGTATTGCTGAGAACAAGACTCACTTCTTTGGAATTTCTGCTCAGTGTTTCAGCTCAAACCTGTTTGTTGAAAAAATGAAACAAATGCACGATGTGGAGCAACTCATCAGCTGGGGACAGCTCTGACAACAATGCTTGAGACTGCACATTTAAGGCATCAGTAACATCTTCCAGCCTTGCTGGCAGAAGAAAGAAGAGAGCACTAATTCTTATTTGTTTATGCTGGTTTTGGCTGTTTTGAATTATTGATATGTCCCTTGAAACTGTCTCTGATCATTTCCCATTGAGCACAGAGGCATGTGGTGGTAAGCAGAGACCTGGCCTAGCCGCTGGACTTTCTCCTGCTGAACTCAGCATCCGAACTGTTCATAGCAGCAACAGATGTTTCTGCTTTTTAAGGTCTGTGGGAACCTCGCTCAACTTTTTTTTTCCTTCTTCCTTGTAGGAACAAACGCCAATATAGCCGAGATCCAAAAATCTTGACCTCAGGTTTATGTTATTATTGGAAGGTATTGCGGCTGGATATCCTATTGTCCATTCTCAAGTAATAAGCTGATAGCTATTAATGCTGTATTTGCTTTTTCATGCATAGTTTCTACGTGCTTGTTATTCAGATACTTCCTGGCAATAAATAAGGGAACACATAATCACTGTTGCCTTCAATGCAAGGGAAAAGGCGAGTTTCATCTTGTTTCAAAAATTTTGGGCAAGCTCAAGAACAAGCTCACTAACAAGTAAAACAACTCATTCCCTTTGTCTTGGTACTGTAAGCAGTCACCTGGTACATGACATTACAGGGATGTCAACACTGTTCATAAGGTCTGACTCTGTCCTAAGTGCCCACACACAGATATCTCAGAAACCTAATCAGTGTGTATTAAGCTTGAAACTTTTCAAATGAATGAAAATACTTGAAATACTACTGCTATTACTTAATGATCAAAAAAAAAGTGCTTCATTCCAAGCCTGGCTTCATTCCCTATATGTCAACAGTATCTTCTTTTGCCAAAGAGACCCTTGCTAGACAGATTTATTTTCAGGAAAAGATGGGCTTTATGCCATATTTCCACAGGTAGTTTCTGAGTGTGAATTAACAGCTTTAATTGCCAGCAGAAAGTCCTTAGAAGCATTCTTGGCAGTAATTGATTAGGAAAGGTGCCAAAATCAAGCATCCTTGACCTCTCTACCCGTACCAGCATTTTCAAGATGTCAAGGCTCTGTGGCAGGTCTCAGCACTGCCTTTTTTCTGAAAGAGAGCTGGACCTCATTGACTGGACGCAGAGAAGCCACGGGGCAAAGCTATAGCTAGGCAGGGTATGAAACATGTTCCTACTTTAGCAGCATAGGCTCTGACTTCCCTCCTGCTCTGCAGTAGATATCAGTAGCTCAGAAAATGAGCCAACTGGCTACATCTCACGCACAGGGTTGTGAAGTGGGAACAACATTCTGGGACTGTATGGGACACATGCAATTCCCGGAGGGCAGGAGTGAGGAGAAGGCAGTTTTCAGAATCACAGAATCAATTAGTTTGGAAAAGACCTCCGAGATCATCAAGTCCAACCTTTGCCTGAACACCACCATGTCAAATAGACCGTGGCACTAAGTGCAATGTCCAGTCCTTTCTTGAACACCTACAGGGATGGTGACTCCACCACCTCCCTGGACAGTCCATTCCAATGCTTAACAGTCCTTTCTGAGAAAAAATTCCTCCTGATATCCAACCTTAACCTCCCCTGGCACAGCTTAAGACTGTGTCCTCTCCTTCTGTCATTAGTTGCCTGGGAGAAGGGACCAAGCCCCACCTGGCTACTACCTTCTTTCAGGTAGTTGCAGAGAGTTATAAGGTCCCCGCTGACCCTCTTCTTCTCCAAGCTCAACAATACCAGCTCCCTCAGATGCTTCTCACCAGATTTTGCTTCAGACCCTCCTTGGTTAACCAGAACTGACAATAAATAATGGAGAGTGGCTTTGTGAGCTCTTCCACCAGCTCCCCCTGCACCCTTGGATGAATTCTATCCAGTCCCATAGGCTTGTGGTTGCCTAAGTGGCAAAGAAGGTCACTGACTACTTCCTTCTGGATTACATGTCTCTGTCTACCAGCTCAAAAGGTTGATTGCCCTGAGGATAACTAGTCTTTCTATTAAAGACTGAAGCAAAGAAGGCCGTAAGTACCTCAGCCTTTTCCTCATCCTTAATCACAATATTGTCCCTCCATATCCAATATGGAATGGAGATTTTCCTTGGCCCTCCTTTTGTTGGTAATGTAATCTCATACAGCAGACGCCAGATTGAGTTCTAGTCGAGCTTTCGTCTTTCTAATTTTCTTTCTGTATGACCAAACAACATCACTGTACTCTTCCTGAGTTGCCTGCCGCTATTTCCAAAGCTCATAAACCTCCTTTTTCTCCCTGAGTTACTGCAAAGGCTCCCTGCCCAGCCAGGCTGGTCTTCTTCCCTCATGGTAAATCTTTCAGCACATAGGGACAGCCTGCTCCTGCAACTTTAGGAGTTCTTCCTTCAAGGATGTCCAGCCTTCTTTGAACCCCTTTGTTATTAAAGATTGTTTCCCAAGAAACTTTCTGAACCACTGCCCTGAGCAGGCCCAAGTCTGCCCTCTGGAAGTCCAAGGTAGAGGTTTTGTAGATCCCCTTCATTACTTCACCAAGAATCAAAAATATTAATTTCATTATCTCAGTGCCGAAGATAACCTTTACCACCACATTTCTCACAAGCCCTTCTCTGTTTGTAAACAGCAGGTCCAGAATGGCACCACCCCTGGTAGTCTCACTTATCACCTATGTAAGGAAGTTCTCTTCCACACGCTCCAGTAGCCTCCTAGACTTCCTCCTCTCCGCTGTGTTCAGTTTCCAGGAGACATCCAGCAAGTTAAGGTCTCCCACAAGAAAAAGGTCTAGCAATAGTGAAACTTCAACCAGTTGCTTAAAGAATACTTGATCTGGCTATTCATCCTGTTTGGGTGGCCTGTAACAAACTCACACCAGGATATCTGCCTTGTTGGCCTTCCCCTTAATTCTTTCCCATGAGCACTCAACCTTATCTTCGCTATCCTTGAGCTGTATACAGTCAAAACACTCCCCAGTGTACAGAGCCACCTCACTGCCTCTCCTTCCTCACCTGTTCCTTCTGGAGAGCTTGTAGCCGTTCATCCCAGCACTCCACCTCATCCCACCACGTACGTTTCTGTGACAACATCATGGCTTTCCTGCTGTGGCCTCCAGGTCCTCCTGTTTGTTATCCATCCTGTGTGCATTGGTGTAGGGTAACAAACAGAAGGAGGGCAGGCAGGGTCTACCTTCTATGGTGAACAGCAAAGGAAAACCAATTATTTCTCTAACATGCAGTTTTGCCACTTGTGCTGTTTGAGCAGCTGTTGTCACAAGCCCAAACATGAATACGGCTGTTGGTGGTGTTGCTACAAGGAGACTGTGAGGGTGAGTTCATCACTGATATTGTAGTGGCTTAAGGTTGTATGGGCTGCAGGCAGAGCAGTGACAAACTGCCCATCCGGGTTACCTTCAATCTCGAAATGTATTCCTGTTTGGGTGAAAAAGAAATGGTGGTTCTTTCTCTCTGTGCCCTGGGCTCCCAGCTTTTTAGCCAGTAAAATTTCAGTTGATTTGGATGTTTCAGGAGTCTGCTGGAAAAACACGTGTTCTTGTTGCTGCTCCACCCAGGACTGGCAGAGGGGTTAAAGTCTGTCATCCTCACATGTAAAAGTCAGTGCTGGAAGGAGAGGAGGGACCCTAGCATGGGAAATGTAAATCCCTCCGGCTTCCTGCAATTGCTGTTTATTTGGAGATGGCTTAAGACATAAAAATAAGTCTGATCTTGCAGTGTTTGCTTTACCAAATTTTTTACATTCTGGCCTGCTACTGTGGAGTTCCAGGTTATGCCTGGCATACAGAACACATGGGACAGCGGATGAGACTGGGTTTCAGCCCTGTCATTCAGCAGCAGCCAGGCATAAAATCCTCCCTTGTCCTGGCCATGGTGGGGGGGTAGCACAAGGTCGGGTTCCAGGGTGATACCTCCCAACCGCCTTTGGTGCTAATCCTCCTGTAGAATGGAGCTCAGTTTGGAACTGCCAGGTGGGATGCTGCGAGCATCTCTTGGGAGACCTCTTGCAGTGAGGTCTGTTCCCCCCGCCGTAAGGCATTAGTCACTGCAGCTCTCTTTGCAAGAGCTCAAAGGAGATCTCGCTGCTTTCTACAGCCCAGAAACAGTGCCACAAAAATTGCATTGAATTTCAGAGGTTTAACAAGATTCAGAAACTCCCTCTTATTGGCTGTTCCTTCCAAACATCACTCTTTTAATTTATTTATTTATTTTTAAAATCTATTTATCTCTTTTAAAATTCTGTTTCATGCATAGGTCTTGTCCTGCATCTCTGGCAGTCTGTTCTTGAATCCCTGCATTCTTTCTTAGTCCCTGAGAGTTTTCACCCCTTCGAAGGTTAATTAATGAGGTCAAGTTTAAAATAGGGCACAGTTCCAAGTATGAAAGGATCAAAGTGCAAGCAGACGCTTTGCTTTGTCTCTGTGAAATCTGGCTTTCAGTGCATCTACCCCGAGAAACCAGTTCAAGATGGATACTTTCCTGGCTTCTACACTGCATCTCAAGATGTTTGTCATGTAGCTTTTGCTCAGAGATACTTGAAACAGATTTGTTATTTAAAAATGGCAAGGAAATGCTGAATAAAAGGACATAGTGATAAAGTCGCAACTGACATGGATGTAGCTCTGTATGTAAGGGTTTTGGAATGACACTGAGTAGATGGGCTTTCCAAAGTCTTGCTGAAATAATAGCAAGGGAGAGCATTATTAAATGCCTTCTGTATTTTATATGATTGATACCTTTATAATAATGGAGATTCTGACACATATAACACATTGTTTGCTAACTCAGTCTCAAATGCGTTCCCACATTCTTATAGTAATTAAAGCAATGACAAAGCAATAACAAACTGTACAGACCTTGTGATTTAACATGTCTATGCAAAATTCACACTGATGTATTTTTGTGTGTGTCTGAGGGCACAGTCTATCTGCTGTGCACCTGGGGAAGAACTGAAAGGGACAACTTGTACTGAAGATTTTGCTATCACACAGTGACAGTAAAAAAGCGTTGGGTTACGTCCTGTCGCTGGTCTGTTGATAAGACACTGGTGTGTCAGCTGGCACAAGATGGTTTTCCAGTCTCCCTTTGGATTAATATAAGTAGAGATAGGATAAACAATTGGTACTCTATAAGTAGGTTTTAGAAGAGAATAGCTGCTCAGTCTGAAGCTGGGATATGGGACAAGGAAGGCATTTTTAATAAAAGCAGGGATGAGGTTTACAAAACTAGGACTCCAATCTCCCACTGAGAAGTATTCTTTCTCTAGCTCAGTGCATTTCAGTAAGTTGTGTTTTCAATATTGATGCCTAAAGTATTATTTTTTTTTCTTTCTTTATATCTGTACATATGAAGTGTTTGGCAATTCAGCCTAAACTTTGGAGTCATTTCAGATGAATTAAAACTACGGCTTTGAGTGACAAAACAGCTCATCAAGGAAATATCTGTGTGTATCCTCTTGGAAAGTAGCAGAAAGACCCCGTCCTCTCTCCCATGTCCTTTCCCTCTCTGGCGTTAGTAGTTTTGCAACTGACCCCAGAATCAGCGGCACCAGGAACACAGTCTTTTTTTTTTTTTCCTGGATTCTGGGCATCCTAAACCCTCTCAAATCTACATTCAGTGATGATTTTTCAAAGCCTGGCAGGATGGGAACATTTTTACCATGATTAGTTTCTCCTTGGGGGATTTTTGTGGACATAAAACTTGATGAATGGCACTGTACATTTTGTAAGGATAGGTTAAGAAGGCAGACTGCTTAACTTGTGGTGACCTCCCACAGAATTATGATAGCATAACCCTTTGTGGTATAAATCTGCTGGTCAAATGTTTCCTCCCTGCAACGCAATACACATCTTTGTAATCTGCAATGAAATAGCTGGTGGTGAAAAGTCCCTGAAGCACAGATATGTACGATGCAGTGATCCTATCAGTTTCCGTGGGAGAGGTGCTGGGGTCCTGCTTGCACGGAGACCGGCTCCGACTCTGGCTGTGGGACAGGACCCGCTCCTGCTGGCCTACCTCCTGATCTTGTGCTAGAAAATCCCTTTGTTCAATAAGCATCCTCATATGTAACTGGTCCTCAAAGACTCCTTGTCAATAAGAATAAATATCTCTGACATCGGGGCTATTCTATACTGGCTAAATACTTCATGTTCACTCTCCCCTTTCTTTGTGTGTTTTGCTGGTTGTTTTTGTTTTGTTTGTTGCCTTTTTTTTTTTTTCCATTCCCATTCTATTTTCAGCTATCTGGAAAAATGGAAGATACGTTTCACGCTAAATCTTTACGATGTTCATAATTACAATGTCAACACATGGTGAAATATATTTATTTGTTGCACCACCGGAATACCGTGGCATTGCTAAGAATAATTTGGGATGTGCTGCCATCTAATGGCTTTGATGACAGTAAAGGAAACAAGAGTAAGCTTGACTCCTTTTACATTCAGGAAGAAGTTAAAGGCTTTCAGTTTCAATCTGGAAAAGTGTATTTAAAGTACATTGCTGAAGAGAAGATGTGCAGATTGGCTCTTTTTTGACTGTTTGAGGTGCTGCAGTCTTTCATATCTCTGCTCTGGTCTGACATAGGAGTCAGTAAGTAAATAAAGGGGCACACTTGTATTTTACTAACATAAAACTCGAAGCATTCTTGAGTCTGTGTCATTTAACTTAATGGTGCTTCTTAAAACAGAAATTCAGCGCTTTTACATTCCAGTTTTAAAGAGGTCTTCCTCTGGCTGTAGCTTGACCACTTCTCGTGGTAAAAGAGAATAAATGAACGCAGCCTGTTGCACTCCGAAAAAGACGAGTTTGTCATGATGACCTCTCACCTCCTCTGCTGAGAACCCCTTCTTAGACACCCTTCCTGATGCATTTTGCCATGATTTCTTCTAAGTGAGGAAGCAATACCCACTCCCATCAATACTTCTGCTGAGCAAACGAATTTCTTTTTGCTGCCAATGATTTAGCCATGTTGAAGCCTGAGCCTGAACAGCCACAAGCTGCTGGCTAGAGTCAGCAAAACAGTTGGTGCTGAGGCTAACTGTGTGAACCTGCATGGGAAATCCCACAGAAAGGACACTGTGATTCAACCTTAGCTTTGTACACGAGGGGGGTTGTTGCTTCTGTGGATGATCAGGAGAACAGTGAATAATTAACAGTGTGAAGTGTCTTTCTTGCCACTGCAAGCTCATCTGTGGCTCTATTCCTGCACCAGCCCGCGCTTTGCGGAGCTTCCCTGAACACACATGAATACCCTGTTTCTCTCACTGCCACATATTTGGTTCCCCTGACCTCTTTCTGCTCGATGCCTGTCCCTGTGTGCCTGACCTGAGCCATGATCTGGATGCAGCTTGATGGTGCTGTAACATCCCAGGAGCATCCAAGGGACACAGGACTATAAAGTGTGTGGTTGGTTGTACATAAAGTGAGATCTTGGGGTAGAAGAAGCCCTGCTATTGAAATGGTGCTCCAGGTGGCTTCTTCATCAGCTCTGCACCACCCAGAGAATGGGTCCACTTTTTGAATTGTTCCATGATCAATTTCAAGTGACGGTCACTTGCTAATCCCTCTCCTTGTAGCATCACTAAGCAGCCCTGCGGAGTGTGAGGCACATGGCACAGTGAGGTTGTCCAGTCAATTTTCAGTTTCTTAATCATGTTGTCTTCCCCTTGATGGCCCCAGGAGGAGTGGGGAATGGTAACTTCCCTTTCCTGCTGCATTTTGTCAGTGGCAGTCCTACATGCATGTCTGATATCCAGAACGCATAAACTGAAGATGCTTTTAAAATTAAGTTCACATCTCAAACTGAAGTTAAGGGGGAGTGGGTGTGGGAAGGGTATGACTGCATAAAAATGCAATAGTTACAGAAATAGGCACATCTGAAGCAGCCCAACTGGGTGAATGGTCTAGCTATGAGATTAAATTGCTTAATTCCCTTAAGATTTTGAAAAGTTAAATTCACATTCAAACTCACATTCTCTGACATAAAAAGTTCGTCCATTTATTCAAATCTTTTTCTTTAAGGAAACCCCACAACGTTGTGCTGAAGTAAACCATGCATGAGGATGGCCACTGCTGAGTGCACGTGAGTCTAATGAAATGATGGAGACTCTTGTAAGTGTATGAAGATCATTTTGTCAGTGTTCAGTTGAGTGAATCCCTGGTTAATGCTATAGACCCAGGACTGATCAGACCTATGGACTTACTCCTCTGGGGGAATGAAATCCTCCACAGCCTTCAAAGAAATAACTGCTGGCAGTAAAAAAGTCACTCTGGAAATATGCACAAGGAAGTTATATATAGTAAAGAAAACTGTTCTGTGCCCCAGGGAAGACATGTACAAAATGGTTATGGTTAAAAAGGAAAGTTTTTCTTCCCTGCAGTAAGAGGACCAGTAAGCAAGAAGCACAGACTGGGTTTTGTCAGTATGTGCAAGGTTTCCAGTAAAGAGTGAGCATGGACTCAGGCACGACCTCTTCCTACCAGCCTACGCGCCTAAACCCTGCACTGAACCCGAGGACAAGCGCCTTCTGGCACGTACGTGCTTCTTTTTAGCTTCTTTTTAGCTTCTTCAAGCTTCCAGTTGGGTAACCCTGGCCTAGAATCACCCCGGGTCCTAGCTGATTTGCACCCAAGGTCACTTTGGCTTAGGCCCTGCATACCCAATGGTCACAGTGTTGTTTTAAGAGTGATTTATCCCCTTACTCCCAAACAAGTTCTCTGTCCCAGTGTCAGATGGTGTGTGCACAACTGAGAAATTCAATTTTTCACTTGGGCGCAGGAATTCCGCTAGGGACGAAGCTCTGTTAAATCTCACATAACTTTGATCATTTTGAATGAAATGTCAGTTGCCAACAGGAGGTCAAAGGAAGTAATTTAAACTGATTGTAAAGGAAGCTATCAGTTAGGGTTTAATGCATTTGGCCCAAGATGAACTTTAAAACAGGATCTCAAATTGCTTTTGGGTTGGTCTTCCCCTGAGCTGATTTCAGCAAGCACAATGTTGCTGTTCAAATGTGGTAACTGTTTTAGTAATTATTTTGTTTAAGTCTACCCTAAAGGGTTTTTACAGCACAACAGCAGTTAGTGAGACGGTAAGGTAGTTCAGGAGGAAGAGCAATGTTTTGTGCAAGTACTCGAAAGCATGGAAGAGACAACAAAAGACCAGAGAAACAGCTTTTCTGTTTCCATTGTGGAGATAAGGCAGTGGGAATTATTTTATAAGTCTTCATCTCAAATACACAAAACACAATGTTGTCCAGTAAAACCTACCCCTTTTCACAGCTTAGCAGCTCATTTGTAGCTAGCTTTGGACTGATGGATTTGAGCCCAATCCTAATTTAATGCAATGGAGTTGGAAACTGTATTTTCTTACCTGTGAATGTTGTTGCTCCCTCGGTGTGTTTGCTCTTCCTACACAACTGTGCCTTTCCTGGGCCAATGCAAAAACCTCTCCTGCAATCAGACGTCGTGCTCCCTCTCACATAAATCCACTTTCTCACTCAACAGATGTGTGACTATGAGAGTCATTGCAGACAGCAGCTCTTTTTGAAGAAAGGGAACATTAAAAATGCACAGGAAAATCTCCAGTCAGCAAGAGTCATCAAAATCTTTGCTTACAACCTGAAATGATCAGTTCTCAACAGCCACTTCCGGACTCATACGCAGCTGCTGGCTCTTACCGCGTCCTGTGTGCTTGGTTCTCACCCACACCCACACAGAAATGTCAGCAATAGCATGGGCACTTGCTAAATCTCACAGCACCGGTTTTCTGAGTTGATGAATGAATTATAAAAGGGACTGTTTCACTAGGTTGGTGTTCCAAGCATAGCCCTTGGCTGTTCTTGGCATGGAGAGTGATCTTCCTCAGGCAGCCAGGTGAAAGCTAAGCTTACATCACTTTAACCTCTGTTTCCCTTTAGGAAAGAAATTCGTTCATACAGCCCATCTGCTTTTCACCTTATTTTGACCATGTTCTTCACAGAAGAGCTTGGTGGCTTGTGGCTGGAGTCTCTGTAACAGGGTCTTCATCTCCCATTTCCATACCGTCCCTTTCCATTGCATTTACAGACCAGAATGCTGTTAAAATCCCTGTGTGATGAAATTAAATCATAGGCTATTTCTCAGCTCTTTGTTTCTGGCAGCTGGTCCTGAACAGCAGTGCACCAGTGGGGCGGGTCAATAAAAGACTATGAGTGTGAGGAAAAGATGAGGAGAACTTCTGCGAAACCTGGGATGCCTCTCGGTGTTAAGGGAGGCACTGTGGGAAAGACCTTGTGATTTTTGTCACTGGAGCCTTTCTGAAGCTGAGCCAGCCACATCTCACAGCCAGAAAGCAAGCTGGGTCAGAAAGTTGGCAGAACTTTTGGTTCAGTTTTGGTCTTTGTCTGAAGCTGATGGGCTGTGAACGCTGCTGAAAGCAGAGCTCTCCTTCCCACCACTGCAGTTTGAGGATTGCAGTGTTTATGATGATGGGTTAGGGAGTGAAAAGGGGCTTGGGTAGAAAGCTGAACTGCTGGGATACGCTGGTATGGAATGAGTTGCGGGGAATAGGAGGTTATTCTCATCTCTTTTCCCCAGCCACAAGCAACTGCTTTGGAGCAGGGGAGGAGATATCCTAGAGGGTATTGTTTTCCATCTGGTGGTTTCTTTGCTGTGGGGCTGCAGTGCAGCATCTCTTACAGGACTGAGCAGATGCTCCCTTCCCTTGGGGCTCCACTTGCATGTGAGGTCAGATGCCACCAGCAGGTTACTGGCAATCCGCATCTCATGGCTGAAGGGGCAAAAGAAGGGGTGAAATTGCCATAGAGATTTTCATACTTGTAGTCCCACAGAAGTGGGCAGGATGCTGGTAGGATGTACCTCAAGAATTTACAGTTGTTAAACTGACATTTTAATAGAGCTGTGGAAGGGGAATAAAATCATCCATGTTGTATTCAGTCCTAATTTATTGCTTTTGACTCAGATTCCAGGTTGCTTTTTTTTTTTGTTGGGATGACAGAAGAGACTTTGAAAACAAGTATATTTTCTTCAGCTTACATTGCTAGTTGTCCTCATAGATGCTGGAACACAATGAGCAGTTTTTCACTGATACTGTGGCCGTTTAAGCATGAATGTTTCCTCCTTATGCAGAAATCTTGTCATGCACAGATTTCTGGTATCTCACTTCCTCTACTCTGCTTAGGCTGTGCTCTCTACATATCAATCAGATACGTACATCCTAGGCAATTGCTTGGATACAAATATTTTGAATAAGAAAGCTTTGGGTTACATGTTCTTTCAATTTGCTCACAAGTTAACACTATAAGACTTTGCTGCAGTGTCAGTCTGGTTGTTCTTGCAAGCAATCCTTCCACAAGGGCAGGTTGTTATACTTTGCTTTATTATATAGTTGAACCTATAGGTGGGAAGTCCTCCTTTTGTCTTTCCCCTCTCTTCAGCCTTCTTGGCTTGGTTGTGACCAGCCAGAGGTTTAGGCTGTCACTGGTGTAATGTTGCCCCAGCAAGAAAATTATTTTCTTTGAATACATAAATACGGAGGGAGAAAAGTGATATTGAACCAGGTCTATGTTATTCACACTTAGGAATTATTGGTATCTTGCTGCACTAATGATGTCTGTATTGCATGAGATACATATATTTCTGTGACATCCACACAACCAACTACCTTTTGCTCCAAAGGTTAGTCTAAACCTTCCACTAAGTTCCTGCTTGCAGATAACTGTCCGTAGAGCAGAAAGAGACCCAATTCTCATGAAAACTCTGGATTGGGACAGCCTGGAACATTCAGATCAGTGATTATAAATGGGCCAGGAGAATACATAGCAATATATATATATATATCTAACTCATCACCAGCGTCAAGTTTGGGAAGTGAAAGGACTTGCTATCAGGAAAGGCAATCTTGCCACTTTCTGTTTGAGTTGTGAAGGGCTCACCAGGGTTTTGTGCCTTCCGTATGTTAGATATGCCACAGGCTTTCTCAGCACGAGCTAGGGCTGCTTGACATACGCTGAATGTCCAAATTATGTTACTGAGATTGGTAAAGACTGCAGTAAATCAGGATTGACTGAAGAATAACCATGTATGAGCTAGTTTACCAGAGTGTTGTGCTATTAATGATTACCCATCTTTCGTTACAGAGCAGCACAAGCAGCACAGCTGGTGTGTCTAACCATTAGCTAACAAACGTTTTCCCTTCTGTTCAGACTGAATTGCTAATGGGGGACGGTGCTGCTGTAGTTGTATATTAATCCTGTCCATGGTGGAGTGGCTGATGCTTCCAGTCCCTGGGAGGTCCTGCCCACGGCAGGGCTCAGGTGGTGTGCTGGATGATTGTCACCCCAGCTCCAAACCACTCCTGCTGGGGGCAAGGAGGCACTGATGCTAACTCAGGAAGAGGGTGGGAATTCTGAGAGGTGTGGGTGGGTGGAAGGACAGAGAGGGAAAACGCCTGGAGAAGAAGGCAGCAAGCCTGAAACAAATGGCATAGCGGCCAGGGTTGCCTTCTACAAACCAAACATGTGAGAGAAGTTGGGGGGACTTTAGCATCTGAGAGAGGTGTTGGAAGGACACTCCTCAAACATTTCTTCTCCTCTGCAGGGGCAGTTGGCTGGTGATGGGACAGACTTCAGCCAAGTGACACACAGTCTAAAATCAGGGCAGGTACTGAATAAACAGGAGCCCTTCTGAGCTTCTCCTTGGCTGCTCCTCTAGTACCGGCCTGAAACCTGGAACAGGACCTGGAGGGGTGCCTCACCAAAACAGGCAGAAGACACGAGTGGAGTGAGGCCATGCTGGTGCACCACTCAGCCAGTTTCTGAGCTGTGCCTGCTCTGACACCACGTCTGACAGACCGATTGCTTGTACAGGCTGCTCAGCTTGGAAAGGCGTTATCCCAAGCGTAATATTTCATACACATTCCTGTAACTCATTGAAACGCCCTTTGCTCTCATGGCAACTAGCCACCTACATGTACTTAATCCAAAAATAAGTGTTGTAGATTATAAATAGCTCCTGCACACACTAGGAACGTATTCCAAGGAAATATTTGGACATGATACCTAAAGGAAGAGTCAGTAAGGAAAAGCAGATTGGTTCAGCTAAGTGCCAAGGTATGCATTGCTAATTTCCCCTGTTGTTCAATGGAAATTAGTTACTATCATGATTGTTCCTTTGTTTGCTCTTTTTTTCTGATCATTATACTTTTTAGGTGGAAAAATAGCTGACCCAACTTAAGTAAGTAACAGTTGCAGAAGCATAATATAAAAACATCATGGAGTATTGAAGTGCCCCTCACCTGATGAAGAACACAAACTCAATACAAACTAAATATAATACCACAGATAATTGTTTTCTCTGCATGTCTGGCTGGTTGTTTTTGTTTTTTTATTCTCCTAAAGAACAGATCTGGAAAAGCTATTACTTGATACATAAAGCAAAAAAGAGAAATACAGTTTTCTGGCTGCAAAAGACCATGTGGAATTACAAGAACAAAGCAACTTAATTCTCCAGTGTTTTGGTCCTTCCAGAGCCCTGCTGAAGATGCTGAACATTGTTAAGCACTTTAATAGAGCTGATTGACTTATTTTGTCTTTCACAAGAACTTGGATCCCTGTTATCACAGTGTCCCGGGGCCTCAGCTCAGAGACCTCACTCCTTATTTCCTTGAAGACACCTGGAAAATGTACATCATGAGTCACTGGGAACTATCAGAATCCTGTGAGGTCTGACAGAGTGGGGCAAGGCCCAAGTCCTAGAAAGCCTTGGCATGTCTAATGCCTGCCGTGTTCCCTGGCAACGCAGAGCCTCTGTGCCTTTGGGGGTCTGCAACCCGGTGCCTCACCCACCGGCTGTGAAGAAGCAATCCTTCTCCTCCATTTAATCCACTGGTTGCTGTAAGGTTATGAAATTGATCCAGTCAGCAGGAAGAGCAGAAACCAGATGACAACAGGCAGTGCTGGAGCTTGGGTGAGGATACAAGAGTTAGGGCAGTGAGTTTTGAAAGGTCTTCTTGCCAGATGCAGGAGATCAAGGCCTGACTGCTTGTAGTATTAAAGGACCCGCGAAGGAGTAAATGTGGAAAGAATGTGTCTCAGATTAACTGGTGCAAAGCATGCACAATTTCTCTTTGAGGCCAATCAGCCTTCTAGTGACAGACGAGGATTAGGACACTTCTAACCTGAAGTCAAGCCAGATGTAAATTGCTTGTTTTGGAGAGAAAGGTGCTTCTCAAGGCAAAATTCTGTATTTATCCTAACAATTAACACCTCGGTAAGTGGACATCTGAATGTGGATTTTGTCCTTTTCTGGCAGGAGAATTATCTTTCCCAACATGTTCAGTTTGCTTCCTGCCTGTGCTTGACAGACTCCAAAACAATCTCCCACATCCATCACTGAAAAGTGAAAGTCATAACTTTTACAAACTCAAGATAATAGATTTTTAAAATTTTTTCCCATCATTGACTTTCTTCCCCACAAGTGTCCCATACTGCTGCCTTGCTCTTCTTTGTCTTTGGCCATCCACTGCACAGATAAGGCCCAAAGCAGTATCATTGCTCATGAAATAAACACTCAAAGATTCAAGTAATTTCATGTACTTTCCACATAACCATGCACAGAATTACAAAGTGTTTACTGCTTATCATGGAAGGTGTCTGGAGATTCATTTTCCTGCAATGAAAGTGCCAGAGCCTATTTCTGAGTAATTCATTGTTGATTTGTCAGAGTGGTCAGTCCTCATAGAAAACAGTCTTTTATCTCTGACACAACCAGCATGGCTTTAATGGGAAGGGACTCTTTAACCGAGACAGTTTAAAAACACTTGCCTTTTGACCCCTTTCTTTGAGATGTGATTGAATGTGTGGAGTGTTTTTGCAAGGAGTGCAGAATAAATAAGCAGTGAGTGAGCTGTCACAAGCTGTGGAGTGAAGGTCGTATTCTTCTTTTTTTCTGCTTGTGTTTTGCCAGATTAACTTCAATGAGATGGGTGACTGGTCTGAATCGAGCCCGTTTCTGTGATGGGTTACATGTGTTGCTCCAAAGGGTAGAGTGAAACTCCAGTAAAAGCTGCCCTGTTTAGAAGGAAACCAGAGGGGAAAAATGTATCAGCCCTAGTAAGGCAACAAAACCAACATGCAGGAGATGAAAAGCATGGAACACACTATCATTTTCATGTCAGGGAAAACTGCACTGTCAGTGCAAAGCTGTTGCTTCCGCTGTCATGCCAGGTTGATTTTCAGTTTGAATAACCTGCCTGAGTCTGTGAGTGTGGGGGTTTTATGTTTGGGTAAACTTCATTTGCCCACTTGTAAATTACATGAAAGCTAAAACATTCCTTCCTCGATAGATTTAGAGGTAAGGGTCGGGGCATTGTGCTTGCATGCATGTGTGACCCGGCTTTTCCAAGGAGGGCAGGTGCAGCCAGCACCCCAGGAGAGGCAGATTTCAAAGCCTGTGGCATACCAGTGCATCTCTCAAGCCTCCTTGCACCTGGATTTGCCTGTAACTACAAGAACAAGGAATCCATAGCTATATGAACAAGGAATCTGTGCTCCCCAAGAGGGCTCAAAAACTTTGGGGTTTCTATCCAGTTGTGTCTGTGTAAGTGCATCTGCCACTGGAGAGTGCCCACAGCTCTGCAGGAGCCTGAGCCAAAGAAAACACAGCTGGGGGGAGATGCCACAGCAGGGACACGTGTACAGTCTCCAGGCTGCATTTGCTTTGGCACGGGCTCCAAGGACTGCCATGAGCAGAGCAGCGTGAGGACTGCTTTTCTTCCTGCTGTGTCACAGACCTTCCTCAGCTTCCCTGCATAGCTCCAAGTATGGGAGTACTTTGGAGGAATGCTAAGGTGAGCCACAGAAAAGCAGCTTTTTCACAGGTGTAACTACACCTACTCGAGCTGCCTTGAGCTGTGTCAAGGCTGTAGCTGTAAACCAGGTGCACAGTCCATGGGATAATTTTTGCTGCTCTGCAGGAGGCTCCATCTGCAGGAACCACACTGTGGCAGACACCTGAGCTTTCTGCAACTCGCTGTGGACAGGTCCATAATGGAGAAATTTTTGTTTAGCAGCTCTGGAAGAGCAGTGTGCAACACGCCTTGAGGAAATCCACACTGGGAACATGTAGGAAACTATAGTAAGGTATTATACAGTGTGAAATATAATTTCTATAAATAACCAGTATATTTTGACTTTTAAAGATGTGTATTTTATTTATTTCATACCATCATCAGGATCAAATTTTGCCCCTCGATAAATACCTTAAACTTTACAGAAGCAAACCTGGCTGAACGTGGAAAAGAAGAGATCAGATCATGTTGTAAACAGCATGTTGAGGTTCAGATATTTGGATCCACATGCTCATAGGTATTTAGGCTGTGGAAGATCTGGACCTATGTCATTTAGCCAAGGTTGTGCAAGCAATGTGAGGCAGAGCAAGTAGCTGAAAGCATTTTCTCCACTGTTTTGCTTGCTCATAAGCATTGGAATTACATGTGTGTGTGAGCATGTTGAAAAGCATATTTCGGATGATTGCATCATCCTTTCTCTTCTGATGTCATCAACATATGTGGCTGGGTGCCTTAGTCACTGCAACATCTTTTCTAGCATTTGCAAAACATTGACAGAAACTCTTTTCTTCTGCAAGCAATATTCCATATTCCAAAATAAAGGATTGTGAATTTACTGAATGTAATTAAAACAAACAAACAAACAAAACGCCACCACCGTTCAGTTGTAAATTTTAAGTAAACATGGATCTTTCTCTTAAGGTCTCCTCTTGCTCATACTTCAACGTGTAGTCTCTGCACTATTCAGGTTGTAGTTTGCAAAATCAACACTGCTAGCTTTCTGGGGATCCATCATAATCTAAAATGGGTTCAGAGTATCAGAATATGTCCATTTACATGCTGTTCTGCTAGCATGGGCATGTAACAGTCTGAATTTCCTTTTGCCAGCAACTTATATGCTGAAAGAAGGGGTCCTACAGCATTTTTAATCAAAGGACACCAAGTTGGTTTGGGGAAAAGAAGGAATACTTTCTAGGAGCATCTTTCTCTGCGATGCCACCATGACGTGCATCTGCAAACAAAAGAACAAGTGCTCAAATTTTATTTCAATTTGTGTCATCAGATCTATTTCCCCCCTCTATGCAGTTTCTTCTACACCGATGTGGGAACTGCCTGTTGTTAAAAAGTGATCTCTCAGTCAGTGGCCTTCCTTCTCACCCCCCAGAGCTTCTACAACATGACGCTGCTATGGGATGCTCATCACAGGAGCAATTTAGGGGGATAAACTTGTAAACTTCAGAAGCACAGGGCCTTCTTTCCGACTGTTACAAAGGCTGGATAGAAGGGATCTGTTTATCTTGCTGTCTGTGCACTTAGGAGCAGTGTCTCGAGTCTTGTCAAAGGAGCCCGCACTGACAAGGAGCCCATACATGCCACAGAGGTCGATGTGTTTGATACCTGGGATGCCATGGAAGATTTTACATTCTTCGGCTCTAATCTCTTATAACAAAATGGAATTCAAACCTAACCCTCGGTGAAAGAAGTCAGCCCTGGTTAGCGTCATGCCGTGTCCCGTGTATCCACCAGGATTTGTTTTTGGTGGATTAGTGCTCTCTCTTACGTATTTAATTCTTGGTCAGCAGTGCTATTGTTTTAGCTGATACTTTCAAAAGGTGTTTATTTTTGCTGCTAATCTGAGATGAGCCCTGTAATTATCTGTGAAATGGAAGAAACAGTCTGGGGTAATTCCTTTGGAATAGTAGCTGTGATGCTCTCTGGAGGCAGTTCCTCATGGTCACCATTTCGGGTTTTCTGACGTGCCTTTTTCCATGGCTTTATTTTCAAAACAGATGCATCATATTGCAAGTTCCTTGCTCCTTCATTAACATGTTTTACCAAAAATACCTCTGACAGAAAGAGACTTTTTGTCTCCTGGGTGGATTAAGTGCCATTCTAGTGTTTGTGATGAGACATATCTTTTCCCTGCCCCGATACTTTTATTTAATACGTGTTTTGTTGGGTTTTTCACATGTTGGGATCCAGATGCTGGGCACCTTGTTCTTAATAGGCCAAATAAATAAAATAAATAAAATATTGTGCTTTCACAGCTTCCTATCTTTTCAAGTTACAGAAGGATGGCAGGGACAAAGAGGTAAGAGGTAACTCCCTTCTCCCAGTTCTTAGCCCTTCTTCACATCATCCTCTGCTCTTTGCCGTCCAAATAGAGCATGGTGCTAATAACACCAAGTCTGTGGGTTTAATTCGCCTAAGAGCTGGACTTGATGATCCTTGTCGGTCCCTTCCGACTCAAAACATTCTGTAATTCTGTGAGATATAACTTGGTGCCATTGTGTTCTCAGCACCCTTTTCTACCTTTTCCCTGCTCTGACAGATGCTTTGCTGGCTGCTCTACCATCCACTTTCAGGATGTAATACCTGTTTAGACCTGGGCATACCCTGTGGTTCCCCGATGTTTCTTCAGCTCCTTTATCTTCCCTGGTTTTCCTCTTTATTTTTTTCTGTACTTTCTTTCTCTTCCTTTCTGTCCCACAGCTGCTGCTAGTGCATCATTTCGAGAGCTTTTACATTTGTTCCTAGCCTTTGCCCTGCCTACTTATTGCTTGCTTCATGCAGCCTTTTTACAGATCAGGTAACTCTGCAGGTCACAGATAGATTGAAAATAAATTCCAGCTCTCTCTAGGGAGTTAGATATAATTATTTAGGACTTTTTTTCTCTCTCTACTGTCTGGTTCTGGCTTTTTTTCTGAGATGAGATGCTGCCCTAGATGCCTCCTGGACTTGCATTGGCTTGGGAAATCTTTATGTTGCCCAAGACTGGGTGAGTGTTTAGCAGCTGAGCTTGGATTATGCGATATTCCTTGAAAGTAGAAGTCTGCATCTGGACAGGTTCAGTTTGGGCATTTGCCTGGAAGAGAACCTAGTCCACGAATGACCATCATGAGGCCTTTTGAATCTGTAAAGCATCCTAGGCCCAAGATGTTCTTGAAAACCTCTGTTTTCTGTTTATTTACACCTTCAGTCATGCTCTGATCCCCCTGAACATGTCAATGCTGACAGCTGGAGACCTGGCATTTGATGCAAACACAATGCTGTAGTGGAATTAAGATTATTTACAGTAACTGGTTACTTGCTTTATATTTGAAGCAGATGGAAAATGCACTGATTAAAATGTCACTTATAAACGGATTAAGAATAATCACAGTGCATACTTCTGAAGACTGCAGTGAAACATCTAAGAAAAACAACAAACCAAAAAATAAACATCCCAGCACCCCCTCCATCCCCTTTCTCCCCAAACATCATGGTCATAGTTCTTTTGAAGGTGGGAATAGGAAGTAGAGAAAAAGAATATTCTATGTTCAGGGTCATCATTAAACTTCCAAACCTCTGTATGCACTTGTACTGACCCTAATACAACATCTCTGATGGAGGTCAGTGAATAGTAGGATAATTAATAACTGTTCAGGATCTTCATGGATGCAAACAAACTCAGTGTATTTCTAAAGACTCAGCAGAGCCCTGTACTTCTTTCTTCTGTTTTGCAGTGTGCTGAGGTTGTTGCCCTTCCACTGTAGAAAGAGCATGTTCGGGTCTGGGCAGTGATCAAAGTCTGCATCTAGGCTATTCCAGTTACCAGCAACATCCAGAAAAGAAACGTGAATTTGTAGTATTAATTTAACAACACCATTATGAATGAACTGCAGGAAACAATACATCTTCTTCCTACGTGAACAGTACAAATAAAACTTCTGATAAGCACTTTACTACATGGAATTCCTCATTCTTTTCTTTGAGAGCGTTCCAAAACTTAGTGTGTAGCCTAATCAGCTTCATACATGCTTGAGCTGAGCAAGTCAAAACTAACATGACCCTGCACAAGGAGAAGCATCCCTTGCACGAGAAATCACATTCTGCTTATTTACTATATGTGAAAACAGTCCCAATCATTCCTTCCCCGAGGCAACAGGAATATTTCCATGTTTCCTTAACCACTGTCACCCTTTAACACTTTCCAGGATGCAAGCCTTGTTCTCAGGATGACCCTGGCTGCATGGTCATTAAAGCTGAGATGAAGCTGATGAAGCAAAATGACCAAACCCTCAACTTTAATGTATTCTGCTGCAATAGAGTTACCAGCTGAAAAGTATGGTGCTGTTTAGCCTCTCTTTTCTGTCAATTATTGGTCACACCGAAATTCTTTTGTGTATAAAACTTTGGGCTCTGCTTTGGCAAAGAGTTGAGTACAGGATTAGCTCCACCTGCAGGTTACCTTTTTTAAATTAGCAAGGCTGTTTGCATGGGTTACATAAATACATATGTAAGCTGATATAATATTTTTAATTAAAAAGATAGCAGTGTGTTGATACAGTACTGTGTGGGTGGCAGACATTAAAGCAAAGGCGGGGAGAGGAGTTAAGCAACTCAGGTAGTGCATCAGATCTGTACTGAGTGGCAAAAGTTCTGGGAAAAACACCATCTTTTTGGAAGCATAATTATGCCAGGCTTGTACAGGGATCCTTTTAAAATTTAAGTCCTTCTGAAGTCATGACACTTGGGTCTTGGCTGGAAATCATTCAAAGCATTTCGGCTCTGTGCTTGAGTATGATCCAATTTCTTTAAAAAATGGAGCTTTTGGGGAGGGCCTGTGACCACTTCTGGAATGTGGTAAATTAAATCCTTTGTTATCTATACACAGACATCAGAGGGGTTACAGCAGTGCAAACCTCTCTTCGTTTCAGACCTTGTCACTGGATACTTTCTGCTTGGAGCAGGAGGGTAAGGAACATGATGTGGAGACAGGTGTGTCCTGAGCTCTTGGGTCCAAGCATCCAGGTCCTGCTTTTGTTCCTGTTATCTCTAAATCAGGAAAGGCTGTCTGGGAGAGATGAGGGCTTAGCCCTTCGAGAAAGACCTACAGTTTTTCTGGCTTCAAGACAGCGAGTCCTGTCTTTGCTTACTCATTATTTGTATAAAGGAAAAGAGAAGTAATTATGACAGAATAAACATCTAAAACATCCTCTCAAGAGCAAAAGCCAAAGGAAAGGAGGAAAAACTTCTGCCGTGCAGCACTCCTTTGCTTAACTGAACACAAGAAGAGAGACAATATACAGGGTTACCTAGAGGACAGAAATACCTTGAAGTTGGCAGCTCACAGCAGATGCTGTGCAAGTCAGGGAAAATTTTTGACAAGTCGCAGAGTTTCCCAAGAGTCCATCTATCATTAGCTTTCTTCTTGGTACCGGACAACATACCAAAGGGATTAACATCTTAATCATAGTTGATTCATATATGGGCATCTGCATTGTTTATTTATTCATTTTGCCATTAGGGTCTTCCTGTTAGAGATGTGGGAAACTGAGGCACAGAATGGTGGAGTGACTTGCTTAAATGTTGCCTGTGGTGGGGCAATAAACAAAAGTGTATTGCTCAAGTCTTCTCACACCCCTTTAATACTTCTGTACTGGCTTAACAGAGGAGTTACAGTTTTTTACTTGCATATCCCTGACTTTTCTGGCTGCATTAATATATGAGTCCAATCTGTTGCTCACACTTCCCTGATTTTTCTGTCTGCAAAATGAGGTCATTTGTACTGCAGGTGAAAGTGCTAATAAAGGCTGATTTGCAAACCCTTATTTCCCTGCAGCTTTTCGTACCTGTAGGAAGTTATGTGGTGATCAAAGCCAAGGCATCGCCCTAGCACTTTGCAAAGGCACGGTCGTTTTGCAGGTTTCCTCCCCTGGTCCCAGGCAATTTAACCGTGAAAACAGGACATGGTACAACGGGTCAGACCTGATGCGCTACTTTATCACAGTCTGTTGTCGTTAATCTCCTTCTTTATGAATGGTGGGGAAGTGACAGCAGTACACAAGGATAAACAGCCGTCGCAGCAGAGATGCTTTGAACTGCTCTGCTCCTTTGGAGAAGAGATTTGAGATAAAGCCGAATCTGGAAAGCATCAGTGATGGTGCACCGAGAGCCGCTGATCACCCCCACCATCTTTCCACCACTTTCCGCACCCTCCTCTCCTGCTTTCCCCGTGCTCCTCGCAGCCAGGGGGCTGGGGTGTGCGGGGGGAAACGTTGATGCCCCCTCACTCCCACCGCACATCTGCCGCGACCCTGCCACATCTGGCCGCCGCCCCGC
>VXAY01003126.1:185184-198617 GCA_013399855.1 Oxyruncus cristatus | reverse complement strand
TGGGGCGGCCGGCCGGCAGCCTGGCCCCGCTCCGGCTGCTGCTGCTCCTGGCGCTGGGGCACGCCTGGACCTACCGGGAGGAGCCGCAGGACGGCGACAGGTGGGTGTCGCGACAGCGCGGCTGCTCCTGTGCGTTCCCTTCCCATCCACCACCTTTTTCTTTTTCTCTCTTTCCTTCCAATTTCCCCCCCTCCCCCCTAATACTACGACTTCACGCCTTGCAGGGAGGTTTGCTCCGAGAACAAAATCGCCACCACCCGCTACCCCTGCCTGAAGCCCACGGGCGAGCTCACCACCTGCTTCAGGTGAGCGCCGCGGCCGCGGAGGGCGGCGAGGAAAGGGGGCGCGGGCCACACGCGTGTCGGCGGCTGGGGGCTCGCTGCCCGCGGGGAAGGCAGTGGGGCACACTCGCGTGTTGGTGTCAGGGCAGGGGCAGCAGCTGTGGCAGCTGTTTGCCTCCCCCCCGGCTCTGTGCTAGCCCATCCCGGCGCTCCCACCGCCCCGAGCACCGGGGAGCAGGTAACTTCGTCACATCCCTCTCGCGTTCGGCGTCTCCCTTGGCGAGTCCTACAGTTGTCCCAGTAAAAGCTTTTAGTAACTCGCTGCAAACGTCACCTCCGAGACACCGCTGGAGAGGGCGCGTGTAGTTCTGGTTGCCGTGTCCCGGCCACCGACAGTCTTTGATGCGCTGAGAGGCGCTTCCTCTGACTTGGGTGTCCAGGAGCACATTGGATCTACAGCTGCATCAGTTGCAGGATAACCAGTGAGATCAACTGGATTCGTGCCACACAAAAGACATTTTCAGTTAAGATAGGTGAATCATATCCTCATAATGAGCAACTTCTTCAGCAACCAGCTCTGGGGGAGGAATTCAGCAGAGGCCCCAGTATGATAAATCTTAATTCTGAGTTTTCATTTTTCTGCTGTGTGTTTGAGAAACGTCATCTGATTCAATGATGACAGCTGTCCAGAACAGTTGACAGTAGGCGTGGTTTTGAGGAAATGTACACAAAGTATGAGCACACACGTACCCCTTTACTGATGCCGTCTTGTTAGTCCCGTTCCCCACAGATGAGATGTGTCATGCATGAGAGCTGCTTTGTGGAGGCAACTGTGCTCTGCCTGTGTGTGTATGCTTGTACGTGGCAGGGAGCCACTTATGTATACCAAAATACGACAAGGCACATTAACGCATATGAAAAGTGTTACAGAGATTGTCCATTTCTTCCCGATGTTTTCTGTTTGGCATAAACTCCAAAGAGCTGCAGACACACGGTGCAACAGTGTTGTTTGTCCCTCTCTTACGCTCTCAGGGCTGGCTCATGCCCTCCAGCAGCCACAGCTACCTGAAATGGTATCCTGCTACTGTCCAGTTCTTAGCAGCATTGACTTCCTCGCAGTCCCTGGGAAGGGCTCTACAGGGAATGGAGACCACCCTTCCCTATTTCCGTTATCTTCTCTCTCCTCTCTCTGTGAAGGTGAGGCAGAGCCTGCTTATACGCAGCTCTGTAGCACCCAGCAGCACACAACACCTTTTGGAGAGGGACAGTGTGTCGGATTTGCAGAGAAGGAGGGTACTTGGTTGAACCTGCAGTGTTTCTCTGGTTTGGGAGCAGAGCATGGTGTGGACAAGGCTGTGCTGGGTGGGGAGTTAGTGAATTAAAAAGCCAGAGTAGGAGCTACACAAAACAGCACACACATGACCATCCTGCCCCTTACTGTATGTCCCAAAACACAGCTGAGGAAAGTAGTTCTGCTGTGTGTGTGATGGATGAGGAGGCTCCAGCAATTGCTGCAGATCACCACATAGAGAAAGCAGGGCTGTCCAGCTGCTAAGTCCCACTTGTACTTTCTTTCTTCTTTGCTGAGGCATTTCTGACCTTTGGGCTCTAGTTATGCCAAGCCTTCCCTCCCTCCTCAGCTCTCCCTCTGCACGATCCCAAGTGGTATTCACCATGTGAAATCAGTGCAGTCCATGAATGAGCACTTCCAAATTGCTGCACTGAACTCTCTGTTGTCTTAGTTCATGTTTTCAAACCTTTTCTGTGCCTATGATTTCTAAGTCTGCCTTGCTTTAAAAAAAGAAAAAAATTGATTTCCATGTAATGATGTATTTTCAAGGTCTAACCTTTAGGGTCAGGTGAGGGCTCCATTCCCTGCTCTGTGAGTTCTCTTCATAATGTCCATATGCACAAGAGCAGGGCAGCATCTCTGAAACAGAGGTGTGTGGCTCAGCAGAGCAGCTCTGCATGGAGAACATGCTTGTGCTGCCTTGTGTTGCCTGTCCTGCCCCTCAGACCTGTGGCATGCTCTGACGTGTCACCCTCCCATGGCAGTGAACCTCAGGGAAGAGCAGCATCCCCACTGTTCCTGGTAGCAAGGTGTGCTTCCAGCAGGCACATGGGATTAATCTTGGCAGAAGACATTTTAATGTAAGATTCAGTAATATTTTGAGATTGAGGTTGTTAACCAGATGACAGGAAACTTGCGAGCGTTGACTAATCCTGTGATGCCCCAAGGCAGATTTTGTTTCATAAGGCATTTAGGAACTTTAGGATTCAGTTTTCATCTCTGGAATGACAAGTTAAAGAACTTCAGCTCGACAGAAACTCAGCTGTGGCTTTAAGGAGCTTTTGCTTCAGGTTTCAGATAAGCTTGATTTTGATGTTCTATTATTTATTCTTACAACATTGCATTTTTTATCTTCCTCTACAGCTTTTTTCACAGCATTTCACAATTACAATAGTTATGTAATTTATATACATTGTTAGAGGTAGATAAAAGGATAGTTAATGTCAGCTTCTCTTTACCATTAGCATAGACACCTAACTTCTTCTCTAGGTCAAAGTACATTTTGTGTAGAAATTAAACAAACTTACACAAAATTTATCTCATGTCATAACATGTCAGGTGTAAGGCAACATGCACCACTACTGATGATTTGCTGTGCAATTAGTTAAATGAAAAAAAAAACCAAACAAACCAACAAACCCATATGAAGTCAGATGTCAGAATTGCTGAGCAAAATTCTTGGCAGAAAGCAATTTCACCCTTTTATTCCTTCTGCTGGGGTTTGTCATGAAAATCAGCATGTTTTCAGAGCAGTTCAATAAAAATAGCATCTTTTCATCACAAAAAATATTTCTTGATTTTTTTTTTAACTAGATTTACTTATGAATAAAGATGAGCCAAATGCAGGGCCAAGCCAGAAGTGGGGCCAAACACCAAGAATATATTGGCATCTTTCCCTGCAGTCATAGCAACCTTGTACACAATCAGATGGCTTTTTGGGGGTTTTTTTTGAATGTGTGCTGTCTGGCCCTTGGTTTAGTTTGAGTTGTATTTTTTTTTACATGTCCTTTGTATTTATTTTCATAACAGTACAGAGGAACAGATGTAAAAAGCAGTGGGAGCTTATACAAAATCTTTTCAGTGGAAATCTCATTTAAACTCTTGTATGAAACTGCATAAAGCACTCAATATGAGTATCCCCATCACATAGGAATAGAGAAGAATTTCTGCAGATTTGTTGAAAATGGAATGGTCCAGCAAGACTTTGTATTCCTACTGTATGCAAAAATTCATCAAATTTGATGAAATTTGGGCAGCATGAGAATATGAGGCCCCAGTCCCTTGTTGCTGTCTTCTCCAGCTATTTGGATGTAATTTTAGCCTGTTTCACTCTCAGACTTCTAACAATTTGTTGGCATGATAAATTACATAAGTGTTGTGGTTTTCTCCAGTGTTTCTTGTGTTATCACTTGCCTGTGACGATTCAGTTTGTACATCCTGGCAGCAGTCCTTTTCATTACAGTCCTTCCTTCATTTTCATTTTAAACAGTGCTACTGTACATTGCTGCTGTGGTCCAGAAGGAAAAGCAGCATCTGGAACTGTCATCCCCCTGCTGCATCCTGATTGTGTAACTGAGTTCGTGTAAGGGAATGGTAGGAATGGTAGTGGTTATGTTGCTTCCAAGTTCAAGAGGATCGACACCTAATCTGGTACAATTTATTAATTGGAGTTGTTCCTTTTTAAAAAACAGCTTAGGAGAGCTAAATATTATATTCAGTTTGAATTCAGAGAGTGTATTGAAAATTATTCAGAAAGTCCGAATACAGACTTTACAGAAACATTTGCTAGTTGGAAAGCTGTTTACCCATCACCGGTTGTAAGAAGATTCAAGCTTGAAACAGATGGGAAAATGTGAATATTTTTATCCCCTGGCTGTGCAGATCTCTTTGTCTACTAGACATTTAAATATTGTTGCAAGTTGACTTGAAAGAATTATTTTTACTCCTTTTCAGAAAATTTTATATAAAAATAAAGTGTTCAATTAAGCAAACCGTGCATGATTCAGGAAAATGAAAATTGCAACCTGGACTTGCACAGCCTGGAAGAACACTTTAGCCATTACCTTTGTGGACAAAGGGAAGGTTTGGGATTTTTCTTTTATTCAGATGAAACTCTTAGTCCAAATTAGTTGACAAAACCAAGTTGACTCTTGACACGGTGAGAAAAATTATCCATCTTTTTCTGGCGTCAGCATAAGCACTCTCACCTTCCTGCACTTTTTGCTGAAAATCAAGTGTGCAAGGACATGTTATACACTGATTCTGTGTGTGTAGTAATGGAGAACTGCTCCTGGTCCTTCCTTCTGCGGGACCAGTGGGAAGCAGGAGGTTTAGAATTGAGGTGCTTGGTAGAACAATCCTACCTAATGATGGTCAAATCTCTGCAAAGATAAGGCAAATCTGTACATATCATGTCTACAAATAAGCCCCATGTTGTGGGACTTAAATCTCGCCTTAGAACTTACTCAGTAACTTTTTTTTTTTTTGGTAGCATTTTGCAAGCAAAAGGTCTTTTAAGTAAGATGAACACATTTCAGTGTAGATTGTCAGCTTCTTCATCTGGTAATTAGCAGCTACATGTGTTTTGCTGAGGCCTTCCCTGCATTTTAGGTTTTAAATTCTACTGTAAAGATTTGTTCTGCACTTCATAACAAAAAGACAATTCAAATGTATTGCAGAAGAGAATGCATTATACCTATACCCTACTTAGTTCTGATGCTAACCAGAGATTGCATGCCTCAAAAAGCATTTCATTCTACCCTCTCGAATGCTGATACTGCTGGTGAAGCCTACTATTTTTATAGACTGTATCATTTTGCACATTCTTAAAAGATAAAATAATTGCAAGTAAGTTGGATTGTAGCTGTTTCACAAAGAGCAGCACTTTCACTAATATGCCCTTGGGGACCATATGCAATTCCCGGTTCCTGGATACTAAACAAGCATGTTGCAGAGCTTTCCAACATGAGAAAAAATTGCTGTATACCATTTTTTAGTTTTCAGCTGGAGTGAGCAAGGGTAACATTTGGTCCTCTTATCTTCTGACTTTTAATAAATTTTTCTTTTATAGTTGCCATTGCATTTCCTCTCTGAAGTTCTGCTGACCCTTCCAGTTTTAGTTGCACTGAAAGAGCCCCAATTGATATACTACAGTAGAACAGTTAAACAGGAAACCTACCTGATTGGAGCAAAGTACTGCTTTATCTACAGTTATCTTGCAGGGAAGTGCACTGCATGGTGCAATTAAGCTGAAAATTTAAGAGAGAATATGATTTCAAATTTTGTTTTGGTTTCAGAAAACTAAACGTTATACAACAGCTGTAATTCCACATCTGCCAAGAGTTTCTTTATGTTTCAGCAAACAAGCGGCTCTTCTTTTGCACACAGCTTTGTGGTGCAATGCCATGTGAGCTGCTATCTCTGTGCATCACTCAGGGTGGCCTTACCATCTAGAAACATGCCCTTGTAGACTGTGAGCACAAAGGGCTGCAGGCACTTGGTGATCAGACTGAAAATGAAGATTGTCAGAACTTACGAATTTATTCATCCTATGAAGAAGCCTGTGAATATGTTTATAGTGCTGGGCCTTTTTAACTCTGTATCAAACCATCACCATGCAAGCCATGTGTTCTGTGACATGGCACATCCATGGATAGAGAACTCTCCAAGCCTCTCTTGGACTTGCTGTCCAAGTCTCACTAACACTGATTGTACTGAGTCATTCGCTAGCATGGTGCTGATGGAAATGCAGTAAACGTAAATGTTCCCCAAGTTGAAAAGTTTTTCCTATCTTTTACATACATATTTTTAAAAAAATCTTCCAGGAAATTGTCATCACAGGTAGAATTTCATATCTGTCAATAAATAAAATTTTTTTTCAGTGCACTAGCTTTTTTAGAAAACAGTGTATGCTGCAATGATTGTGTATGCTACAAGACATTGTTCCTAGCTTTCCTAGTCGTTTTTGGTTTAGTTTGGTTTGGGGATTTTTTATCACTGTTACTTTGGAATTAGCACTTTCAGTTTCATACTTCTGACTTCAGTCAGTCCTTAGTTTTGCTTATTTTCTTTTGCTGTGATTGCCAAAGGAACAGGTTGCTCACAGCTGCTGAGACACATTGTGGATAACTTCTGGTTAAGAGTAACACCAATGCCACACAGGTGTCTGTGGTTTCTGTATCATATTTGGGTGTCCCTGACTTTCTGGGTCACTTCTCTCTCTCTCAAGTGCTAAGGCTAAGAAGCTTATTTATTACTGAACTTCAGTGAGGTTAGGGACACTTCAGATCTCAGCAGATGTGGATGCTACTAGCTGCAGCAGAGACTCCTGCAGCAAAGCGCTGTCCTCCGGTGAGTTTCCTGTGCAGTGTCTCCTCTGTACGGCCAGTTCACTCCAAAATGAAACGACGTAATTAATGGTCTTTAAGAACATTGCATAATTACTGTGAGTGGTGCTTTCAGGTAGGATGTGCTAATTAAAGGATGAGGTCAGCCAAGTGGTCATTCATGTAGTCCAGAAGTTTTTGATGTTCACATCAAAGCAGTTTGGAGAATTTTAAAACTGGCAAGCCATGAGCTTTCTGATAAGTGCCCTCCCTGGGGTTTGATTGATAATGAAATCCAGGTGCATTGCATTATGGTTTTCATCTACAGAATATAGGGTTAAATATGAACTGACTTTCCTGGCCATGTCGTCTAGCTCAGAGATTCCAGACAAACAAAATAGTAGCCCCAGGGCCTCCCAGGGCTGGTACGAAATATGTAATAAAAATAGGCCGCCAAAGGGAACATGACTTTTGTAATTATCCAAAGTATTGTATGTGCTCCCTAAGGTCAGGCTGTTTTGTCCTTAAAAAAGTGATTGAGGTCTCTCCTGGTAACAGGAGGATGTTATTAATACTTGTATTGCTGCTCCCATTGTGATAGAGACACACTGAGCAGGGTTGTTCTGTAGTGATGGCAGTCAAAAAGGCAGGACAGAAAAGGCAGGAATGGAAGGATATGGAGCAACGAGGAAGAGAAAGAACAAAAAAAACCAGGAGCACAGAGCAGGAAGTAAAAAGAATTAATATAGCCATAAAAAGAGAAAAATTCCATCTTGTTGGTGGTTCGTGTGGCAGATATATGTGTGACAGATATATGTGTGACAGAAAGGAGGTAATCACTCCCCAGAAAAGTGTAATTAAAATGCTTCCAGGCTTCTATTTAAGTAGAACCCAGGAAAACAAAACATCAGCCAAAATCAGACAAAAACCCATACACACACACCCCAGGGAGGATTCCTGTTCACCCAGCTTGGAGACTTGGAGCTAAACTACAGGTTCTGATGCATCTTTCCTTGACAGCCTCTCACTTCCTTCTTTCCTCAGCCTGGAAAATCTCTCTCCCTCTCTGCACCTCTCTGTAAACTTTGGTTCTGTGAAGGGGCAGAGGGACAACTTACAGGCAGATAGTTAAATTGCCCATTCAGTCTTTGCCCAGTTCAGATTGCTTGCACTCCTTGTCATAGAGTTATTGGGAAGTAGCTGAGCATGAAATATTTAAACTACTCTTGGAAAAGTAGATCAGGCTTGCTGAACTTCCCAGGTTAGATGGGATTGTCCATATTCTGCTGTGAAAGCCATTGCCCAGTACAAAGAGCATGTGGGCAACAGGTTTTCTGAGAACTCTGCTGTGCTGATCTGTTTTTCTGTCACTGCATGTTTGGGAGAACTTGCTGTGTGTGCACAACAGGTATGTGCAGGTATGTGCGAGATGCCTGGTGTGGTCTGTACCATTGATCCACAGATGTGCAGTAACAGTGCACCTGGGATATATCTCATTCTAGATTGCACTCATTTGGGGCACCTGTGATCTTGAGTTTCATTAAGACTGTGCTGAATTCTCACAATCTTGAATTTAATCTCTTGGTTTTGCCTCCACTGTAGTGCCCCATGTCCTGAGATGACTTGTGTCTCAGTGTGTGAGTCACTGCTGAGTGTTTGATACCTGTGTCACTTCAGCTGGAACTGTTGGGATGGCACAGGGCTCTGTAGTGAGTCAGTGACAGAGAGAAGATCTGCTCTTGAGACCTTCACTTGTGTTGCTCTTGCCTCCTACAGAACCACATGGGTCAATCCAGGGTTCCTCTTTTTAATCGTGCCTACCATCAAAACAAGCAAAGCTGACTTTGATTAACAGTAAAAAAAGCCCCAGACCTTGCCCCAAAGTCTGCTCAGAATTTTTTTCTCTGTGTTGTCCATTTTCTGTTTGGTTGGTTTCAGTTTTCAAACTAATAGTGGCTTCTTTTGTAAACTAACAGTAGCAAATGTCACTCTGCTGCTCTACTTTGTCATTTCTTCTATGTGGTTCCAATTGTAAGCAGAAACAATGGAAAGCAGAATCCATGCAATGTTGACTTGATTTCTTCTTGGCCTAGTGAAAGAAAGCAATTTGTTTGCATCTCCTCAAGGGTAGCTCTGCTTAACCGTTGAAGAGAAAAACAATTTCAGTTTTAGACAATAATCTCAGAGCTTGGTTGTGTTCGGAAAATTCTTCTTTCTTAAAGAGTGTTTTCCATCATGTTGTGTTGATTTCATTGTTGATCCTGGTTCAAAAAATCAAGCACAGGACTGTCAAGCATTTAGCATATGTCCAGCTATTAAAAATATATTCTTCTGAGTTTTTTGTTAAATTTAAGTTCTAACTACATTCATTTCAATTGACGATCTGTGCTGGAATTAGAATAAGATGATATACACAGTGATTGTATTCACTGTATTAATTTTAGCAGCCACTCAGTAGTAAATACACATCAAACAGAATTTTTCGCTATCCTTTCCAAATGGGCTGGGAGATAAAGTGGTGCATACAGAGTGTGTATGTGGGAAAGAGAGGCAAAATCAAAGCTATAAACTGAGTTTTTAAATGGATTGTTCTTGGAAAATGAATAAGCTTATTATAGGTCAAAGGCAAGTTATGCTGCAGTGAGAGTTTTGAGAAATATAGGACAGTATTCATCTGGGCAAGCAAGTGTATTACAGACAATAGTCTTTCTATGGAGAAATTACTGGTGCATAGCTTCCAGTGTAAAACAGCAGTGTTCATGTTGGCTTCATCGTGTCATTATCATCCCTCGAGGGAGAAGGTCAACCACCTAATTCTCTGTGGCAAGACATGTAAGTCCAAGTATTTAGATGGTACAATCTGCAAAATGGATGAAGAAATACATTAAGTATTATCATAGTATTTCATGAGCAAGGGATATATGCTGAAAACATAAAAATTTGTGAAAATACCCCAAAAAAGTATATCAGAATTTTATTTATAAGAGAGAGCACATAACTTATTTGGATGCATTTTTTTTTTCATTTTAAATAACTTTCTGCTGGGAACTCCAAATTCCCAGTGGTATGTTAATAACCCTGTGATCACATTCAGCACATTTAATGTCTGTTGTAAACTGACATCTTTCCTATTCAACAAGATGTTATTATCATACTCAGTTTTCTTTATAGAGTTTATTATTGTAGCTGCACCAAAATAGTGATGTTGTTTCCTAAACATTGCTCCCTGGAATTCTGACAAAACCCCTTAGTTTAGAGATTATTGCCTTTGAGAGTTGAAATGAGTTCTAATTCAAACAAAAATAGCCAAAGGGAAAATTATTTAATCTTTAAAATAGCATCTGCGGGAAGAGAAAAAAAGGAGTGAAAATGAGGTTGAGGGTCTTTGGTAGATCTAAGTGGTTGAGAAGGGGAGAGTGAGAAAGAGACTTGAGGGACCAGGATCAGTGGAGCTACTGTTTGGTAAATGCTTAATCCTGTTGGGAATATGTGCTTTTAACTGCAGCTTCCTAGGGCAGGAGCAAGGAGCAGTGGCAGACAGAAATGCTGGCAGTGTGGGCTGATTTCTGGCCGCTGCTTGGAAATCTGTTGCATGATGAACCCAGCTGTGGTCGAGCTGTTGGTCTGCGCGGTGGCCCTGACAGTCTACGGGCAAGTGTTGCCTCAGACTGTGACTCTCGTGGTGCCTCGTTTGTTGGCTTCCTGATATCTTGCTTAATGTGCTGCTTATGTGGAAAACAGTATGTTTGCTTAGTCAGATGTATAAAAGTTGTTTTGATATATATTTGGATTAAAAAAGCTTATTGAGTTTGGGTTTGGTTTTGCCTTTTTTTTTTTTTTTCTTTTTTCATTTTTTTTTTTTCTGAAGAAAGTGTAGGTCTATTCCACTGGGCTTGAGACCTGGAGACTTGAGAAGCCTGTAGCCTATAGTTGTTTTCTTTTATTTATTTTTCTTTTCTTTTCAGAGTTTTCACGGAAAAATTGTAATTTCAGGCTTTTCTGCTTTTAAAATGAAGAAACAGAAAATGGAATGGGCTTAGAAATGGAGAATGTGGGATGCATTTTTATTTTACCTTACCCTGCTTGCCCTCTAGCTTGCCTAATAGCAAAGCAGAAGATACTAAACATGTTGCTTCTGAGAGTGTTTCTCTGCTCAGTGTCACACTTCAGTTCCCCGCATTTATATCCTCCAAACAAAACGCAGTAAGTTAGGGATAACAGAGGGAAACAGGGGCACAACCTGACACTTCCCAGTTTTCAGACTCTTTTAAGAGTGGGCTTTAGGAGTCCAGGCTCAGATTTCTCTCTCTGTATATGGTGAGGAAAAAGGGAAAGAGTTGGCCTTCAGAGTGAGCTAACATGTCCTATTTCCTCTTAGTTTTAAAACTTCTTAAAGAGGAACGGAAATTTTGCTGTGATGTCACCTCAGTGAAGCGCTTTACCCACAGACCTGTGTTCCTGGCATCTTCTCTGTGTTTGAAGTAGATTCAAAGTGCAGTCAAACTTCCTCCTTGTATTTGGTATTAAATGAGGTCTTTTTCCTCCATAAGTTTCTCTGTGTGGCACAGGCAACTACTGGCATGAACATGTCTGCAGGACTGGTCCCTTTTTGATTCCTCTTAGAAGCTCACCTCTGTTAAGGGAGGGCACTCTTGGTCCCTGCATGGGCACTAAAGAGGCCGTAGGAGAAGATTTGCAGAGGTTTGCATTTCCATAGCTCTGCTGATTTCCCTGGACCTGCACCAAAGTGCGTCAGTTTGGGAATTCTTCGTAATTATTCTTAACATTCCATGAAAAAAAAGAACGCAAAAGGATGTTAAAGCAGATTGAAGGCATCTTACCAACGAAGCAAGTTCTCTGCCTGGTTTTCCAAGCTGAGATTCTTGGCCAGAGTCTTGTTTGTGCTGTTCGTTGTCCTCACAGTGACCCACACTTGAGCTGTGGTTTTACTGACCGTGCCTGGAAGGATCCTGGACGGTGCCCCTCCAGATTTACATCAGTGGGAGCACTGCGATCCAGGGAGGAGATGTGGTTTAATCTTAGGATGGACTTGCCAGCAGGACAGTTATAGTTCTAGATCTGGGAGTAAATTTCTGTGCCCCTCAAGGAGCTACATCATGACAAATTCTGCTTTCAGTTACCTTCTAAGCTTTTCTATAGTATGTCAGTATTAGCTACTTCTCCAGCTATAAAACGGAGGAAAAAGTGTAATTTACGCCTCTCAGAGAAAAAAAAAAAGAACTTGATAGCTTACACTGAAAACGTAGCATTCCTATTATAGAAAAGAAGATTGCCATAAATCAAGTGTTCCAATAACTTGCTGGACTTTGTTTACTTTGGTTATTTGCTGTCATTCCAGTTCAACAAAATACTACTGTTTGAGATAAGAAGGAAAAAATTATTGTTTTCAAAAGTAAATTTTTTCATATCCACCAAGAGACAAATTAGATTTTTGTGATGTTTTCTTATGTTTCTAAAGTATCCAGAGTATTTCCACAGTGGGAGTAAGCTTATGGTACATCACTGGAACATCTCCAGTGAAAATAACTGTGGCAGAGTGAAAAGAGCAGCAGAAAACAAGTAGTCGGGAGCAAGACCGGCTAATGTACACATATATTTATTTACACACCCTTGTTTGCAATATAGACCTCTGGATATTTTTAAGCACCAGAAAAAGTAGACTTCAAACATTTTTCATTGACCTTACAGCCATTACAGTTATAAGTAGTTCCAATGAAAAGAAAACTCTTCCAAGAAATTTTCCTTAAGGACTTGACAAAGATTGAATGCAGGACAAGTATATCTTCAGGATGGAAATAAAGGGGAAACTTTCCTGTGTTCAGATTCTTCTTGATTGTGTATTACATCTTAAAATTCTGGCTGTATTCCATATTGTCCCATTTGTTGCCTTGCTCTGTAAGGCTTCTCTTTTGGAAGAAAGAACCAAACAAATCTAGCAGCCCTTTTATTAAATGCCATCTTGACCTTGCTTCTTGGAAATATAATGGCCCAGAGGATGAAAAATCACAGCAAGTGTTTATTACTGAAATCCAGTCTCAGTTGTGAGAAGATTAACTGTTTCAAAAGATTCAATATCCTGTCTGCTGCAATGGGATGCATCTGGAAGAGAGCTGCAAAGCCGCAGAGAACTGGAAGAGGCTGTGTAATGTCTTGATCTGTAGGCATGTGGTTGGTATTTATCGGAAATGCTTGAGCACAGGAGTTTCAGAAGTGGTCCTAACCAAATACCACCATCCCTGATTGCCCTGTCAGCTAAACAGATGCTGTGGGGAAGACCTAGACCATCGTATCCTTACATCGGCCCAGACTGCCCTGTGATAATGGCAGAGAGAAGCCAAATATGGGTTTGGAAGTCAAGTGTAAAATTGGTGTTCTGCAGCTGGATATCAATATCTGATTGAAAAGCTACTTTAACTCTGATTCTCTGTCAGAAAACTGTAGTCCCTAAGCACATTTTATACAAGGAATGTTTCTTTGAAGGAGCGGGTTCTTGATAAATACAGAAGTAGATGCTAGGTACTATTAGAAATAGTTTTTCTTTTTAAAATTACTAAATTGAAGTCTTCAAATAATTTCAAGCTTTTCCTTGTTCCTGGAGACAAAATTAAGTTGTTGGTCTTTGAAGATGCTTTTCTATCATTTTTTACCCTATAGCAGGAAAACATTCCCCATTTGAAACACTCCCTGAAAGCTTTGATGATACTTTTATGAAATGTAACTTAGTTTATTGGGCAG
>VXAY01003126.1:171587-185029 GCA_013399855.1 Oxyruncus cristatus | reverse complement strand
TTTTCAGATTTCCTTCTTAAACAGCAAATTTTCCACAATGTACTTTGCTGTTAACTGCTTGGAGGTAGTTGATGGGCTGCAGTTGGATGGTCAGTTATTCCCTCCGTAAAGTCAATGTTTAGATGGAGGATTAGCCATGGAGCCCTTAGTTTTTCCTTTTACAGCATATAGCTGAAAACCATAACAAAAGGCAGTTATTTATAAACTTACCATCTCAACTGTTGAAGTTAGAAAGGTTCTGGCAATCTCTTAGCTGTCAGTAATGGGAGAACATGGATTCTCTTGGAAGAAAATTAGGTTGAGATGATAGCATATACACCTAAAAATGCTACATAAATTGCAGTCTTATCCAAGACAGCAAGAATATCTTGTGCTTGTTTTTTAGTCCCTTTGAACAAAAAAATTAGTTAGAGCCCAAACCTCTTTTTCACCACTGGTGCAAACTGAATGTAGCACCATTGGCTTTGATTGAGCTTCCCTAGATTTATGCTGCTTTAAATGACTGTGAAAATAAGGTCTATCTCCTGGAACTCAGCTTTTGTGAAATGTCTCCCAGTTCCCATCAGGATGAAATAATTTGATTGTATTTTACAAGGAATCATCTAACTCAGCAGTTGTTTTGCATGAGCAGTTTTGGTTTTTTAGCACTCTTCTGCCTCACCATAGATTTTTAAAGTTATTTTTGATTGTGGGTTATCCAGGATTTAAAAAACAAACAAACAAACAAAAAAACCAAACCAACAAACAAAACCCCCAAACAAACAAAAAGCACAAACCAAAAGCAAAACAGCAACAAAAAAAGCCCCAACAAAAGCCCAACAAAACCCAGCTTTCTTGCATAATTTGTTTGGCTAGTCAGCAGTTCTGGGCTGCTTCTAGATAAATAAATGATGTACAATTTTTTTAAAAAGTTGGAAATCTTCAATGGATTGATGTACCTTCCCTAAAGACAATATGACTTTATATTTTCAGCTCTGTTTCATCAAAATCAGTGTAAATTTATCCTCAGCTCTGTGATGTCCAAAGAGATGGGTCATGAAACCATTTGAATGCTTCACTCCATTGATTTTGGTAGGAGTCAGATGCCTACATATCATCTAAGGACCTGTGCTGAAGTAGATGGTAAATGGAATAAAAAGATTGTTAAGGATTAATTAGTTCTGTTATGTGGTAGCACTTCATAAGTTACTGATGTGAAAAACAAAACAGGTGACAAATCTCATTTTAGAATATGATCAAAGTCTGTGTTCAATATCTTTGTGAAGCCAACCAGGATTCCCTCACCTTCAGATCACTTTCCCACTTCTCTGAATTTTCCTGCATTTATCAACATCCCTGAACTGCAGAGAGCAGAAAAGATGCTTAATTTTAAGGTCATGTCTGCTCCTTCTGAGTGCCAAGCTCTCATACTCTCTCTTTTCCCTTGCTGATTATCCAAGAGTCTCAGCAGTGGTTTTTATTACAGATCTGCGTTTTTACCTTCCTAGATGTGTGACCAACTGGTGCGGCTCTACAAAGATCACTGCAGAGTTGCCTCCAAGTTTTCTTTTTCATTTGCTTGCAAATACTTTAACTTTGTTAAAACAATGCTGCAAGTAAGCAAAGAGATGGGAAACACTTCAGCCTTATCAGGAATCCGGGGAGAATGTGTGAGTGTGACGAAGAAGAAATTGGATATTCCCAGAAGAGAGAAACCCCGCCAGCACCAGGGCACAGCAGGATTACACTGTCCTCATTCTGTGCTGTGTGTCATGGTACATGGGCTGAGTCTAAGAGGAAATTAAAGGCATGGAGGTGATCACAAATGTAAAGATGCACGGATTTTGAATGGAGAATTAATCTATGATCATTGTCATTCTGGGGCATGGAGAGTTGGAAATGCGGAGATACAGGATGAGCATCTCTGAAACTTCTCATCTGTCACGGTGGTGAAGAGGAAAAAACCCATTAATCTGAACAAATAAGAGAGGGATTATGTCTTCGAAAACTCTGGACTTTGTGCTAGAATTCAGAAAGAAATAGAGGCAGCCTTTCCTCTAGGGCACCCAGAACTGTGAGGAGGTGCTCTGCAGTGCCCCTTGTTCTGTCACCCGAGAAGAGCCAACGGGTGCGCATCTCAGGGGAGAAAAATGCATTTTACGTCTGCTTTAAAGATGTCACTCTGGTCAGACTTTCTCCAGTGTTTTTCTGGAGAAATATATGCAATCACTGGAATGTTTGTGCTTTTCTAACACTCTTGCTTGGTGGATCATTGCCTCTGGTACTTGCATGTCTGGGAATGAGAGAAAATAAATAGTGGTCTAAAGTTGGCAGGAATTGATCCCCAGCAGGGATTACCTAAAACCTTTGCTGTTCCCTGTACCCTTTAAAGAGGCAGCTTGTTGTAGGTAAAATGAATTTATCTGGCCTAGTGGGAGTATTGTGGCAATTGTCTTTATCAGGAGATGATGCTGCAAGTGAGAGGCTCATCAGCTGGCTGATGCACAGGAGGGAAGATCTGGTTACTGGACAACCAGGAACTGGAAGAATGTGGTGCCACAGTATATGTGGTGAAGTATTTTCTTAGTGGTGGTGAGAAATTTTTCATACTACTGGGCAAATCATTGGTAAGACCTCACCTGGAATAGCCTGAGCAATCCTGGTTGTTAACTTGCAAGGATGAGGAGGCATATCTGGTACAAGGCTTTCAGAAACAGGGGCAGCACACGTGATGGGAAGAGGGAATTGGTTTAGAGATGGAAAGAAGAAACATCACTCTTGGAAAGGTACAAGTCAGTCCTAGTTAAAAAGTTATGCAGCTATTTGACTGATGATCACTACCAAGCTTTAAGACCTGGGTCCTAATGGGTTAGATGTAGTGCCCTAATTCTTGTGAAAATCAGCTTCTGGATTCACAACTGGTTTGCAGTGGGAATTCTGGACACGGTGATGGCACCTTGTAGGCAACTGTATGCAAGCACCTAACCTGGAGTTTTCTTCCCTGTGCTGCATAGCTCACATGCTTTCACTAGCCTGCAAAACTGTGCGGAGTGGTTTTCTTCCTTATATATGCCATGTAACTGACTGTCTAGTGGCCAAGCTGAGCCAGTGTATTCCCAGCTCACATGGGAAGTGCCAGTGCCACCCTCACATCTAAGAAACCACCAGCCCCCAGCAGCCTGGAGTTTCTGTCAATACCAGGAGGGTGTTGGGGACACCAGCTCTACCCCTCACACTTGCGCTGCTGCCTGTGGTTCTACCACTGATGACTTCAACAGGATGGAAATCCTCAGACTCACACATCATGGCCTGGTGCCTTAAAAGTGGGTGCTCTTTCCTTTTTGGTGTTTTTTTGGCAGGGCTTTTAGCTTTGTTATTGAAAGTGGTGAATGTGGGAAATCTTATCTCCTGTGCGAATGACTTCCATGGCTGTGCTCAACATCCTGTGGTGGTGTTGTCTCTTTATGAACATCTCCCTTGTCATTGTTAGCATGGAACAAATATCCCTGGAAATAAACAAAACAAGGAAATATAGAAAACATTTGCTATAAAACAGAATTGTGTTTAAATTGAAGCTCCTTTTCCCAAGGAGCTTAATAATAAGCATTTAAAGCAGAGCATGCTTTGTCTAGCCCTGAATGTTGACTTTTCCTTTTGAATCTTAGCAGGATAACATGGGGTACTTTAAATGTCAGAGTCTCTTTCATGTAGCTAAATCATGACAAGTCTTTTGTACAAAATCATTTAAAAGCTGAAATGGAGTTAGAGCCTGAATGTCATGAAAGTACCTGAATTACTGAAAAATTAGATTTTTAAGTAGTTAACAGTGTTGTATTGTACTAATTTTTGAGGGTGAGGAGAAATGTTTGAGTATGCTTTTCTCAGTGCCTGACCCACAGATCTAAATGTCAGTCATACAGTGTCTCCCAGGACACAGTTTTGGGTAACAGCCACGATGTCATTCAAAGAACAGAACTTTTGCTCTTTGTGAAGTTGTTCCAAGTGGCAGTTTTGGGATTGAATGACTCAAGACACATGTAAATAGAGATTTTTTTTTTGTATGCCTGCCCAAGTCCAGTCTGAAGGCTGCAGGTACATAGATTGGGATGGTTTGCCTTTGCTTTACTTCACTGGGAGAGTGAAGAGATGGGTTGTCTTGTTTAGGTGAGTTTCAGAGCTGCTTGCTACCAGATAGTAAGAGAAAAAAGACTTAATCTGAAGGTTGACTCTCCAGTGACCCTTAAAGTTGGAATAACTGAGAAAGCAGCAGTTGCACCAGTTAGAGCTGAAAATTAGCTGCGGGCTAAGAAAAGGGAGATTGTTGCTGTAAGAAGAACTGAACCAGTGCCAGCAGAAAGCTGATACAGGAGCGACATGAGCGATATTATCTCCCCAACAGTCGTGACTATGTTCCAGAGGCTGCAAGGTCAGACCCTGGGTTTGCTTAAGGCCACATGGAGACAAAATATATCCTTTCTATACTACTGTAGACTGGGATCTGAAACAGGATCATTAACATTATTAGAATGAGCTCTCTGCCTTGTGGAACTTCTCAGTGTATTTCTCAGCCCAGAAGGAAAAAAGAGTCTTTGAAAAAATCGTTTCTACCAAGTCTGAAATGACTCAGTGGCCAGAAGGAGTGAGGCTATGGCTCTATTTTCTGCTATTTGTAGAAATTTCTCCATCTAGATGATTTTTACAATGAGTAGGGACTTACTATGGAATGAGGAATTACAGGATGAAGTCAATGCAAACATGTCTCAGCTTTCCACTTAACTTCCAACCCAACATTTAGACCTGTTTTCTCCTGACCTTCTGTATGTAAGGGTCATTACCACAAATACCAGAGATTTTGGGGCAGATTCCTCCCTTTTTATTACCTTTTAGGTCGTTAGGACATGAATGAAGGATATCTCAATCATGAGTCACAGTGGCAAACCATCACCAAAGGCATTACGACCATTTAACAGAATGAAGCCCAAGCTTGCCAAATATTTGCAAGTTACTGACACATCTAGTTCTAGGTACACCCATGGACAATTCTTTAGAAGTAGCCACCACATAAGATGGTGACTAATTTGCAAGGAGGGCTCAGGGTACTGGAAGGTACTGGAAGAG
Source organism: Oxyruncus cristatus (assembly GCA_013399855.1). NCBI lineage: Eukaryota > Metazoa > Chordata > Aves > Passeriformes > Cotingidae > Oxyruncus > Oxyruncus cristatus. The sequence continues at coordinate 179,932 of VXAY01003126.1, read as the reverse complement.
TAATACAGTTTAATTGGTACTCGGTTTTGGCACATTCTACATGGTGACAGTCCTGTAACTTTGTATATAAAATGAACAGAATGGAAAAAGTACAAGTAAATAAACAATTCTGATGACTTTTTCCAGATCCTGATGAGATGTAAAGTGAAATGTAATACTCTGTGTCAATTTAAGAACCTGACAAGTTTGAGACCAGGAGGTAAAACGAGCTAAATGAAACATTTTACGGAAAAATAAGGTGGTCGACTTCAACTCATGGGGGTTTTTTGTCTACTTGTTTTCATGTTTCTTTTTCAAAAAAATGAGGATGCTCACATGATGAAGTTACTTGCTGTAGGTCAGTGTGTTCCAAAATGCAGTGTGGAATAAAACAAATCCCACACCTGAGTTTTGATACCAGCAGGCAGCAGCTGACACTTCAGTGCCACCAAGGAGCCAAACCACCCCTTCAGATGGATCAGGTGGCTGGAAACACTTCCCACAATTGTATTCTCTCTCCTTCTCCAATTTTACTGGTGGGTTTTTTTGGGGGTGGGTGGGGTGGAGGGGAGGTGATTTTTTTGTGAGTGTTTGGTGTGGGTTTTTTTGGGTTGTTGGTTTTTTTGCTTGTTTTGAATTTTTTTGNTCCAGCACGGAGAGGAATCTGATGTTGGGGGGGGTTTGGTGTTGTTTTTTTTTGTTGTTGTTGTTGTTGTTGTTGGTTTTGTTTTGTGAGTTTAGATTTGGTTTGGTTTGGGTTTTTTTTCCTTTCTTCCAGTGTCACCTACCGAAGCAAGCTAGACTGAAGCCAAATATTTTTGTTGTAATTACTTGTTACAGGCTAAGAGCAGTTACTGTGTCTAGTTCAGGATTTGAAAATATAATGCCAGTTCTAAAGCCAATAACTGTATCTCATGCTGTTGTTTTGGCAGGGATCTCCAGAGGGGGTACAAGCAAAAATGGGTGGAGGCCTCAAAAAACATTAACTTCCTTGGAAAATAAATATTATGGGAGAGATTTGAAGAACACAAATTATCTCTAATCTCTGGAGAGGTATCAGAAGTAAAGCTTTCTCAGGCAATATATGATCTCTTGTATCCATCAACTGAAACTAAAATCCAAAGGTAAAATCAGAGCCGGGAAGCACTTTGTAGGCTATGACATTTCCTGATATACATAATTTATATCTGGGTTACAGGGAAATGTGAAACAGTATTTTAAGCTGTGGCAGCTGTAAGCATGCTGTAATTTTTAAGAAAAGGCAAAGTGAGGAAAGAGCCATAATTTTAGTAGGTTTTAAGGTCTCTGTTCCACTTGGTGTGAATGCGATCTCAAAGAATGCTGCAGACTGAAATCAGCACAGGAAACTCTGCTTTAAATAAGAATAGGTACAGTTTCTTATAAGCCCAAGCCACACAGTATTTGGGGGTGGGGGGGGAGAGGGGGAAGAGATGACTGTTGCTAAATTGTATAAAAATTGCTTTTTCCTCCAATAGAGATTAGTTTTTACCATTTCACAGTGTAGTCCGTGTAGAAGATTTTTAGACATTCATGTGGCATCTGTTCATTTTTGGGTTGGTTTCTTGTTTGTTTTTTTTTTTTTTTCCCTGGACTAGGCTGGTATTTTAGTTTCTGTTACATAGCATTGATGAAATAAATGAAGCACCACAGGGGCCCTGAGGTTCCAACTGGTGTTTCGTATTCTGGGGAAGCTGTAAATCCTCTAAGAAGGACACTGCAAGCCAGTAACTTGTAGTCTGAGGAAAACAGTCCTGAGCCTCCCTAAATAAAACCTCTGGTCTAGCTGTGCAGAGCCCACATCTTCCTGCATCCTTCTGCACCCTTCCCAAGGGTGAGCTGTCCACAAGGGTGCACAGTGGGGATGGGATGCATCTCACTGAGGATCCTGTTTCTTAAGAAGCAAGTCCAGAGCATATATATGCCTAAGGAAAGGAGCCTGCTTCTTCCAGTATCGGCATCTGCCATCAGCTGGCATTAAAACTGAGTGGGTAGGAGGTGACGTGAAGTGCCCACGAAGCCTTAACACTGATCTGTTTTCAGGAGCAACACTATACTGGCTGTGGGACAGAAACCTCAATTGCTTGCGTTTTTGCTGACATTTTGCCAGTGGTGTTTTAGAGCTCAGACCACACAAGGAAAATGGTGTTCCAGGATATATCGACTCCTTAAAGACACGCTGTGAGACCATGACCTAATGTTTATAATTGTAAGAGTTATTGAGAGTCAACTGAAAATGCAAAGTTCCCAAGTGACTGCATTTATCACTTGTGTGATTAGCATGCTTGTGGAGTATAAACAGCTGGACGAATCCAAATGGTTGATGAAGTTCATCAAGGGAAAGAACATTTTAAAAATGCCAGATATTGTTGAAAATGTAGGTAAAGGCATGATTTTAACCCCTACTCAGAGAGAATGATCAAAGGGTTTTTTAATGGGCTTTTCAACATTGCTGGTCCCCGTAAATGTCTGAGCAAATAGAGTTTACTTGGAAACTGATAGGAATATTGATAGCATCACTGTACTTGGCAGGATCTTACATACGCAGATATGAAAGCTGGCATTATGAATTACTCCTGAGAAGGTTTGGTTTTAGCAAAATGCTCCTGAGAGGAGCTTTACCTATAGCACAAATATATGAAAATATGCTAAAATATGTAGCATAATGTTTTTAATGTCTATAATAAACTTTGTATAACACATATATAATCTTAAATATTTATGGATTTATATATACATATATATTATTTATATATATATAACTAAAATCTCTTTATTATTCCCTAAGGCGTCATTTCATAGCATTGTATTTGTGCAAGTGTGGCAAAGGTTCCTTTAGGTGAGATTACAGTTTGAATTCTGCAACATTTTAAAAATTGATTTTTAATTCAGATATCAGTGTATGTAGTTGAAAGTGTTGTGTTTTAGATGACAGAAGGTCAGAAATTTCGTTCTAGCCTGTAAAACCCGGAAGACCTGTTTTTGTGTAGATGAAGCACAATGGTTTCTGCATTCTAGTTTTATTTTGTTTTTACATCTTCTTTGGCTCTAGAAAGAACATAAAATTATTTTTATTTTTGTTGAGATTCCTTTAAAAAAGATTTATTATTTTTAGTCCTTGGCTAAGGTTGAAGTTAAGGATTTTTCCCAGCTTACTCCATTTCAGCATGCCTGCATCCTGGAGAAGGAATCTGGGAAAAGAGAGAAGAAACCAAAAGTACAATTACTGAAAGTACAAATGTACCGTTACTGAAAGTACAAAACCTGAACATTACAGACAAGTTTCATTGACTTTGTCACAAGTTTCACTTTGTGCTGTTTTAGCTCTTCTTTATATGTTATTTTTAAGGCTAATTAAAAAAAAAAAAATCTCTTTTTTTTAATAATAAGATAAATAAGGACATTCCTTTTTTAAATGTTGATCTGAAAAAGAATACTTTGCAAGTTGAATTATTGGTGGTAACTACTGCCAAAATTATTATCCATGTAGCTAGGACAGTATTTCACAAGTAATGTCTTCTATATCCTCATTCACTTGTGAACGCAAATTCTGCTGACCCAGAAACTGCAGAGATGTCTGCAAGGCCTTTACTGGAAACCCAGTCTGTAAGGTGCTTGTCGAGGGGACAGTTTGAAAACAGAGTTATGCAGCTTTCTGTTTGCGTGCAGATGGAGTTTGCTGAGAGGTTGGGAACACTGTTTTTATTGGTTTTGTTCTGCTTTTTCTTTGGCTGACTTTGCCCGTCTTTTTTCAGTCAGCCCCAGGAGTGTGCTGTGGTTGGGACCTTGCACTTAATTCACATCAGCAGTTTCGGTAAACGCTCAGTAAATAACAGATCACACATTAAAAAAAAAAAAAAAGAAAAAAAAAGAAAAAAATTAGTTTTGGGATGTGTTTTTTAACAGCTTCTACACCTGTACTGTTGTAGTTTTTTAAAACCGCTGTCTGTCACGTGACCATGATCCAAGAACAGTCACGCGTTGATTTCGGAGAAATAAACACTGGCAGACCAAGGGGATCTTTTCCATCTGCTCCTTTCTGTGGGGCATCAGATCTGCCCATTGTCATCCCTCACATTTTGGATGACTTTGGGTGATGGGGAGTCAAACATCTCATGTGCACATTGCTTGTCTAACTTCCCTGGTCGTGGAAGCTCGAGGTCGTGGGGACTGCCTTTAAGACATCCTCTTCTTCTACCAGCCAGGTGTCTCAGCTGCTGTCTACGAAAGTGGTGGTTTTCTCAGAAAAATCCATGACTAACATTTTCTCTGCTTAGCTAATGATTTATTTCTCAAAATAGCCCTAACACGCATTTCTTGTAAATGGCCCATTGCCTTGTGAGAGTGGCTTGGCTGGTCTGCTGTGGCTTTTGAAATCCTAATGACCATTTAATTGAGTAAATGTGAGATAAGCTGTGAGCTAGAGCTCATGGTTTCATGGCTCTGATTGCATTTAACAGTGTCATGGTCTTCAAACAATACGTATCCTAAAGCGTTAAACCATCCCAGGCGCTGATGGCATTAAGCTATTTTCCATACCCACAAGTCTGGCCGTGCATCTGCAATTCGGTGTGAATTGCCCCACACTTGGGGAAGTCACAAATACCCATGTATGCTGTCTTTCGTTACACAGCTTAATGAGATTTCCACATCCCCTGGGAAACCAGCCTGGCCCGCAGATGGGTGATAACCATATTAGTTTTTTCCTGTGGCCATCATGCCCCACTGCTCCTGAGATCCTCTCCATAGGAAAGGCATGGTTATGTGTAACAGATTGTAAAAAAAAGAAGTTAAAACAAAAACCAATATTGCAACTCCATAGTATTAAAATTCATTTTTAACAATCGCGGGAAGAAATACATTATATATTTGTTTGTCTGTTTCCGTATGAAGCTCCAGATAATGTTGAGAGGCTGGTTTGTAGTTTCCATGCTCCTGGCAGATACCCAGCAGGAGATAATTACCTTTCAAGAGTGCCTGGCTTCTTTTTTAGTGACTTAAAATAACTGGCCAACAGAGAATAAATTGTTCCAAAGTTTAATGCTTGGGAAGAGATTTCCCAAACTGCAAAGTTTTATCAAGAACAAACAAGATATTAAATTAACGTGCAGGCAACCGCTTAGAATCTGACTAAAGGAAAATTCTGCTCCAAACAACACAAAACTACAGGAATGTGTTTTGCCAAAGTCACAATTCATTGAATTAGAATTTCTCAGATCTGCCTGCTCTCCCCTTCTCCTAGGACACAAACACGGAACATATTTTTCCATTTTCAAGCCCTCCATGTCTGGATTTGACACAGCTATTGAAGAGAGAGGAGCTTGGTCGTGTAGCTATGTCAGGGAATGTGAAAGTTCTATTAAAAGTTCATGTTAATTTACATGTGCATTATGAAAAACACTGGGGTATCAAATTTGATAGAATACAGCATCAACCAGGTCTCAGAAATTACATGTGACTTTTATCCTCATATTTACAAGGAAATGTGAATAGGTCCTTCTGCAGTCACCAGACTGAAGTCTGTATTTTATCAATCTTCAGAGACCTCTTTCTAGTTGATTGCTTATAAAGCTGATATAAATATCTAGTATTAAAGTGTGTATTTTATGTAAAAACAGTAGTTACTAAATTGACGTAATTAAACTCACTAAGGGTGAAAAAACTGTGCTCTTAAAACACACTGTGTCATGTTTGATTGCTAAGAAAGCATAGGCTCCTTACATCTGAAATCATAATCTGAAGTTATTAATTTCCAAGTGTTTTCAAATGAAGAAAGTTTTAGAGTATTTTCCTGTTTCCATAGGATACCATGCCCAGAAACAGTGGGGAAAATCTGTTTGTCTGCTTGGACACTGCACATCCATAGGACATTCCCAGCCAGCCAAGCCCTGTCCTGGGCTGTAACTAAAGTGAGACTGAGATCTAGTACAGGTCTAATATACTGAGTATGTTTCAAGTGTCAATAATGCAACAACATTTTCTCCAGATTAGAAATACCCCTTGCTATATGTGAGACGTTCTATGGGACTATGTGTATTTTTCAAGGTAGGGGCCCAGTATTTTTACAGTCTGCATGGTATTTTGAATATGTATACATGTTTGAATATGTGTGTAAAGGGGGTGTGATTTGATTATTTCTGGCTTAATCACAGGGAGTGTTTTGTGACACCTGTTTTTGGTTTCATAGTGATAAATGAACATGTGACAGACATATGTGATAGGAAATATGGTCATGTTCCAGACAAGACAGGACATCCTCTCCTTGGGCATAACCAGGAGTCTGATCTTTTCCTTGTTATGCTGAATTAATACAGTTTTGATTAGGAGGTTTCTGTATGTGCAATTATTTTGTGGTTTTAAATATAACCACAGGAAATGGAGCAGTCGCTAATGGATCTAGAGCGAGTGAGTTTGCAAACTGGAAACCAAAGAGGGGTCCGTGTGCTGAAAATGTTAGCAAACACTCAGTAAAAAACCTGTTTTGTGAGGTCTTTGGTCACACACTGGGTGCTGCAACATCAACTTTCGGCTGCTGTATTGTTTCTCGAAGGGCTTTCTAATACGACATAATTAATTGAGACTACAAATAGATGCACAATCCTCTTCCTGACAGAAGTGCGGCTTTTAAAATTGTGAATTATGTTAGCCTTTCCATTTTCGGACAAGATTATGTTCATTACACAGCCTATTAATACTTCTCCTATGGGAGGCATATCCTTACGCACCAGTGATCTCTTGGGTGTTGTTTCTCAGGCAAATTCAGATTACATACTTAAGGACATTTTTAGCCTCTAATGCTGATGATGCTTGGTAAAATGATGCTGCAGAGAGGAATACAGCCCATTCAGTGCCTCCCTAAGCCTGCAGAGATGCCTACAAGCCATTTTCTTACATACTTCTCTTGCTTGTGGCCTGCTTTTCGTCTATGAGTTAATTGATCCAGTATTTTCTGAGATAATTATCTTAAGCTTTGACAATTCAGTTAGGAAAGCGGTTGAGCATGTAAATAAACAATAAACCTATATGCTTTCAGCACTCTCGCAATTAGGCAGCAGTACTAATGGTCGGCTTATCAGGAACAACAGTGGAATTTTTTCCTTCTATAATTGAGGATGAGGTTGTGCCTTGATTACTGACCTCTTGGGAGTTCAAAGCTCTAAGAGAGAGACCTCAGCTATCACCCGTGCTGTGATCATTTGGTGCTTCTCAATGATGGCAAATGCACCTCCAAACTGAACTAGTTCCTCAAGGCTTTATGTGATGCTGAGAGAAAGGCTTGTTATGAAGTTCAAATCAGAACTTTAACTTGTTTGGTGGGACACCACAGCGTCTTTGACCTCAGCAATGTTTTAGTCTTTTTCCGTGTCATAAGGCTGCATATTTAGCTGTTTCAGAGTGGAGTTTGCAGTATGCCTTCAGAAGAGAGATGCAGGTGCAGCATCCTCACTGCCACTTTATAGTCAATGAAAAAAAAAGTCCTCAAAAGAACAGTAAATCAATAATTGCTATAAAGTAGAAACTTTACTTTGGTTATGTTTAAATAGTGGTATTTACACCATAGACTTTTATCAGCCTTTAGTGGCACCAGGGATAGCCATCGTAGTATAATTAAACTCCATTTAGAGGGTTTAATTTGTGCTTTGGTGCTGAGGGAAGTATTCCAAAGCTTAGAGTTGTAAAGAGGATTTAATCACAAAAGATTAAATAAATCCCAGCTACATTTGACAAGCATTTCACTCTTCAGTAAGTCATATGATCCATAATAATTCTCCAAAAGCCTGATTAGCTCTGTTCCTTATTTAAATCATATTTCTTCTACAAGACTCTTCTGGCATTGGTTGATCTGTGTTGCCTTTTTAATGCGTGTTTTGCTAATCAGGCTTTTCATCCATCCAGTTAATCATCCCTTCCCTGCTGCGAAGCCCGGCTGCTGTACTCCCTCCCCACTCACCAAGATGCTTTAGATGTCTCATAACCCAGCCTCAGAAAGCTTGTGTGGCCAAGTGCCCCAGGGCAGATGATAGCAGGAGTCAAAGGCCACTGTGATAGAGAGCAGCGTGATTTAAACCTGTCTGAAGAAACCTCTGAAGAGATTTTTGCTGGAGGCTTTCATTCCACCCATGACCTCCTTTACCAGGACAGACACACTCTTTATCCTCTTCACGGAAACTTTTATTTTCTTCACTTTAAACAGCACCGTTTCTCTTCAGTGTTCGTGTCCTTTCTTCAAGTGGCGCTTCTTGCAGGAAACACTTGGGGTTTACTGCCCCAAGGTTAATACAGTTTCTGTGTCATACTGCGCGTGTGTCACTCTGCCAATGTACATACTTGGCTCAGGAAAAAAAAAA